>CM019754.1:32585140-32605140 GCA_009761765.1 Phenacoccus solenopsis | reverse complement strand
CTCTCATAAATGTTCTTTTTTTGGGGGAGGGGAGGGGTGTGTGAAGATGTTAGCACATCATTATGACTGTCTAACACAATTACATAAATTATTCTTGTAAAAATTGAAAAAAAAAAATCGGCCATTTCCACCTAGTATTCCATTGGGTATTTTTTTCTTTCTTTATTTAAGGTAAGTTTTAAAGAAGGAAAAATACTATTGGGTCACACTACATCACCTTTCAGGACATTAACGAATTACCTACAAAAATTATTATTTAAGAAAAAAAAAACGCATAAGCTAAAAAAGTGGTTCTCAAAAATTAATGTATAAGCTTGATAAGTTTTCATTAGTAAAATATTAAATGAATATGTTCATCAAAAAAAAAAAAAAAAAAAAAAAAAAAATTGAAAATGAAAATAATTTCTTTCATGCAACATCTATCGGCGCATACATTGAGAACCACTACGAATACAAATCTGCGAGATTAAAAATCGCCATTAGCTGAAAATCGTAAACCAATGAACTTAACAATAAATGAATAAAAATAAAATAGCTTCAGCTCAAAGTAATAAAAATGCATAAATCGAAAATCATAATTAAAATAAACGAAACTTCTTGGCTGTAATACTACTAAAACAAATAAATAATCCTACGGCCAATACAGCATTCCATTGACCGCTTCTCAAGCTACAAAGAAAAAGTGCATTTACTCGTACGTCTGGCAAATCACACGTACAAAAACACGCCAAGCTACGTCTACTACGGTGCTTTCGAAAAATCAAAACTCAACCATCGCGCTACACATGGCCAACGAAAATACTCGAAATAAAATCCATCAGCGAACTACGACACACGCACACATGCATTGAAAAAGCCTCAAAAAATAATCGTGTCGATTCTCACAGCTTACGACTCCGTTGAAAGTCGTCGTCACGGCTTGGTACAGCTTCCATACCGGTATCGAGAGACTGGCATCTATATCGATTGAAAGTTTCCCGTTTCATTTCGTCGCTCAGTCGAAACCGATTCAGATTTTCGCCCGGATAAATCAAAAAACTACGCCGGCTATCCAATTTACGACACCTTCGGAACCGTCGCCCTTTGAAGTACGATCCTTTGTAGACCCTGCGCAGGTTATGCTTGAAGTTAAACTCGTCCTCGTTCTCCACTTCTTGACTGGGCCGATCTGTCGTATCCGCCAAGTATAACGCGTCCACCGACATACCGGTTTTCAAATCAGCCTTAAACGCAGTTCCATCGTCCGCTTCTCGTATCGTCGTGAAATTCGGACAAGCTCGATTTAAATTCGACAACGAACAACTCTTCGTGCCGAACTGCTCGATGCTATTGCTTTTCATACGCTTGAGCAGTAACTCCTTGTTGGCCAAATAGTCGCGAATGGCCGTCGTCATTTTATCGTAGTTAATCTTCAAGTTCTCTTCGTACGGTTTATTCTTCAATAAAAACGACTCTAAGTTGAACTCCTTCTTTTCCGGCGGTTTTCGCGATTCGTCCGGCGTCGTGACCGGATCGCGGTTACGACGCAGGCTCAAATCGTCGAACGAAACCACCTTCTTTTTGTCTTCCGTTTTGGTCGCGTTACACGTACGAAAATCCGCTAAGCTGGCGTACTTGTATAACTTCCTCGGTTTCTGTTGCCTCTTCAAATCTAACTCGTCCACGCTCTTCATCTTACAAAACACCGTATTCTGACGAGCGAACGATTGTCGTCGTTTATCCAGCTGCGTGTGACCTTCGTCTGCCGAAGTACGTCTCTCTTGGGACGTTCCACCGGTGGGGGCAGGTGGCTCGTTATCTTCGAGCTCGGTCAGCACTACGCCTTCTTTACGATTCAACTGCTCCATGCTGGACGACCTTTGGTATCGTTTCGGCTGCGGATCGTACAGGTAACGCGGTAAATTCGGCACTGACTTAGTTTTCGTGTCTGTCACCGTTCTTATGATACCGGCTTCTCCGAGTTTGGAAAAATGACGAGCTAACTCGGCCACTCGACCGGTACGAAAATCGTTCGAGTCGCCCACAGACGAGTAATTGGACACCTGCAGGCTGCCTTCGCTGGCTGACGTGTCGCTATCCTTTAACGTGTTCAAGTCCAGATGCAACATGGACGACGGAAAGCTGCTGGCTCCGCCTGCGCCACTCCCGGCCGCATTTTTCCTCGTCTTTGTTCCGACGTCACCGAAAAAGTTACCCGAAATTATATCCTCTAATTCGCGCAGAATATCTTCGCGTTCTTCTTTCGTCAGCTTACGATCTTTATCGTATTGTTCGGCGGTAGATCCGCGATCACTCGAAGTCGTACTGCTGGTGCCCGTCGCTTGACTACCGGACGTCGACGAGTTGGACGTCGTAGTCGTGGTCACATTCTCGACGACAGCTCGACCGAAATATTTATCTCGTATATCGAACTTATTACCGCACTTGGTGCATTCGGCGATCAACGAGCTCCTCTGGTACAAACTACCATCGCTGCTGGACCTACGCGACACATCTATCTCCCTGACGGTAGCTACGTCGCCCAAGCTGCGAAAATTGCTCAACAACCGTTTCACATTATTCTGATGGTACTGATCGTTCAACGCGACTATATCACAAATGGTCTGCGGAGACACGGAAGACTTAATAGGTTCGACGGCGGTCAACAACGTCGACGCTGGTAACACGTCCATCGTCTGGCCTTCGTTACCGTTCTGATACAACACTTTGGTAGCCGGCTCGCTACCGCTGCGTATGCTCTTCTCGCACTCGCAAAGCTCGTTTCGCGGCGGCTCCAGAGGGCACGAATTTCTCACCTTCGCCTCGCCCCCACCGTCCACCGAATAGCCGCGTCGGAACGACGACTCGTCCGTCATCACCGACTTATCCTTACGCCGGCAGCTAAGCTCGTCGTCCACACACGTGCTAGCGTCGCTCTCCGGCACCACTCCCAAACAACACGACGTCACGTCCGACACCAACCTGCGGGTCAAGCTAGTCGTCGGTTTCGCATCCGAGAAACTGCGTCGCGGGCTCATTCGAGCGCGACATTTCCACTCCAAGTTCGACCGCTTCGACCCGTCTTTCGCCTGCAGCACGTCTTCGCACAAGCACAGCTTATTCTCCGTCTGCATCGTCGGCGGATACGAACACGCGGGCGTCGCGACCGCCATTCGGTTCACGCTATCGGACGCGGTGAGCACGCCCCGAGGCACCGGTCTACTATCCTCCTCCTCTTCTTCTTCTTCGCTGGCGTACGGTTCCTCGTGGCAAACGTTACTCGGATACAACAAAGCGTAATCGGGATGCAAAAAGTTACCGTAACGAGGTTGGAAACTGTTTTTACGAGGCAATTTCATCAAATGTTTACCAACACTACCACCACCACCGCTCTTGCAACCACCATCGTTGCCCGTCACACCTGTCACTCTGTCCTCCCAATGCGCCACGTTATCCGACTCCGCTGCGTAGTTATTCTGATGCAGATTTATCATCGAGTAACTGGACGGTAAAACTTCGCGAATCGGTTCCGCAAACAGTTCCGAACGTGGTCTCGGTTTCTCTGCCGTAATCCGTAATTAAAACGCAGCGATAATTCAAACAAAAAACATCAACCCGTTAGTGAACATCGAATACCTCCGATACGTTATACGCAATCATTCTCAACACGCGGCCATACGCGTACACAGGTGTTAGCGAGCGTCGTCGACGTCCGGCTCTTTCATGCTAAAAAATAGGCGCGTGCCGATACCTTCAGACTACTGAAACCGGACGCCGTCCGACGCCCATATTAAACTAGCGTCCAGTTAGCTACGCTCGAATTATTTCTAATATTAGGTGTTAGAATGATTATCATCGTATATGGTTATGTACACGTTGCCCGCGTATGTACGGTACGGTTAGTCGCGTACTCAATTCGTAACCTCACCTCTGGTCATCACCGGCGATGGCTGCGATAACAGCGTCGCTAATCCGTGATATATGGCACCCTGTTTGGCGACTTCCAGCGTAACTATCGGTCCCGTTCGTACGAGGTATTCGGCGGCTCTGCAACACGAATTATAAATGTAAACACGTACGATCACGTATAAATAAATAGCCCGCTTGCTCGGCTTTCTCAGCCACTTATGAGGAAGCTCCTAGATATCAATTAGAAAAAAAAAAAAAAAAAAAAAAAAAACATAAAATAATGAATAATTATGTATACTGTATGACCCACTGAAATCCAGAGAAGCAAAGCACCGAATTCTCTATACTGAAAAATGAGGTGAATAAAATATAATAACAACACCAACTTTCACATAGTATCTGAATATCCAAAAAAAAATAATAATAATAACTCGACAAAAAAAATTTTATAACAAAGCAGTGATGCAAAACTAATGAATTAAAAAAAAGAAATTAATTTTTCACCATCTACACGATTATGAACAAGCCATGGTTAAAATTTGTTTTTCAACATAAAAAAATTATAGATCAAAGAAATAAACATCTTAAAGCCAATTGCTATAGTTCATGTTAAATTTCACATTATAAAAGGAATTTGGTGCTCTGCCTGTCTGCATTTCACTGAGTCGCAATGTATGTATGCTTAAAATAAAATTTTCTCCTTATTCCTCCCCAACCCCTCCTTCGAACACCAGCATCCAACCCCCAACCCCCCCCCATTCCAGCCTTCTCCCTCCGAAAATATAGGTACATTGAGAGGAAAAATGTAAAATACATATGTTTGAATAATAATAATAATTATTAATTCTATGACTAAATAATTATATTCTAATAGGAATATATGTATTATTCATAATTCTTATAATTATACGTCCAAAAGTTATATTAATTATTAATCGTATTGATAGAGCAATTTGAATAAAAAGTCTATTTAATTCAATTAAATTAATAAAAAAAATTAAAGTGATTGGTATATTTTTAGGTGTTAAATTGAAAACACTATCAAGAAGCACTACGTCCGTTTCAAAATGAGAAAAAATTTAAAAACAATCCTAATGAACAAAAAATATTCAGAACATTCTTACAAGAAAATATAAATTGAAAAAACGCAAATATTTGAAAACGCCACCCTCCCCCGACCTTCCCTTCCCAAATCAGGTAGGCTGTAATAGCTGTCGTTTTTTAGTTAGAAACTCAGCTAAAAAAAAATGAACAAACTGGATTTATGATCGATTCTATTAATTGAGTACAATTTTTTTCATTAGATATGATAGTTATGGAAGAATTTATATATTTATACCAGAAAAATTCTCCCTCTTCCTTCCCTTCCTGCAAACCAAAGAATATGGAAAAATTAGAAATAAATATTAAAAAATCAGATTTTTTATTGCGATCATGTATACCTGGAATAGGCCTTAGACATAGACAATTAGACATGTACAAAACAATAGAGTAGTTACAGCAACTGGTACATTTTCTGATTCGTTGTACGTCACGCACTTAACGCCAAAATAATTTTTCTGAATTTATTTACTTTAATTTCAATTACACTAATTTAAATATTTATTTAAAAAAATTATAAAAATGTTTGGCTGTAATTTTTTGAGACCACGTTTTTTGCAAATTCATGAGCAGTTTCACTTAAAATTGGAATATAATACACGCCTCCTAAATATTGTTGTTGTTGTTGTTGTTTTTAAAGATCATTATAATTGAACAAATACTATTTAAACGCAATTTGTTTTGTTACTTTGAAAAAAATTAAAATTTTTTTTGGTATCTCCTCCCCCTCTCCACCAACAAATTTGAAAAGAATTACAAATTTATAACAGACTATTTTACCCGAACAGATCAAAAGTTATCATAATGAAAAAGAATAGATAAAATGAAGACTGTCATGGAATTCACGATCAATTCCATTAATTAAGTTCCTTTTTGCATAATTTTTGACATCTAAAAATATTCATTAGAAAAAAAAAGTCTAACGAAAAAGAAAAAAAAACTAAGCAAAAAAGATGACTAAAAAAATTCAGGATAATTTTTAAACGATTTTCACCTTCAAAAAATCAATTAATTTGAAAAAAAAAAATAGCTTTTATCATCAATTTGAATAATTAAATAAAAATTTTTTCGTTACTAGTGCCAATTAAAAATTTGACGTCATGGAAAATATTATTTATCGTCTATTACCACGCAAGCAGTTTTAATACCTTTAATAAGCATCAGACAAATTTATAATATGATTAAAGTAGTATTTCATTTGGGTATCACTTACTTTTCTTGCGTTATGCCTACTAAGCTCTGGCCATCTACTTTCAACAACTGATCTCCTGCTTGTAATCTACCATCCTACAATAACGAAGATGATTTTAGATACATGGAAAAATTTATTTAAGAAAAAAAAAAAAAAAAAAAAATACTCTACTTACAGCATCTGCAGCTCCACCTTTGACGACTGCTTTGATATAAATACCCAACTTATCTTGTCCGGCTCCCTGAAATCGATAATACAAGTGAATTGAAAATTCAACCATAAATCCGCCACAACATCGTAACTATATCTCGATTCCTACAATAATACAGTTCGCGCAAGCTACTGTCGACATACATAGCTCTAATGGCGATAACCAGTTTTTAATTACGTAACAGTTTATGAGAAAATGATTCGCTAACAATGATGAGAACCATTCGTCACTACGTGTCGGCGTCAAAAGCGACTTCGTTAATTATTCCACGACACGCGTGTGAATCGAGTTCACATCTAGGGTCGCCAAAGCGTCTTTGAGAACACTCGTCGTCGAACCGATAAGGGAAATTTTCTCTTTAACGAGCTACGTCGCAATTTATCGCCAATCGTCGATCAATTTATTTCGTCACCCGTCATTAGCGACGAATAGGTATTCGTCCTCGAGGTAACACATGAAAAACCAAGGTTATCGGATTTTTCGCGATAATAATTCGGGCCGTAGACCCGTAATTCTCACGCACGAACGTTGACCGTTCGACATATACGCACGAATTTAGTACACGAGACGATTCGTCGAAACACCCACCTTCGCTGCTACGATGCTCAATCCCATACCGTTATTGGACTTATGCAATTTAATCACGTTGATTTCCGGCTCCTGCGGTCCTGGTAAATAACCCACCGATCTATTACTCATCGCGCTAGGGCTTCTCATCTGCCAAATGGAAAATTCGTTTTAATAACATATAATTTCGAACGAAACGAAGGCAAAAAATTATCGATTTCCCGTCGAAAACTCACCATCGCTCCTTTAGCATTAGGAAGCTCCATATAAACAGTCCACAGTCCGTTAGACGTGGGCTGCGTCGATAATCGACACAACCCCATGCTCTGTAGAGGCGACACGAATTCGATGAGTCCGGGCGGAATGCCGCGTACCACTTCGCAACTATAGCTATCAATGGGTAACACGAATTCTAACGCGAATTCAGGGTCTTCTTCGAGCTTCACCTCGCGACCGTCCGATCGAGCCAACTCGTCGGCTAAATTTTCGGCCACCTGTTTGAATCATTTAGATTAATATTTTCTAGTATTAAAAATTATTTATAAAAAAAAAAATCAAATTCATTTATTATGAAATGAAATACAAAATTTTTAAATTTGAAGTGATAATATTTTTTCAATCGATGTAACTTCAAAAAAAAAAAAAAATCGTCATACTCACTCTGACTACATTCTCGATCAACTCCCTCGGCAACGCCGGCTCGTCCGACGCCGGCTGGTATTTCAACAACAGCGTACGCAACTGCAACGAATTCAACAGAAAGCACGTGGAACTGAGCGACGCTAAATCCTCTCCGGTGTATTTAGGAGCCTGTAGCAAATGAGCGGCTTGCACGATCCGAGCAAGATGTGTATCGGTGGATATCTCCAACCCTTGGCGTTCGGCCCACGCCTCAATCTGGGCCAGTCGGGACTTCAGTCGAAGACCCCACAGCCGCGAGCAATAATTCGTATTCGGTGCGATCAGCCGATTGAAAGCCCATACGTTAATGAAATGAAACAAATGACTAAATAACTGTACGGTTAAGGCAACGTTGACGCGATATCTGCGCAGTAACGCCATCGCTGAAGCTAGAACACCTAACACCTGCGAAAAACACAAACGAGGAGAATTAAAGGGGTCAACTTTTTTTGGGGAATTTTCCACTCGAGCTAATCGTAATAGCTTCACTTACGGTAGGTGAATCTTCCGATTCATGACTAGTATCGTCTTTGTCGGCGAAGAAATGAGGCATTACCGCGGATAATTCGCTCTGAACACATCCCACTAAATGCCTGTAAGCGTAAGAGTACGTATGAATGGCCGAATTACGATATTCTGGCATTTGGGAATTTTGAAAACATACGAAAAATCATTTCATCGTTGTTCTTCCATGGATTATTCTCATAAATATCAATTACAATTTAAAAAAAAAAAAACTCGAATCGAATGTTTATTTTTTATTAACGACCAAGTTGAAAATAAAATACTTTTTTCTTTTTAATTTGTGCCTGTGGCGCACGAGGATCTTTACAGAGCACTAAATGTGGCAACAACTCACATTTACTTTCCCACAAACGTGCTCATCTCATTTCCCTCTAAAAACTCGATTATATTTATTTCTCAATCGATGAAATGATTTGTATTTCAACGTTAAAATTTCATTCCTCCATTTCTTGACTCACCTAAACGAAATCTGCACCGAATCGCTGAGTATGCGGCGAGCGTCTTTAGAAAAAGCGAACAAATGTCGATCGAATTGCAGAAAAAACAATAATTCGGACGAGTTCGCCAACCACAACGCCAACGATCTGATATCACAATAATGTTCCTGTAAATAAATAAAACCATAAAATAAAAATTACATCTCTTCGAAAATCGTTCCTTCCAAACGCCATCGAGATAACACGATTTTCTTGACATCCCTTCGACGTATTACGATCGCGCATACTCGCTTCATTTAAGCATAAAAATGAAGACCACACGTCAACCTACCTTTTTTTTCCATTTCGATAAATAAAAATCGATGTTAAACGCGCGTGCCGATGCGGTCTGCGGTCCCACCAAGCACATAAATAATGAATAATAAATGCGTCGTCTCGTTTAAATTACCTCATTTCCAAAAAATATCCCTCCATACGTATAACCGCGTAAACGACACAATAGGGAAAAATTAAACATACGAAAAGCTAATTATGCCTTTCGACTGAAACGACACGACGCTCGCTTAAAAACCGGCTAGGTCGTTTCAAAAACGTATAATTTGAATAAAAGCCGCACAGGCATCCTGCTCGAAATAAAATTTAAATGAAACTACCCCTATGGCGATATGTATTTCGACTAATTCGTATCGCTATACACGGTGTTCCGTTTCGAACGCGTCACCCGAAAACCGCAAACGCGGCAACTCAAGTTACACACATGTACAACGGTTTGCCAGTCCAAAAATTCGAACGGAATGAAAACACAGTGAAAAATCAGTAAATTTTTCAATTTCTTACGAATCACCATTGAAATTTCATCATTAAGGGTCTTCTTCAAAAATTTCCTAATAATTGTGAACGTATCGTTGGCAAAATGTAACTAGAGAGCTCTTCTCGAATATAATGGATATCGAGAGAAAAAAAGAAAAACTAGTGCTTTTTCGATGTTTCACTTTTTTTCCAATTTATTTTTCTTAATATCCAAGCTATCTAAAAAGCGCCTAGCTCCGACAATCCATGCACGATACATTCGCAATTACCAAGAATTTATTAAATAAAGCCTTTAATAATGCAATTTCAAATGCTATTAACAAAAAATCCAAAAATTTACCGATTTTTACTATGTTATTTTTTCATTATCTGTTTACTTACATAGTTACATCTCACCACTACTTTTCATCGATAAAACTACACTGTTAACATGATATGTAGACATTAATGTCACAGCTCTACTACCTTCAATTAGAAATGTTGAAGTTTTCAAATTTTATTTTCATGAAAAATCGAAAAATTTTAATTTTTTCAATTTTTTTTTCCTCAATATCTAAGGTATATAAGAAAGGTATACCCCTCACAATGCATGCAGGATCATAGCAGGTTTAATGGGGATTGGTACATATCAACTTTTTGGTAATTTTAAACAATTTGTTATCTCTCCTACTTAGGGTCGGTGGAGGGTGGGTTTTTAAATCTTTGCACTTCAGACCATTTGCAATCGTATGGAAAATGTCCGACTTTTTGGTATATTTATAATTTATACACTATATAATCCCCACCCGCGTGGCCCCGATGAGTATTCATGAAATGCGCGCAAAATTTGGTGAGAGACACTTCTTGGAAATCTAACAAAATTACTTTTTTGTTTTTTCGAAAAAATTCAAAATGACGGATCACTCAAATTTTAAGGGGGGCTGGAGAAGGGGCAAAGAGCTCGAAATTTTTGGTTTTTATCTCATATCAAAGGGTAAGTCACAGCTACCAACATATCCAAATTTCACCTTCCTAAGTGTATTTTGAGGAGAGTTAGAGCAGAAAACGTCTTTTTGAGGAAGTTTTGAGTCACGAAATTTCTCGAATCTTCCATATCTCCTCACCAAATTAACTTAGAAAGGTCAAACTTTGGGTGTCCGATTAGCTGGTGACCAGAATATGACCATTTCAATTTGGATCAAAATGAATCCAAAATGGCGTATTATCAAAATTTGAGTAAAGCTTGAGGAGCCTTCAGTTCGTAAAAATGTAATTAATATGAACTCATATGATTATTGGGGATAAGGTGTATACTATATCCTCAATTCACCTTCATACATGATGTTGGAGGGGGAAGGAGGGGTTATCGACCTAAAAATGTGAGGGAGATACATAAAAGTTCGAAAATGCTTCACTGTGGTCTCATGGGATAAAATGAGCCCAAGTGACTAACTTAGTACGATTTTAGCTTCCCAAGTGAATATGGAGAGAAGTTGGAGCAAAAACTGCTTTGGAGGGGAGTTAGAGCAAGAAACCACTTTTGGAGGGGAAAATGCTCAAGAAATTTCGTGAATCTTTCATATCTCGTCACCAAACTGACCTAAAAAGATCGAACTTTGTGTGTGGGGTTAGTTAATGACCAGAATACGATCTCTTCCATTTGAGTCGAAATTGATCCGAAATAACGGATCATCAATATTTGAGAATAATTTGACGAACACCAAGTAGTTATAATTAGAGAAATATATGAGTTCATACGATTACTGTACTGCATAAGATACTAAATTTGTTGTGGTTTTGTGGTTTTGGAAGAGATAGGGTAGGGATTTTCAGACTTGGTATTGAGTGTGGGTTGTAGTCAAGTAGGGTTTAGCAACGTTATTTCTATACCTGAACAAGTCTCATACAAAAACTCAGCTCCAGTAACGCGACACGGCTGCTTACCTTTTTTTTTTTGTATTTACCTCATATATCACACCCTCAATCTCCAAAACTCCTTTTTTTTTTTTTTGTCGATAAAACTACATTGTAGTATGCTTCACACTGTGGAAACCCCCCCTCCCCCATTCATATCGTTCATAATACACGAGATATAAATGTTCAAAGATGAATAATTTTTTTAAGATCGCATATCTCAGCTCCTTCAAATTTATGGATAGGCAGACCACCATACATGTATGTAACTTGAGTTGCCACGTTCGTGGTTTTCGGGTGGTGTTTCCGAAACGGAACACCCTGTACAACAATGACGGTCTTTCAGTTACCAAAACGATGGATTAAACCTCCAATTAAATACACGTCCTAGTCGACCATTAATTTAAACGATTCGACGTGCCGAAAATTCATCCAGCTAGGACAAGGATAATGAAAAAATACGCGTTGCGAAGCCATACCACGTATTCGTTACACGGGTCGCGAAAAAAAAAAATTAATGAAAACTAGAATCGCCACTGATCCCTCGATAAAATATTATTTTAATCGTTCGCTTATGCTGAAAATTCATCAGCTTCGAATGTCCGTCGAGTATCAACGGACGCGACCATACGACGACACGTAATTACGCGTTAATACGAGCCATTTGGATGATCGGACGGCGACAGTTTACACAAAAGCTGCGTATATTTTTTCATGGTCGTTTTGGACGAGCCGACTCGTTAGGGCACGACGTACCGTTATTAAAAGTGACGCCGTCCATTCGAATATTATTCGACGGCTCGTTAGCAGTCGAAAAAAAGTACTTCGTAAAAATACGCGAATTAATTTCAACGTAACGTCGACCTGACAAGTGTCACACGTTCGTTCGGGTAAACACTTGTTATTACCCAACGGGTAAATATGGAAAAGTGAAAAACAAGCCGACGAGTTAGATAACTACAATAAAATCCATCGCACCTGAATAACATTCTGTATCAACGTTGCGACACGAGCCAACATCAACGTCAACCGGTGCGCCCTTTCGGTGGGCGTTAATTCCGGCCTATAATGAGTGGAAGCGCGATATCTGGCCATCAAGTACAAACAATACGCCGGCGCTAGCTTAAAACTCGGTATATTCGGATCCAAAGACGTGATGATCTCGTTCAACAAAGCTTCCTCCGTTTCCTCGCGTATTTCCAACACAGCCGGTAATATAGCATCCGTGCCGGCACGTTGGTACGATCCACTTCCCGGTATCCTGTAAAGTAATAAAAATTCTCGTAAATATAAACTCGCTCATTTCCCCGAATCCACCTCTACCACCATCAAAGCGCTGGAAAAATTAGTGCCACTGTACACCGATTACGCGTGCTCGCGAGTGCTCGGCATTTTTTCGCCACGATAAATACCTATTTCCGTCTTTGCTACCACTTCCGACCGAGCGTTGAGATCGCGAGTCCTCTTTGTTGTTGCCTTGACTAGAGGTCGATCTTGTCTCGATGTTGCCGTCCACGTCGAACGTAGTCTCGAAATTCTGAGATGCCATCGGATCGGTGATATTCTGCTGTTGCTGGCACGCGTTATTACGCGGCGGCGATTTACGATCCATGCTCAGTGTCGTCTGGCTAGAGGTTTCTTCTTTAGTCGATTGTCTAGAGGAGTCGACAAGGGCAAACAAGCGATATAACAAAGCAGCGTCGTGTAAAAAAACACACATCATCAACGTGCAATTCGAATTCGATTAAACATAAAGCGCCCTCTCTACACCGAACCCCTTCTCCCCGTTCGAGTTTCACAGCTTTTCAAATAAATGACGACGAAAAGGGAAAGTTGATTAAAAATTGAAAATTTCGAGCACGCTATCATAGACGGAGCTAAGGACGCACTCGACAAGAGAGGGGGTAAAGCGAATTTAAATTTCTCACTCTTCCCCACCGACTCCAATCGCAGGCCAAACAGGCTAATGTGCGGTGACATATTTAGGCATATGAACACAGGCTGCAGCCTTGCTGGTAAAATTTTAAATGGGACCAATAATTTCGTAAAGATGTTTGAAAAAATTACGAAAAAAATTAAAATTACATTTTTCAGACATTTTCCCCTTTTTCTCAACATTTTTTCATTTTCCAATTTTTAATTTTTTAATTTTTAATTTTTTCATTATTTAAATATATCTTTTCCCCGGGTTATGGATTTGTTCTTATGTTTGAAGGATATAAAGGAATGAAGAAAATAACATCCACAGAGCCGGATTAAACTAATGTGGGGTCGGGGCTATCGACAATTTCAGATCTTCAGATTTCTGTACCTTAACCACCTCACTTCACCTCATTCTCTTATCATTATACTTGGATTTCTTGTGGGGCATTTTTATTTCATCTTTAAATTCATTACGAAAAGCGTGAATATTTTTTTTTTTTCAAAAATCATATATGTATGGAATTTGAAAATATTCGATGTCCTTATTTTTCTCAAAAATATTTTGATTCTTCCCAACTTCCAGCCAATTTTTGTTCTTCAAAATAACGTATTCCAAAAATCTAACGAGAATTTCAAAATACTTTTTTTTTTTCAATATTTACACCTGTTCAAATCCTCAATCGTTTACAGTAAATTTGATACCAGAATGCTGAACACCATAATACACTTTTTTATTGGCAACTTATTTGTATTATTTTTGTTCATGGAAGTAACGCACTTCAATAAAATTTAAAATACGTTTTCACGCATTAAATTATGACTTCAAAAATCATCATTGTAAACCAAAGGACCTACCGAACAACAGAGTCTGGGACTACACCCTCCCAAAGCCTCTTCTTTAATCCGAGCTTGGATATCTACATTATTTTTATTAATATTATTTTTTTTTCGTTTTTTTTTTTTTTTTTTTTTTAATAAGTAGTAATTTGAAACTATTTTTTTTAGATATATTCATGTTTGGGGTTTTTCATTCATTTTAATTTTTTTTCACACTCATTTTTCAAGCTATTTTTTCATCACTATTTATTTATTTATTTATGTGCCATATACCAACCGCTTCAAAGCGCCTCTAGCCATAGTAGCGGTACATGTCGCAGAAATTAATAAAATAAATAAAAATAGAGAAAATTACCTTGAAAAAAAGGAAAATTTAAAATCAACAGAAAATTCCAAATATGAGTATATCTAAAAAGTTTTAATCAAAGGAAAGCTGGAACCTCAAAAATTAAGCATTTGAAAAAAATGTTCACAAAAGATGTTTTTGAATGATTTTTCATCACAAAGTACTATAGCAATGTATGATTTCTGTCAATATGACCAGTAATAAAATTGGTCGTTTCTAGAATGAAGTATTTTAGTGATTTCACGATTTACAACTTTTCCAAGCATTTACACAGACCTGAAACTGGACTCAGATTCGGATGAAAATAACATAATTCAAACCTTTTTAGGGGTCAAAATGGCAAATACGCGAGCCCATCCTAATTAGTAACAATTGCAAAGAAAAAAAGAATCGCAATTAAAATTAAAATCACAATAATACAAGCCAATATGCAAGCCAACTCGACATATTCAAAAACAAGCGACGATATTGGCGCAGCATGATGATTAAAAGAAAAATTCAAGCGTCAACTTTTAGTTACCATGGGTACCCTCGTGTTATCCTTTGGACATCAAAAATGTACAAGGGGTTCTAATTCAAACAGCTCGATGTTCTCAATCCAGCTATATTTCAGATTTTCTACGATTTAAAAATTCGAAATCGTCATTTTTCCAAATTTCTCCAAGTACTTATTAACGCTGAGAAAATTTCATTTCATTGGCAGCACTGAATTTTCATTTATGTTACAAAGTTTATCTAGAATGGCTAGATTTTCAGGTAGTTTTCTGGTAATTCTTCAAGGGATACTTTTATTATTATTAAGTGATTCTTTTTCTGTATTCATTTCAACCAATATGGAGAATATGTATTTGAAATTGGAATTGACTTATTTAGCTAATTTTGAAGATTTTCTTTTCGAGAGCTACGAACCTTAATGCGCCACTATTTAAGCGTATGTTCCTTTTCGGAACGCCACAAGCATTCGAAATATAAAAAAAAAAAAAAACAAAAAAACAAAAAGAAAAATGGCAAACAGATCTTGACCAACGAACACACTGCTTAATTCTTTTTGACATTTTAATTCAATTTGATAAAAAACATTTAGAATTTTTCGTAAAAAAAAAAAAATGAAATCATAACAATACAGAAGGATTCTTCGACTCGTCAGTAATGTTTTTTACTCGAAAATCAATGATTCTCAAGCAAGAGTTAAAAAATGAAAACTTAAATTCTTGAGCATTACTTCTGAGAGGCAGTATAATGGAATGAACATATCTTACGAAAATTTGAAAAAAATCTTTCAAGCCGTCTAGGTTAGATTATGAATTTCCCCCTTCCCCCGCAAAACAATTTGAGTTCTAAATTGTTCTGCATCGAAATATTATATTTTTTTATCGTTCGAAAACAAAACAAAAAAATCTATTGTCAGTTTGTTGATCTCGAAAGTCTAAAATTTTTTCCAATTTTCTAGAAAATTATACGTAAGTGTTTTTAGAAATACCTGATCAACAGTTCATGTATTTGAAAGGGTAAGTTTGATTTCCTTCCTATCGGAGAAAACGAAATGGACTTTACTTCCTACTTTTTAATGGTTCATCTCATACTTTGTTCAAAACTAGTGAAAATTAGGGGCATTTACACAATTCCACACTCAATTAAAAATACACAGAAAAACTCTGGAAGGGAAAAAATTTTCTGAAATATGTCTGCTGAGCCTAATAAAGTACAAATTACGACCATACCAGACAACAAAACAATAAATTACTAATTTAATACTAATTTTTGGAAATACTGAAATATTGTAATTTTGGAGGAAATAAAAAAAAAAAATTACATGATCAGTTTCTGCAAATAAAAAATTTTGAAATTCACATACCTCGAATTTTGAAATTATGGAATTTTTTAAATTTTTTATTCATTGTCTTTATAGTTAGAAAATTTCATTTCTTTATTTTTTAATTATTATGCATGATTTTTTGACGTACATGTATTATTTAACAAGAAACATCTTGACAAAAATTATTTCAAAATTCTACTCATTCATTTTTCATTTTTATACAGAAAAACCAACTTCTAAAAATTCATTCGATTTCATTAAAAAATTAATTTCGCTCGAAAAATCGAAATACATCGCTTTCCACAAACACTCGGCTTACTTTTCAGAAACCGCATAATAAAGTAGAATTTCACACACCTTCATACAGTAAGAAACTCTACTCAGACGTCAACTCAAAACCGCATCAATTACCGTCGATTAAAGTTCACTCGTTTCCTACCCATCTCTATGTCACAGTTTACACTCGGTATAGCCCACGCGCGACGAGACGCCTCTCAAAAGGGCAAAACTTACCCGACGATACGAGGTTTAATATTAAATTATACGACCATAAGGTCGACTCGGGTGAAAGCTAATTTACCATCGAGTAATCCCCCCGTCGCTTCCATAACTTATACGCAGGTAGTCGCACACAACGGACGAGAAATACATAAAATAGACTACTTAGGGACCCGATTAAATCTCTACGTTTGCTAAACTTCCACGTCAAAGTTCCGCGATAGCGCGATGTGTTCGTTGGAAACAAAGACCTTGCGAGGTTTTTCTCACCACGGGGAGAGTAAAAGCCAGCTAATATAATTGCTGAAGCTATTTAAAAAAATGTACAACATAACCGTCTACCTACATTTAAACGATACTAATCTATGGTAAATACGAGTAGGCGTAATTATAGCTACGATATTATACAAAAAAGCCTGCTTCTGTAACTGCTATTTACCTATCGTAAGCGTATTCGTGAATATTTCGCAGCGAATCGTGACGTTGTCTTATTCTCTCTTCGAAATAAGGGTCCAGAAACCGATAGCAATGAATACGTCCGAATTTAACTATAGCTCCGTTCTGAAAAAAAGAAGAAAAATATTCATCGATAAAAACAAAATAGGCGACCGGCCGTATCGCTATCGAACAAAAAAATTCAACTCCCCGTCGCAGTTAATTACCGAAAACCGAAGTTTAAAGTATTTAATTTCGTTACTTTGTAACTTCGTCGTCGTTAAAGTGGTTTGAAAAAAAACCTAGGAACCCTAATAGCATAGATTAACCATACATAGATAGCCCACCGGTATATCGAATTTATCACTCATAAATATTGAAAAAGGAGCCAGAAAGTTTTTTATTAATATCTAGGCAAAAAATTGAGTTAGAGTGTTCGGAAATGGCTTATTCGAAAGAGCTTAAGATTTTATACATGATTCAATACTAAAATATTATTGCCACCGATGTGAGTCTCGAGTTATTTTAATAAAACTAATTCATTTTTTAGAGCGCTCTCTGTGAATGAGCTCCAGTACTAAGAATAAATTAGACTTATTGCTTGGTTTTTTGCAAATATCTCAAGAAAGAATATAGATAGAAACTTTTCAAGTAGCTCATTCGAAAGAGCATAAAATTCTGAATGTGTTTCACTATTAAAAAACAATCGTTATTGATTTACTTTTTGAGATAATTCATAATAAAGTAAAAAAATCGTTTTTCGAAATTAATTGCAAAAGTAAACGGACAGGAGTAACTTTAGAAAAATTAAATGATTCTCTATTCCAATCTCTTTAAAATGAGTCATTTGCAAGCCCTATATCTTGAATTGTTTCCAAGATATTAGCAAAAAATGATTCCAACTCAGTTTTTGAGTGATAAAAATTTAACGTACGGTGGGCTATCTATGTATGTTTCATCTATGCTAATAGGTAATTAAGGTTAAACAAACATCTATATTTACAAGAAGTGGCAATGGATTCCAACAGCACGTATCATGTAAGAGAGAAAAGGAGACGACAGAGCATGTGTTCTGGCAATGTCTCTCCTTAACAGAAAACTACATACGACTATACGTAAATAATGGACTTTACCACAAGGTTAAAGAATAACTTATGCGTATGAACGAAAGGTAACAAACGAATAAAAGTAAAACTGAATGCCACATAATTGAAAAGGATCTTTCCTCTCTGACATTTCGTTCTCGAGATTTTTTTTTTTAACAAAAAAGCTTCGAAGTTCAAAAGCTTAACCTTTCATGAGCTTTATGGAAAAACATATGAGAACCAAAATTGTAGAGAATAAAATTTCCTACAACTTTGTTGTTTTGCGAATGATTATAAATTTTTTTTTTTTTAATTGTGCTATACATATACTACAACTAAGGCTAGAGGCACGTTTGCTGAAGAGTAAGGCCTAGATTTCCTGAAACAGTATAGTCTGTCTAAGGAAGGCGAATAGAGACGTAATATGGTAACTATTGCTAACGAGGGGACCGGTCAGAATGTAAGTTGCCGATCTGCTTCAATGGTTGCCTATATTGAAGTCTACCTACACGCCGTATAAATACATCTGATACAGGCCTAGGTTTTTTATAGCAGTGTTGCCAATGTGAGAAATTAAGTTATCAGAAAACAAAAAATTTATGATTTTGAAAAAATTTGTTGGAAACTGGATAGAGGTTAATTAAATAAGTAAAAACTGTTGTGTGCACGAATTGCCTAACTTGAGATTTGAAGGGGCAGTTATTCAAAAAATCATCAAAAAAAATTTGTTCAAGGAATCTTATTCAACTCTTTGAGATGAACAAACATGGTGTTCTGCAAAAATCGCCTATCTTGAGAAATGAAGGCGCTGTGTGGATTACTACTTTCTTAATTTGGTATTACAGTACAATATAAAAAAAAAAAAATTGATGAAGAAAATACTCACAACATATTTATTCAAGAAGTTCGTTCTCACATGTCATCATAAATTTATCAAAATTTGGAAAACATATTTTGTGATTTTTCTATGTCGATCGGCTAGTACTCATATTATCATTTACCGTTAAACTTGGAGGATGATGATGAAAAAATTCATCCCTAGTTCTTATCTATGTTCACACTAATTTGATATGTAGGTACCCTGAAGCAGGTATACCGATTAAAAATGCTATAAAATGGATAAACAAAAATAATAAATAAGAATTCATTTATTTTCAAACATTTTTAACATACGCTTATTCACCCAACGATATATACACACACTGCACCTTCAATTCTCAAGATACGCAATTTTCGCAGAGCACCATTTTCGTTCATCACGAAGAGTTGAATAAGATTCCTTGAACAATTTTTTCGATGATTTTTGGGATAATTGCCCCTTCAAATCTCAAGTTAGGCAATTTGTGCATAAAACAGTTTTTACTTATTTAATCAACCTCTATTCAGTGTCCAACAAATTTTTTGTTTTTTCATAACTTAATTTTTCATATTGGCAACACCGCTACAAAAAACCTAAGCCCGTATCAGATGAAATTTATACGGTGTGTAGGTAGGTGCCTGAGGTACTTCTATATAGGCCACCATTGAAGCAGATCGGCAACACACATACTATCTGACTGGTCCCTCGTAAGGATGTCTGATAGGCTAGAAGATATTCCATGTCTAGAGCGGATGTATATATATAACGAGGGCAATTCATGCATGCGTTTTCTAATTTAATGATTTAATGCTATTTTTAACATTTTTTTTTTTTTTTTTTAATGGACAATTATTAAAATTCCGAAGCATAAGAGCTTTTAGTTACTGAAATTAATA
>CM019754.1:32285040-32585040 GCA_009761765.1 Phenacoccus solenopsis | reverse complement strand
ATGTGGATTCGAAACGCGAAAAAATTCGTATTTTAAAAAATTAGAGAATTTTCGAAACTTCGATTTCATTCTGGGTAGTCCAAAAATCGAGTTAGAGAGCTGAAATTCTTACAACATTCTTTCAACATCATTTAGCAACTCCTGTGACCTCACCCACTTCCCTTTTGGTAATAACAAGGATCTGACCCACTCTACGGAGTATCTAACGGATTTTTTTAAATTCAAAAATCACTACTTTTTTCACTGTCTTTTTACCAATTTTTCAGAAATCTCTCAACTCGACTACACCCCCTCCACCCCCTTAAAAAGAAGCAAAAATCAATGCGGTCAAAATTGGAGAAAACATTTACATATTCCGACAGTGTTGCCAATTCATAAAATAATTGCTAGTATTCTATCAAAAATGAACAATTTTTTGTAATTTTTTCGAAAATGACGAAATATTTCGAATTTTTGGGTTTTTTTCATTTTTTCGTCACTTTTCTTTGAAATTTTGACTGAATTCATAACTTTTTCACCACTTTCGTTACCTGTTAGATGCCCTTCCGTAGTGTCTAATAAGGTGGGCCAAATTTCCTCTCGCTTTTTTTGAATGAATAATTTTTATATTCAGATAAATATTTTTTTACAAAAAGGGCAATTTACAATTAAATTAACCAAACCACAATTACAAATCTCATAAATTTTCTAAAATCTAGCAAACTCCTTTCCGAAATCTAAAAATTATCCATCCGTGCCTCTGGCCTCAGTTGCAGTATAAGGCACGTAAATGGATAAAAGTAAAGTAAGTAAAGTAAAATTTTCAATTTAAAAAAAAAATTGATGGGCAAAGTTGATTTATAAAAAAAATCATTTATATTTATTTAAAAAAAAATTAATTTTTATGGACCAAAAATAAGGCGTTCATATATAAATTTAAAAAAAGTTTAAATGATCTAAATAAAATAAAAAAATAAAATAATTCAGATTCCTCAAAAATTATTCTTTATGAAATTTTTTATTTTTTGAATAATTTACGCTCCTTTTACGACATAGTTTTTAAAAATTTCTTTGCATATTTTTTAATTATCTGAGCACTGCCATGCTACTGGTCATACCATTTCCAAAAAAAAATAACAATAAATAAAAAAATTCAAATTCCTCAAAAATTATTCTTTATGAAATTTTTTATTTTTTGAATAATTTACTCTCATTTTACGACACAGTTCTCAAAAATTTTTTGCATATTTTTTAATTATCTAAGCACTGTGTCATGCTAATGGTCATACCACTTCCAAAAAAAAAAAAAAAAAAAGTAAAACACGGTACACCCTCGTGGGTAAACAACATCGCAAGATGAACATTCATGATTAAAAAAAATTTTTTTAAACATAGTCAAGTGAGCCTCTCTTCACCTCCGAAAAAATCAAACATGAAGTACTGAATTTGCCAACAAAAGAACAAGAGAAAGTATAATTTAAAATAACATGAAAATATGCCAATTTTCAAATTAAAAAAGCACAATGTTATACGTTTTTCAAAGAAATTGGAAAAGGGGCGAAATTCGTTATTTTTACATTAGAATCGTATTATCCTTCCAGCACTTAAATCGCTAAAAAATATCATCACATCATTTTGATCACTTTCAATTTTTTTTTTGACATTTTAGGAACAGATAGGTTACATCTCTTTCTACTGATTCCGCTTTCAAAGTGAAAAGTTCTTCAAATAAAGAATTTTTTTCAATGACAAAATAATACTTCAAGACGCCAATCAATTCATAGAAATTAATAGCATAATTTTTTTTCTTTATCTACAATTCTACGAAAATGTGTCATCCAATCGAAACCCAAGAATAATCGCTAGTAAGCTGATCATATTACGTGCTGAAGAGGAAATAGAAAACGAGTTCAATTTGAACTCCTTCTTTCCACCCTCGGATGAGGTACGAAGTAAAAATTTAATCTCTCTCTTCCAGCCACGACGTCAGCATCGTAATAACCTTCGACGCGAATCATATATCGCTCGTTCGAACAAACCAACGAAACAGTCGCCAATAAAAAATTCGCCGCCGACGCGTTTCCATCGTCGAAGACCGAACAAACGTTTATGAAATACCAACAATCGTTATTAATAATTCCATCGTATGTACTCGCCAAAACGTACACAATTACACATACGTCCGAGCCACCTACCCCGGACCTCATACTTACGTTGGTTTTGTCGTCTAATCTACGCAATAAAAATCTTCCTTCTCGGTCATCTTTATGCCAATTCAATTGCACTAATAATGGTTTCTCGTCCATGGCCAATTTTCGTTCTTCTATATCGAACATAATAATAATCGTATCAAAAATCATCGCCTTATTTTCGCTATTTATTTAAATACGCGTACGTACAATGTACGTACCCGTGTACCGTACGAAATATAACAATATTCACGTTGTAAATACTCTTCGCCTGTAGAATGGGGAACGAAGAATGTATTCGAAGTTTACGCCATTAAAATACATCCCAGAATCCATTCTTTACTTTTATGTTGGGAAATTTGTACTAACAAGCGCATCGTCTTTTACAAGATCGTATACGCGTTCCGAGTGACACATGCAAAGAATGCACACGGTCACTACGAGGATTTCCCGAATACCTGTACTTCGTACTTACGCTATAAGCCACGCCACGCCGTCGTCGTCGTCTTCTTTACGCTTAACCTATTTTTAAATACGCGTATGACCCGAGTATTGACTCGCTATAATAATCGTAATGATGATGGATTTTTTTTGCCTACCCCCTCCCTCCGTACAGGATAAACGACCATACCAGGTATGTTATTCGGGAACAATATATTATAATTCGCGCTGTAGAGCGTGAAATTAATACATCGAGCGTTTATTTATTATTACCTTTTTTTTTTTTTTTTGGATAGTCTTTTATTATTGACTATGTTTTCGCTTGTTATACCCTTCTTAAAATGTATTTACATCGGATATTAGCGTACCTTATGCTCGATGATTTACCGTTATCGTCGAAGGTTCACGTTTAGATTTACTAATCCGCCTTATGTAATAGATTAAAGATGTATCATTTTTTTTTTTCATTTCATTTCTCCCTCCTCTGTCCTCCTCAGCGTTGTTTGATAATACGTAATAAATTATGAAAATCTCAGATGATAAATATACTGTTAAAAAAACTCACATCATGAAATACGATTAATTAATCTTTCTTTCTCTTGTAATTACCTTCGTAAATGAAAAGCTTGGAATTTTCGGTGAAACCTAAAATTAACTCATTTCAAACAAGATTTTTTTGCGAACTGCATTTACATAAATTTTCAACTCGATCTGTCATAATTTCTCTATAAGAAGACAAAGGCGAAATTTGTCTTTCATTTTCATGGGTAGTTAAAAACGTTTTTTTTTTTTTCAAATAAAATTTCTCAAAAATTAAAGGTTATGCGAAAAATTATCATTAACAAAGTTTCAAAACAAAAATTTTTCTTCGCCTGGTATAAATTTTTTTCAATTTTATTCATTCAATAAATCACATCGAAATTTCTTTTTTTTTCAAGTAATTTCAATCAATTTCAGTTCTTCAGTTATTTACCTCAATTCTACCCCACCCCCCCAAAAAAATGTTAGAAATTTTTATTATACATTTTTGTAGTGTTAGCAACTCATCAAGATACTTCATGGGACAGAGCGCTTCACTGAAGGTTGATACAACCCCAAATTTTAATACAGCTTGACTTCGCTAAGAAAAAACGTAACATGAACATACTGTCGATTCTCAAAACTGAAGGAGCACCCAGAGTTGGAAAATGTGATAAAAACACGAATTACTAGAAATTATGGAATTTGTGAACACAAACTCGTGAAACTTATTGAACATGTCAATACTGACAAAAAGGATAAAGCGAACAAGCTGCCTGTACGATTAGAGCATTATTTTTTCATCTGAGATTATAATTCAAATCGATAGCTATTACAGTCTACCTGATTTAGGAAGGAGAGGTCAGGAGAAAGAGTGGACTTCACATCTTTGCGTTCAAAAAAATTTATGAAAAATTGCTCATAGACTATTTGTGGAAGTACACTGAAACTACTTCATCCTGTTTTTTCGATTCACTTCAAAGTAGAGATCCACTCAAATTCCGAGGGAACGGGGGTAAAAGAGAGAGCGAAAATAACTCAATTTTATTTTTTTTTACAGTTTCACACAAAAAAGTGAGTCACAGACATCAACATCTTCAAATTTTTGCTTCTCAAGTGAATTTAAAGAGAAGTTAAAGGCAAAAAAACATTTTTTGAGGACGTTTCGAATTATGAAATTTTTTCCATTTTCTACATACTCACAAGAAATCGCCCAAAAGGTCAAACTTCGTATGCGGAGTTCGTTGGGGACTAAAATATGACTTCTCAAATTTCAGTCGAAAAGGATCAAAAATGGCATATGACCAAAATTTAAAGAAGGCTTGAGGAGCCTGAAATAGCTCAAATTCGATAAATGTGCATTCATATGATTGCTGCGAGTAATAACAAAGAACTATGCCGCACATCGATTTCAGCTTCACCAGTGATTTTGGAGGGAAGGGGGAGGGAAGTTACTGTCCTCAAAATGTGGTGCCAATGAACAAAATTAATGAAAAGCCGAAAATTTTCAATTATGATGTCAGATGATAGAGTGAAGCCAACTGAATGAGATATTCCTCCCTCAGCCTCGCAAGTTCATATGGAAGGGAGATAGAGCAAAAAACGGTTTTCGGAGGGGAAATCACAATTTGAAAATAAATCTCGCATATCTCCTCTCCAAACTGACCTAGAAAGGTCAAATTTAGTACACCTTGCGACCGAGTGAACTTTGCACCCTGCAGCGTGAAATTCCCTACCTTCAAACAGAAGGTAAATTTTCTCATTTATTTTGGTTTTTCGAACGACAATAAATGATAAAAACGATCACAAAATTGAATAATACATTTTCAATATTTTATTGATTTTTTGCCAATTTTTTGAAAAAAAAAATTCTAAATATTTTAGCTGAAAATTTAGTTAATTTATGAACCTAAAAGAGACTAACAAAGTTGATATGTGTAGGTGTGGCCTAACCTAAAAAGTGAAGGAGCCGCATAAGCGAAGAAATTCAATTATCATATGAATTACATCATCGATGCCTTGCCTTCAATTTTTAGACTATAAACAAATAAATTGATTCCTTTGCCTCTCAAGGTTATAGAAATCAGCAAGATTTTTCAGCTCAAGCGACTGAATTTTTTTTGTCAATTTTTTCTGAAAAAGATTTCAACTATCTCAGCTCAAAAGCCACGTCAATTTATAAACCCTGAAGAGGCAATGAAAAGTGGTTATGTATTCATGTGGCATATTCTTAAGATTGAAAAAGCCACATTATCAATGAAATTTGAGAAAATACTTGAATTAATTAATTAAGAACATATGAACATGGGTACTACGATTTTCAAATCAGAAAACATAAACTCATCGCTTATTATGTCTATCTGTTTGAATTTCATAAATAAGAAACAGTTTTTGCCTAAAAAAAATTTTTTTCATCGCAAATGGCCAGAGCAGCCGAGCTAGGATAAATAAAGAAAATTTTAAAAAAATAACTCCATGGCCCCTTCAATGTTGCCATTAGATAATATGCATGATGTGTATATGAATAAGCTTTTCATTATTCCCAGTGAATGCTTTCACCATCTACCAGTTTCACAAATAAAAGTTTGAACACTCAGCATAATATTAAGTATATAAGATGATACATAAAATAAGCTAATTTCATCTTCAATTTTTTTCCCTCGCAACGAATCAGATTTCTTACACTGAGAGCACGATATAAATTTCGACTCCTAAAAATGAAAAATTCGTAAAAAAAATCCTTTATTCCACGATTATTACTAATTAAAACTATATATTATCAAGGACATTTTAGTGGTACTATGGGACAACTACTACCGTAATTATGAGTTTACTACTCATCACCAATAGTCGAATGTTAGTTGTGGCCTTTCAGCGACACAGTACTATTACGTAGCTAAAATTGCCAAAATCATCTACGATACATAACTGAGGGGATCAACCACCTCTACGTTCTCCAGGTCAAGATCTCACACCTCCTAACCCATCGTCAGAAAACTTCGACAAAATCAGCCCCATTTCGCAACGCGCACTTTACCTCCATTCTCGTGTATCTCAAATAGCGCGTATTCCGGTAACGATAACATCCGCATATCTGGTCGAAATTTCTCGATCAACGTTTCGACGACGTCTTGCGCTGTAGCATCGGACGCCACTCGAATACACTTGGTGGCTACCTTTTGGCCCGAATCTTGAAAATAGAATCTCATCACGCCGTGAAATTCCAAATTCTGAAACAAAACGAGAAAACACTTTCGTTAGAACGTCGCTCGAAAACACGTGCTCACTTCCGGTCATCGCGTCGCCGGAAACGGTGGTGGCCGCGTGAGAATCCATCGTTCGCCGATTATCGACCCAAAACCCAACGCAGCGGGTGATTCGCTACGTTGAGGTAGATTCTCAAAGTGGCGCCTTCCCCTTCCCGCTGGCCACGTATTTATCGGCCTATTGAGTGTACCAGTCGAACGACCACATTATAGAACTCCGCTTATATCAACTTACAAAACCAGTTTTCCTCAATCAACAGTCACATAGGTGAACTGCAGCGGGAGGAACACCGGCGTTCGACTAATACGCCAGATTATCATACGCGTACTACGTCGCCGCTCCGCCTCGACCGTTAATGACGCGATTAAAAAGTATATCGATATTATCGTTAAGAGAAGTCGAACAACGAAATACCTATATGCACCGAGTCTGCGGTACACATACCGAGGTACTCCGCTACCACCACGCTCGATACCTATGCTTACCTCCACCAATGGTACGCAGACAACTACTCGCGTACGAGTACATACAACTCGGAACGGTAGCTCTTCTCGCGGTTCGTATACAACGCGCGTACCCGGTGTTATCTAGCTACGCCGACCGAATACCAGCATCGTCGTTCGCGGTCGGAGAACGAGGGGGTTTATTTTAATGAACTGGTTTTACTACGCGCCATTTCGCGATCTAGTTATGTCACAGCGTGTATCGGAATCCGCTCCTGGCTCCTCCGATCCTCCGCCGCGGCGTATACACGATTACTACGTACACCTATATCACACGAGTAGTACTCGAGTACCCCGATGACTCGGTAATTTTTTCTTTCCTTCCAATTTAATTCGTACGTCGATTCGACTATATAATATTCCGGATCGATTAAACCGCTGAAACTACCGAGGGGAAGCCCTCCACGGTACCCAACCCGTTTTTATCTATAAAACGATTTCAATTAGAGAACGTTGAACCGATAATGAAGTCATCATCTGGGTATGGGAATCGGAACGACGTTTCGCGTTTTTACATATACTCGCGCGACGTTGTCTCCGTTTGCGCGACATTCGGCTGGTGTTAGAGTCGACTTTCCATCGTAGTCGGTGCAAAGGTATACCTGATATCTAATCGAGATGAATCATTAATACACTAGAGAGCTATTTTGATGAGTTTTACCTTTGCAATAGGGATGGGAATATCGACCAAAAACGTCATGGATACTGATATGGAAACATAACAATATTATCGATATTGATATTAGAACATATCGATATTATCGATACTGACACTAAAACATATTGATATTGATATTAAAACATGTTGATATTATAGATATCGATATTGAAACATATGGATATTGTTGATATTAATATTAAAATATATCAATATTACGGATATTGATATTAAAGTATGTCAATATTATCGATATTGATACTGAAACATATCGATATCAATACTATCGATATGAAAATATAAGTGTATACCCCATAGTATCGATATTGATATTATGATATATCGATATTATCGATACTGATATTGAAATATATCGATTTAACGATATTAATACCGAAACATATCGATATTAATACTGAAACATAACAATAATGATATTGAAACATATCAATAACATCGATATGAATACTGACAGAGGTTGATATCGATACTGATATCGAAATATAAGCGTATACCTCGATGTTATCAGTATTAATATTGAAACATATCGATGGTATCGATATTGATATTGAAACATATCGATGGTATCGATATTGATACTGAAACATATTGATATCAATATTATCAATATGAAAATATGAGTGTATATCCCGATATTGTCGATACTGATATTGATATTATAATATATCGATATTGGCGATACTGATATTGAAATATATCGATTTATCGATATTGATACTGAAACATATTGGTATCAATACCTATTATCAATATGAAAATATGAGTGTACATCCCGATATTGTCGATACTGATATTGAAATTATAATATATCGATATTGCCGATACTGATATTGAAATATATGGATTTATCGATATTAATACTGAAACATAACGATATTGATATTGAAACATATGATAATATCGATATGAATACTGAAGCAGGTTGATATCAATACTGATATCGAAATATAAGTGTATACTACGATATCATCAGTATTAATACTGAAACATAACGATATTGATATTGAAACATATGATAATATCGATATGAATACTGAAGCAGGTTGATATCGATACTGATATCGAAATATAAGTGTATACTACGATATCATCAGTATTAATATTGAAACATAACGATGGTATCGATATTGATACTGAAACATATTGATATCAATGTTATCGATATGAAAATATAAGTGTATATCCCGATATTATCGATACTGATATTGAAACATATGGATACTGGATACTGCATAGTATAGATATTGATATTATAATATATCGATATTGTCGACAGTCGACACTGATATTGAAATATATCGATTTATCGATATGAATACTGAAACATAACGATACTGATATTGAAACATATGATAATATCGATATGAATACTGATATTGATATCGAAATATAAGCGTATACCTCGATATCATCAGTATTGATATTGAAACATATCGGTAGTATCGATATCGAAATATAAGTGTAAACCTCAATATTTTCTCTTCTTTTGGCAAAAACCTTGAAGCTTTTTTCACTAATAAAAAATGTTCAACTTATTTTTAATTATTTGGCTTTTCAATATTTCATTTAGCGAAACGAAATAATTTGGAGATAATTAAAAACAGAAGTCCAATCGTAACTGAAAACACAGATGCACTCACCGCTCATTTAGTTATTCATAGAAAATAAAAATGTATAATTTAAACCAAATTCGTGTTACAACCTACAACAAGCATTATTCATTTCCATTCATCGACAGAGAACGCCATAAAAATCAAAAACACATAAAATAAAATTTGGAGAAAAATTTCTTTGTTTTTTTCTTCCAATTTGGTAGTCTGTTTTTTTTTTTAGTTTTTTTTGAATTTCAGATTTTACCGATTTGTCGGAGTTTCGAATTTCAAAATTTGACATTATTTTGTTGACTTCAGAAACCGTCAAATATAACCAATTTTTTTCAACATTTTTTTTTTTTACTTTTTATTTAGCTTTCCAATATTTCAATGCGAAGAAGTAGCAGTAACACAAATGTTTATAATATCGATATCAAAAATATCGATTCAAAAATTATCCTATTCTCCTTTCTCAAATCAAAATTATGACTACTTCATTGAATAAAGCAAAGCATTATGCATCGAAAACACGCTGAAACCATTTCCACGATTTAAACAAACGATTTGCATACTCCAAATATGAAAAAAAAAAATTGGCTGCTAACATTTTCTTCCATTTTTGGACAGCAAAATAAAACACTTTGAAACGTAAAAAATGTTTAGTTTCCCAAAAATTAGTTTTTTTTCTTCAAAATTTCAAAATTATTCATACTTTGACTTCATTTTGAAAAGTTTAAAAATTGAATTATAGAGCTGAAACATTATTTATGAAGTCTTTACTAGATCATTTAGTAGTAGAAGTGGTGTACTATAACAAGCGGCGTTAGATTTTGTAGTAACAAAATTAAAGAATGGGAAGGGCAGACGAGGAGAGAAGGAGGAAATTTTGGTTGTTTAAGGAAGCCTATTCATGTTGTTCAGCTCTTCTCGCCACCTTCCTCGACTGTAATTCCTCTCCCTATGTACGCGTGCCTCTAGCCAAACTACTGTGCAAAGCATGCGAATGAAAAAAATATTGATAATTTTTACCCTCTCTCTTTTACCCAACAAAGAGCAGTTAAAAATGATAAATTCAAATTTTCGGACATGTCCACACGCTGCTCAACACCACCGCCGTATTCCAAAACACAAATAAAATGTTCGAGAATCCAGGAGAAGAAATAGAAAAACACCCGACGAAATAATTTCAAAAATTAATCGCGCCTTTCATTACCACGCCAACTATGTCGACCCTACCGCATTGTGATACGATCGGCGGTAATTCAATGTTTTTCCGATTGTTCGTAATAATATCGGATTTATTGTTCGAGCCAAGCTTTGTTTATACGCGCGACGCTAATTTGCCGGCTCATTGTCGCTGTTTATGTTTCCACATTCAATACTAGGAAAATAATATAGAAGGCATTACTCCATTTCTAATAATAACGAGCCAACGCGTACCCGCGTTACTGTTAATCACCAGCCAAGGTGGACAACACCTCGCACATATCGGCGCCCTCAGGATACACATACTCGACGCGCGTAATACCACTTCAGCTGGCCATCGTCTTAATTTTTTTGTCTTCTCGCGCACGCCATCGTACACAGAGTCGAAGACAATATTCATTATCAACGTCGACGCGAGAGAAATTGTTCGCGCGTCGACGTGATCGCGCCAACGTCGTTCAATTATGCGAAATATGCGAGTTTCTCGCCTTCTACTATACTGCTTCTTCTTCTTCGAAATTTCTCAATGATCGCTCGACCTTGAGCGATTTTATCGTTTTCGTGCGTAGTTTTTTTTTCTTTTCGATATTCGATAAAACGAAGAGTATAAGACTGTAGGCATATTATACACTTAAAACATATACGCTTATTCACATCCATCAACCGTTATCGGTTAGATCATCGGAAATTTGCCAATTTCTCTGTGACGAGGAAGTTTTTTCCCCGCTAATTTCGTGAAAACGACCAATTTCCTCGTACTCGTCGTAATATATATATATCACAAATAAAAATTACGATAAATTCTTACTCATTCACGCTATCACATCATGAGTCAATTACTCATTTAAGTAAACGTAGCGAGTATTTATCGAAAAATGATACCGAAATATAGTCAGATAACAGTGCGTAGTTTTACTCTAACATTTCAGTGTTCCACAATAAATTGTTTTCCTCCATTTATTTCAATCACGAAAAAAAAAATTCCCAGCAAAATCAACAATCGAAAAACAGAACTCTGGTAATATCGTAAAAAAAAAAACAGGTAAGCGACCATGCTACATTAATAGGTGTGAATTTCTAATTCGGACACTAAAGTGGATAGATTTTGGGTTTTTTTCGCAAAAAATCGATAAAAGTGAGGGGAAAGACGTTGTTAAAGGCTCCTAATAGCACACTTCAAAAATTACAATTCTTCAGGTCAGTATTTAGTTTAAGAAATTTTAACTTTTCAAAAATCATCAAATAAATATTTTTTCTGGATGACTGATTTTTTTGCTAAATAATTGTATTGGGCCTTATTGATTCCAATAAATTTACGTAATTTTTTTCCATTTTCAATGATTCTAAGAATATTCCTAAATGCTGATATTTACATCAAAATTTACAGATGACATAATAAAGTATTACTTTAATAATGTACTGTACAGCTTCGTTCAATTATAAACCTAGAGCTACTATAGCAAGAAAAATGTTCTTCTTCAATGGTTCCCAAAATCTATACACATACAGAAAGGAGTAAATTTGTTTTTTTCTTCGTTTCGTAGCTTCTTGAAAACCAACGCCACGATTTTCGCACAAATTTCGAATTCAAGTTTCATCTAATGCTTATCTGGTTCTGAAGTTGAATTCGAACAAACCGACGAAAGGGGAAGAGGTGAGTTTCAGATAAACTTTTTTTTTCAATACAATTGAATTCTATGGTACCGAATGAATTTTATTTTTCAACCCCTTTCCCCTCAGGGACACTTTCACCCATCGAAGTTTGCACGTATGACGATTTTAAATTAATGAATGATGCAAATCACGTCATGAAAATTTTTTAGTTACAAAATTGCAGCGAATTTTCTGCGCTGAAATCATAATTACGAATAACCATCTAAGGTATAATTTTAACATGCGTGATGTTTATTTTTTGAAAAATAGGTGTGATGTTCTAGGGATATGTTTATGTAAGCATACGTCATATGATCACTATATCATATATTTTGGGAACCACTGAAGAATAAAATTTTCTCCATGATATTAACTTTAGCTTTAATCCAACTGAGTGTATATGATATGATGATAAAGTAAAGTTTTATTAATTATCTTACAGGACAACGCAAAAACTCTTAAATTTTGATGAAAAAAATCAATGCTTCAAAATATTTTTGAAAATGGGAAAAATTACGTAATTTTTTTTGGAATCAAAAAAAAATAAAAAAAAAAAAATGGTTTGAAAAATGTTCAAATTTTCACCCTATTATGAGATAGTAAAATATTAAAATTCGAGCACTCTCAAGCTTCCTCAAATTTTCAAGCTATACTCCATTTTGTGCAATGAATTATACACATAAATTAAAGGGGTTGTATTGTCGTTTTATATCTCATTTCCATTCTTTAAAAATACCAGTTTCACTTTTTCTTTGAATTTTTCCATTTCTAAACTGTATGGGATACCTGGTAATATTTAACGATTCACGGTTCAAGGGAAAGGAAGGGAAGGGGGTCTCCACTAGGGTGGGCCGAATTTTGGTTTTTTTCGAAAAGTAAGGAGCCTTAGTGAAAAATTGTTGTGAAATGACCTCAAAAAGATGTCATAAAAATTTCAGCCCTAAAGTTCAATTTTTACTATTGCCAAAATGGGCCCAAAGTTTTGAACTTTTTTGAAAATCGAAAAATTTAAAAATTTCGTAATTTGCACTATTAATAAGCTGAAATATTTTTTAATGGGTAAAAAATATGAAAAAAAAAATTTGACGACCATATTTAGCATTGCAGTGGTTCCCAACCAGTTTCCAGTATCACTGAAATAATGCGAAAATCGTTTGATATTGGTGCAATTATGGAGTTATGTATAACATTAGGTATCCTAACATAAACGAGTAATTACATTACTTATATTAAAATTCTTATAGCTATATGAGCAGCACTTAGCTGTAACCCATAACTTACCGCGCGGAGGTGGCTGCGCTCGAGTTCCTGCAGACCAGCTGGGTAAAAGTTTATACTTACGAAATAACAAGCACAATTAAATTTTGTAATCTTTTTTGGACTTAAAAGTTGGCATCTCTTATAAAATTTAATGCCCAGATAAGTAATTTGAACAAGAATTCTAACAATGGGGTTCTAAGAGGGGCAAATTTCATTACCTTACGCGACTTCAGACGAACTTCAATAAAACCGTGTCTTCGCGCCTCTCCACGAACAGCTGCAGATGCATTTGATACCTATCGTGTAAGTCTTTCCACATTTTGGGTATGACAAGGGTAATTTTCTACTTCAAATTTCGCATTTTCTCGAGCTAGCTTCATGAAATCTTTTTTCGAGAGAATATGTAAAAGGGGAGGAAACGATACATTTGTGGAGTCCCAGGTAATCAAATCTGAGTAATGCTTTGCGTAAAAATTCAAAGTTCGGAGAAAGAATTCGCGCTTTTTGTATTTTTTTGGGTAAGAATTCAAAATTCTTTTCCAGCCAAGGTTTCTTATGTTTGCGTCATCATCTTCTATCATTGCGATGAATATATTTTCCGAATTCGCGAAACAGCCGGTTCGTTGAATTATGGGTGTTATTATTCTTTTAAATTCATCTGGTTGCGTTTTCAGCAACTGGATCAATTTAAAAAGATGTTTGGGGCCATAGGTACATTTGCTGAATTTTTTTATTCGAAACTACCCTGGCACATATACTTGAATAACGGTATTAACTTTTACCCAGCTACAGGGCTGTATCCAGAAATAGGAAAATTTAACGGCCCACCGAAAAATCCCATTTTTAATGGCCCATTTAATATTAATCGGCCCAATTTTTTCTCTCATTTTTCAAATTATGGATTCATAATTTAAAGTTTAAAAATTGAAGTGGCCCAATTTTTACCTCAGTCGGCCCAAATACTTCGCGGCCCACCGAGATTTTCTCAATGACTCGCCAGCTGGATCCGAGTCTGTCCAGCTGATCTGGAGAAACTCGAGCGCAGCTACCTCCGCGCGGTAAGTTATGGGTTACAGCTAAGTGCTGCTCATATAGCTATAAGAATTTTAATATAAGTAATGTAATTACTCGTTTATGTTAGGATACCTAATGTTATACATAACTCCATAATTGCACCAATATCAAACGATTTTCGCATTATTTCAGTGATACTGGAAACTGGTTGGGAACCACTGCAATGCTAAATATGGTCGTCAAATTTTTTTTTTCATATTTTTTACCCATTAAAAAATATTTCAGCTTATTAATAGTGCAAATTACGAAATTTTTAAATTTTTCGATTTTCAAAAAAGTTCAAAACTTTGGGCCCATTTTGGCAATAGTAAAAATTGAACTTTAGGGCTGAAATTTTTATGACATCTTTTTGAGGTCATTTCACAACAATTTTTCATTAAGGCTCCTTACTTTCCGAAAAAAACCAAAATTCGGCCCACCCTAGTCTCCACACCACCTAAATATCTTTCAAAAAATCACGAAACAGAGATCAATTATCCAGTAATTTTATTGACTTCGAGGTATCATGACCCCTTCAATTTCAAGAGTAGGCTACACGGGCGCTTGACTTTTTTCATTGTTCTCCGTGTACTGTGAGTATTGAGGGGGGGGGGAGAAAGTAATTTTTTCGGAAAGCGAACGAGGCAGTGAAAATAGGTAGATTATCGATGACGTTCCCTGCCCCTACCCAAAAAAAAAAATCAAGTAAATTCAAGTCCTAGAAGTTCACTGGAACGTTTATCAATATGTGATCGAAATTTAAAAAAAAAATCGATTCTGGAGTTCTGTATCTGCTAATTTCTTGTATTAAAATTTATAAAGTACATTCGCTCGTCCAAACATTCAGAATATTTTTAGTCATTATTTTATGAATTTTTTTATTTTCATTTTTTTTCATTTTCGCACTCCTTTATTTTATATTTTTTGCTAATTTACGAAATGTTGAATTCTTCTTTCAATGTTAAATTATGTAAAAGTAACGAGTCCATAATTGGCTTGATTTAAGGTCTTTGGGACTTGCTACAAAAATTTTACCCAATTTTTACCTCACAAGTATTCCCAAAGTATGAATTATTCCGTGGCAAAACATTGAAAAAATGCGATTCTGAAAAACATGGTAATACGTTGGGAACCCCTGTGAGGTAAAAATCGAAAGTATTTTGCCTTCTCGGTCCTCACCACCTTTAGTCATCCTTACAATAAGCACGTGACTTATGAATCACTAATTATTAGTCATATTTGAAAATGCTCCAAATCAAGTGTTCGAAAAAAAATCAAGCTCAAGGCTTCCTAAATTTTCAAAAAAATTGTGGGCAAACTTTTTTTTGCTTATCGCCACAATATACGATTTATAAAATCAAAAAATTCCAAAGTGACCAAATACCAATTTTTTTGATAACTATGACCTTATTTGGGCAGGTATCCCATCAACTTCGAGGACTTCAATTTTTTCACTAAAGAGGTCCTTTTTTTTCTTATTCTTCAATTTATTTTTGTTTATACTAGCGACTTCGATTATCAAACTATTACGCCAGTTTCATTTGGGAAGTACCATTTTCTCGCTTCGTGTATTCTAGGGAAAACCACGAAATTCGCCCCACCCCCACCATCACCTTATTTTCCAGTCAAAGCTTGAACACCCAGTATGCAACATACTGCTTCGAGCTTCTAACTTGCAAGTACTACGAGACAAGACTTTTAGCAGATAAAACGAGTCATCGAGCTACGTACACTGGAGGTATGCGACGGGTCCGTCGCCGAACCGATATAATCATCGTGTCAAGTACTCCGGTATTATTTTTTTCTCCGTTCAAGGTTCGCAGGGGGGTACCATTAGCGTCGATAGTAATGACAACCTATACGCATACCTGGCGACGAATACAAGTATGCAAGAACTTCCGTTCCATCTTTCACTCGTCTCTCGTCAAGATCACGTTACACGACCGAGCGGGGACAAGCGGGAGGGGGCGCGCACGCCGCTATTATACTCATGTACGCCGGTACGTGGAACGACAAATACATATCGAAGCATCGACTCGGTCGCGTTACGAAGAAAGACGAAAACGAACACCATCGAGTGGCCGGACCCCCTCGCATGGTGAAAATTTCCAACACTACTACGCCACTTCAAGTATACCACCTCCACGTGGAACTCCATTGTTTTGGCCAAACCGCAAACGCGAACGTCGATTCCGAACAAATATTCCGGTCTCGGCGTTTCTATTTATCTTTTCGTCTTCGTCGCACGGTGTACACCACGTAACACGTTGTAACGGCGTATCACACGCGCGCGCCAGTATTAGCCTAAATTCTCACTCGTTCTTCTTCGGCATTCGGTTGCGTATAGCCGGCGTAATCATTAGTATCGTTATCATGTACCTGTGACAATACTGCGAACAACTCGTACATGAATTGGCACTGGTCATCGTAACGTTCTTCGGCATGACCCCAAGTTCTTTTCGCTTTCGTGACGTCGCGTATATACCTTCGAATGTTTATTTCGTCTCGATACTACTACGCTCTTCAGGTATCGACTGTCGAACGACGTAATTTATATCGGTCGTTTTCCCTCCCTTTTTTGTTGTTGTTGTCGTTGTTGTTGTGCGTGCCTTATGGTGGAAGAGAAGTGCTCCGTGACCGCAGGGTGCTTACCTTCGGTATCGATGTTAACGAGGGATGCGAGTGTCGGTGAAACGGCGTCGATGGTGATGTTTAATTGGATGGTAGATTGGGGGCCAGGTTTTGATAAATTAGCCGCGCTAATGGATCGCGCCTGTGATGACAGAGAGCGGCGGTTGAAGTATGAAAGGCGTTCGGATAAGAATAGGCGTACAATGTACGTGATTTTGACGTAGCAGTTGTGTAGCGGAGGGATCCCGTGATACCGTAATCTCAATAACGAGGGTTTGATTTCAATCCGGAGAAGTTTCGAATTTTCATCTGTTTTTTGAAGTAGGCTGCTTACCTGATTCTGATAAAAAAAATAGTAACTTTGGTTTTCAAAACGAAAAAGTGATAAAAAATATTAATTCTGATAGAATAAAAATTAATTTGAAAAAAAATTGGTTATTTAAAAAAATTTATTCATGTAACTTGAAAAATTTAATTATTCGTAAAATAGATTAATTAATCAAAAATTTTTAATTTACAAAATTAATGTTTTTTTTTCAGACTAAAATTTAATTTATTTTTAAAATAAAAGAAATTAATAAAATCAATTAATCAGTAACCAAATTTTCTCCTTTTTTTCAGTTATTATTAAATAATTTCATTCATATATTAAGAATAAAAATTAAAATGTAAGCAGCCATGCAGTATTAGAGGAGCTGAATTTTGAATTGAGGCTCGTTCAGATGTACGGATAATGTTATTAACCTTTTCACATCCAATAGTTACACCCAGGACCTAGTCTGAAAACCCCTATCCTATCCCTTCCAAAACAACGTAGAAGTTGAAGTTTCAGCTATTTGAGACTTCTCAAAGCTTTTTTTAAATTTTTACAATCCGCCATTTTGCATTCATTTTGACCTAAAATCGAGTGATTATATTCCAGCTCCACAAAAACCCCACATATATGAAGTTTCAGCCTTCCAAACGCATTTAGAGAGGAGATATGGATGATTCGTGAAATCTCTCAATTTCCTTTCCCCTCCATATGCCCTATTCACTCCAACTTCCCACCAAATGTACGCAAGATGTTGTAATTCGTACATGTTAATCACTTGGGCTCACTTCGTCATATGAAATCGCAGCAGAAAATTTCTGACTTTTTGTTCACTCCACCACATTTTGAGGACAACCCTTCTCCCCAGTGCACCTGCGAAAATATATTCAGGATATAGAATACGTCTTACATCCAATAACCGTACATAACTTCGTATTTGTAATGTTTGAGGTATTTGTGGATTCTTAAGGCTTTCTCAAATTTTGACCATCCGCCATTTTCGATCCATTTTCACTCAAATTCAGAGGGTCATATTTCAGTCTCCAACTAGACCTACATACAGAATTCCAGCTTGTTACGTTCATTTCATTAAGAGATACTTGAGATACGAAAAAATTTTCGATACTCGAAACTTCCTCAAAAAATCGTTTTTTGCTCCAACTCCTCTCCAAATGCACTTAGGAAGCTGAAATGTACATATGTTGATATCCTTAATTCACTTTTTCGCCCGAGTCCGCGAACTATTATTTCAAGCGGTTCGCCCCTATTCCAGTCCCTCTTAACATTTGAGTGAACTGCGCATTTTGAGGTGAATCAAAAACCCCAAAAAAAGTGATTTCGCGTACTTCCACGAAGACTCTCTTACCAAATTCTGAGTGATTTTCATCCATACCCGCTGTAACTGGGGGAAGGGGGGGGGAAATATACACACCAATACTCAAGACATTAGCTATATACACATTATGATTACAAATAATCTTAAATGCAAAAATTTAAAGACAATATATTCATATGATAATATTAGTAGGATTAATAGAAAGGATAATTTTAATAATTTTTTTTAATTAAAATAATATATTTTTATGGTAATGATTTTTTGTTATTTAAATTGATAAAATAATTTATGGAAGCTGTAATAGCTATCGCTTTTAATTAAACACCCAGCTAAAAACGTATTTTCACAATGATGAAGGAGATCGAAAAAATACTTTTTTTGGAATTAAGGATCTTATAAAATTGTTATTGAAAAAAAAAAAAAAAAAAAAAAAAAAAAACAAAAATGGAATCTCCCAATATTTAGAAACTACACCCTCCCTTCTCTCCTTTTCGAAAAATGATTCATAGGGGCGTAAAAAACTATTTGAAGGGAACTATTAAAAATCATCGAAAATTTCGAACTCTTAATTTATCAGGTAAATCGAAATTTTTAATAATATGAGGAAACAAGTATAGTTCCTCGCAGGGCGTAGTAACCAATGCAGTTACAAACGCCCAATAAATATATTAAAAAAAAAAATGTACAATTTTCAAGCCCTTGGAAAACTTTCGAACTTTCCATCTCATCAATTTCTAAACTGTAGTTTTTTCTCACGTATCAACATTTTCCAAGGGGATTAGAACATCGAGATAAAGAGAGATCAAACAAATTCTACAAATAATCGATGTTGTACCGCTTTGGTACCGTTTTCGAAATATTTACAGATTTAAAAGCAGTGTTACCATGAATCCTGATTTTAATATGGATGATGAATTAGAAATTTGGAATATCCTAGATTTTTGTTATTTTGTCCTTTTTCAAAAAAAATAAAAATAAATAAAAATAAAAATGGTTCCCGCTTCAATATTTTTTCTCGAATTTTTATAAGCTGAAAATGTATAGTACGACTCGAACTTTAATCCTTCGAGTGATCGAGGGGGTTCATACGACCAAATACGCATAAAAGTGGAAAATATACATCACTAAGAAATCATGGAATTAACTAACAAATTTTTCGTTTTTCTCGACGACTATACCAACGCGCACCGGTTTTCCACAAAAAATGAGGACACCCTGTACATCATAAAAATCTCAAAATAAAAGCCAACCGCCCAGTGTTTTCTTTTTTCGTCGGTATCGCGCTCAAAGTACACACACGCCAGCATTTAGATTACGTAAATAAACGTCACCGCTTGTATACAGCTATTTATGCACGTTGTATACATCTGTACCTCCCCCGCTTACCCGTACCGTCGTCAAATACCGCGTAATCGTAATTTACGGCTCTTTTATTTTTAAAAAGACGCTCGACCGAAGAGATTTTCATTTTAACCCTTTAAATAATTAAAACTCTACGGCCAACCGCCTTTTCTACCTCGTTTGATTTCTACGTTTCCATTCGATCGTTTCGCCTAGGGCATTAAAAGCGCGACCACTAGAAAAAAAACCTACCTCGAGATCGCCGTTTACTCGCGCCCGATCGTCGAGAAACGTGAAAGTGATGGGCTGGGTGGGGGCGATTGACACGCAGGCGCGATTTTTTTCTGGCCTTCGAGTTCGACAAGACCTCTCTGTCGATCACGCATTGTGGTATTCAGCGAAGAAGAGAAATTTATCCGACAATTTTTCACGCTTATAATATCGATGAACGTACACCGAAGAAGAAGGGAGGAGGAATTTTTGAAAATGTTTACCATACGAAGAGCCGTTTTATTTTTTTTTTCATTCTCACGATACGTCGAACTAACGATCGCGAGTCTAGATCACTTTATGCGACATTCTATTATTTATCCGCAGCTGGACTGCTCGCACTACGCGGACCAACTCTTCCACTTCGGTGATTTTTGTCCGATATCTGATAAGCCTCGTAAAGAACACGGGGCTTCTACCACACCCCCTTCCACTTCATTCAGATCAAGGTACACCCAACACAGTTCGTATTCGCGACTTCGCCGAATACATTATAATTTTTCCTTTCTTAACCATATTAATTTTTACGCTTCGAGAATTTTCCCAAGTCCAACAGTAAACAAACAATTCGTAAGCTTTGTACTTTGATCGCTCGAGTCTTCTCTTCCATGTCACAAAATGACGTATAGAAGTTCAGTTGCGACTGCCTGATATAACGCACTTGAAAAGGAAGATGAAATGATATTTCTTTCTCCAATAATTCAGAGTTTCTCCTCAGAACCGATATATCCTCGAAATTCTCAATATCGTTTGCCACGAAATAAGAAAATATATTATTAGGCCTCCCCCCTCTCCCGAATCAACATCCTTTCTCTCTTTAACGAGATCCTTCTCTCTACAAAAATATATTTCATAGATCTCAACATCTTAAAGGAAGAGTTATACTAAGCTAATTTAAATAAAATTACAGTTCAAATAGGAAAGGGAAAGGGACGCGTAGGGAATTCAAGAATTTAGCAAAACTTCAACAAATATTTCCAACATAATATTATTTCCTTATTTTGCGGAAAGGAAATAGTAAATGAGAGAAAGAAAGAGGGGAGGGGAGAAAGAATGAGGGGAGGGAAGAAAGAAAGAGGAGAGGGAAGAAAGAAAGAAAGGGAAAGGAAAAGAGGAAAAGAAAGAAAGAGGGGAAAGGAAAGAGGAGAGGGGAAAAGGAAGAGGAGAGGGGAAAAGGAAGAGGAGAGGGAAATGAAAGAGGAAGGGGGGAAGAAAGAGGGGAGGGGAAAAAAGTGGGAAAAGGAAAAGAAAGAGGGGAAGGGGAAAAGAAGGAGGTGAAAAAAGAAAGAGGGAAGGGGAAAAAGAAAGAGGGAATGGAAGAAAGAAAGAAAGAAAGAGGTAAAGGAAAGAGGGAGAGGGGAGAAAAAGAGGGGGAGGGGAGAAAAAAAGAGGTAAAGAAAAAGAGAGGTAAAGAAAAAGAGAGACAATAGAAAGATGGAGAGGGATAGAAAAAAAAAACAGAAAAAAAGGAGAGACAGACAGACAGACAGACAGATTTTATTCATGCGAAACAATTTCATAAATACATAATGAATAATACATACAGCCACCCAATACCCGACAACGGGTGAGCGGGTGACCGGCTAATCTCTCTTACAACAAATGTCTATGGACAAAAACAAAAAATAATAATAATAATATGTGTAAATAAATAAACAAAAAAAAAAAACAAAAACAAAAGAAAAAGAAAGTGGGGATAAGCGGCAAGAGGAAGGGGGGCTCTACAACAGACTTACAAGTATACAATTACTAATCAAGCACACCATCATGGACAACAACCAAGCAAATAACCAATTCAATCATCCATCCACGATGGTCAACACATATTCAGCAACCATTCTACGAAAACCAAACATACTAGCATCCTTGAGTCCCTGTGGCAAAGAGTTATATAAATAAGCAGCCTGATATCTGAACTGGCCTCTTTTGAAGCATAAGCAGTGGATGGATCCAGCAAGAAGCAGCATTCCCCCAAATCGCTATACCGTACCTCAAGGTACCCTCAAAAACTGCCACATAGAACCTCCGAAGATAAGCTCGTGAAACCAAACCACACAGATGCCTAATCAAATATACAATTTTACACAATTTATCCCTCAAAGTAAAGCAGTGTTCTCCACGATAAGCAGGCATCCAACCAAACACCCAGATACTTATGCTTCGCAACCTGAACCAAAGGAGCACAGGAGCACGAAGCATCACAATCACTTCTGTGAAAGAACACCTCACCAGTCAGATCACGAACATATCGGTTTTGCAAACCAAATACCATGAGCTCTGACTTCACAGCATTCACTTTGAGTTTCCGGTCAGCAAACCAAGCAGAAATCATTCTTAAATCATTATTTATAGCACTTATGAGCTCATCTTCAGATTCACCCGACACTACAAGTACCGTGTCATCGCGAATGAACTAACAGAGCCTCTCAAAGGCAAACTATGCATACCATTGATAAAAATCAGGAACAGCAAAGGGCCTAAGATACTACCCTGCGGCACACCACGGACCACAGGCACTTCATCACTCATACAATTTCCAATACGAACGCGCTGGGTCCTTCCACTAAGATAGGAGCTAAACCACTTAATAGCATTCACATCCAAACCACAATTACGCAAATCATCCAACAAAAGCATATGATCCACAGTATCAAATGCCTTGGCGACATCAATGTAAACTGCAGCCACTAAATTACCACACTCAAGCTCATTCACAACATTTGTAACATGAAACATTAAAGCTTCTCAGTACTCCTATCTGGAAGAAACCCAAACTGTAAATCAGAAAAGAAAGCAGCGTCCAATAGGAACTCCAACAGCCTCTCCTTAACAATGCATTCTAAAACTTTGGTCATCAGTTTCAGTAAAATATGGTGAAAAAAAATAACGAATTACACAATATTCAGTAACTACGAGTATTACGATAACTTCGCTCGATGGTGATACTTATTAATTTAGCAAATATTTTTCAATTCATTTAAAATCAATTCATGCAATGTACTTTTTTTCCACAGATGACTACATAATTGTTACTGTTATTTGAAAACCTATTAAGTGATCATCAACGTATATCCACGTAAATATTATGCATTCAGTCATAAACCATTAACACTAATCACTAGATTTTACTTTTGTAAAACTTCGATAAATAAGTACGAATCGAATTCGTAATCTCGAAAAAAGAAATAGAATTTAATTCTTCATAAATTATGGAATATTCGTGCAAAAAACAACCGTTACAAAAAAACCTCGATTAATTACTATAACCCTCCTATATATGAATATTCCACAACTATACTAAACAAAATACGTAATATAAAAGGCTACACTGTCATAATATTCCTAATAATTGAAAATTCCAGCATAAATCAAATTAAATTTTCAATTACAAAAACTCTATCTCTTCAAGTAAATTTTTCGAATTTCACGCCATCGCTTCGAAAACGCTCGTGCAAACTAGCCGGCGCGACGTGTTATCACGTGTTCGTGAACTTGACCGCCGTTACCACCAGTATCCGCCCGTCCTACTGAATTCCTGACCGTAGGTAGCCGTAACCGTTGCCGCAAACAATCGCATATTATCGCTCCTTCGTGTAAAACACAAAAACGTCTCCTCGATAACGTATCGTCAAATGGTTCGAATTTTCTCATTCTTCTTCAAAAAAAACAAACAGTTCGTAGAAACAGGTGTATCGATGAATACTCAATAATCTTCGAGTTTCTCGTAAAAACCATACCTATTACAGCCTACTTCATTTCAGCAGGAGAAAAGGGTACAAGTTGCCTCGAAAAGTTTCGGATGAAATTCACTCGGAATTTGGTCAGGGGGTTTCCTTGCGGAAATTTTCACATCTTCGATTCGACTCGAAATGAAGGTTCATTCAAATTCTGAGGGGGTTTAGAAGGACCAGTGGCGTAATTAAGAATTTGGCGCCTTTTGCAAAAATTAAATCCGCGCTATTTCTCTAAATTTTTTCCAACTAGTCTTACATCCTCCCCCCCCACCTTTCTATAACACATGTGAACTTTTAAATATTTTGATTTCGAAAATTTATTCAAAACGTATGACTTGACATATAATAATATTAGGTACCTAAGTAGATATAAAATAACCTATGTAACATGATCTTTTTTTATTTATTTATTTTTAATCAAATTTTATGTGCGTCTCCTTGAGCTCTGCGTGCGTACGCATTGTGTGTCAGCGCATACACTATTTACCCTACAAGGAGGGACTAAAAGGGCTTCGAAATTTTCGATATTGGAATCATGATATCTATATATTCTCATTTTACTAATTAGCATTGTTTTCCATCACATAGGTCAGCTATAATTATTTTTAATTTAAGAAATTCATTTTTTATTTATGTTTGTTTGCATTTTGCATTAAAAAAATAATATCCTCAGTCATGTCATTTTTTTATTACCTAAAAGTATCAACTACAGAATCGCAAATCTGACAAATTTTCATTTTTTTCCGGGGGGGGGGGGGGGATTTTCACAGTTATTTCATGCGAGTCGCTACACATGGTTTTCTCCGCGTCGGTTCAGAAAGTTCCGCCAACCCCGAACTATCTCTAGAATTTAAATTAGAAAAAAAAAAAAAAAATGACCAATGATCAGGAAAATTTAAGGCATTTGAAATAGCTCAAATTAGAGAATTATGAGCATTGGGTGATGGAGAGGGGAGGGGCGGTCCATCCTAGTTAAGAGTTCAACAGCATTTACTGTAGGTTTGAACCTTCCCCCTAAATAAAAATTCAGCTCCAGTAATGCGACATGGCTGCTTACATTTTTCTTTTGCGCCTGTCGTTCAATCCTTAATTTTTTTTAATCATACAAAAGTCTAAACCTCCCTTCGAAATTAATTTAGCGACAATAATTTCCAACGACTAGTTCCTAAATCTCACGCTAGCTATCGACAACGAACAAAAAAAAAAAAAAAAAAAAAAAAAAAAAAAACAAGTCAAAACATTACACCTCTCCTCATCACACTCGCCATTACCTGAGTACAGCGTTGAAACCGGAATAATGCCTTTTCTAATTCGCTCACAATACCCTCTCGATACCTAGTCGTATACATTAGTATTGAGAGCGTCTCATTAATATCCCATTCGAGTACTTTTTACTGCCTCTGTAATAAGTTCGTACAGTCCCTTTGGGCGTCTGCGCATACACCTATCGACATAGGTGCGCTTAAACAATACACGCTTACCCTGTCGCGTCGTCCGAATCATTAATTAAATATACGCGACCTTACCCTCCGACCTTGTATTAAATTTCGACTCCCTTAACGTTAAGAACCGGTATACGCCTTCATTACCGTCGTATTCAATCACATCCCTTTGCGAATCCAAAAAAAAGGGGCGAAATATATCGCACCGACACCGGCACCTTTAGACGCACCGGTCCTCGTACCGCACAAAACGAAGGCTCGTAATATCCAAAAGGGCTGAACAACTCTGCCCACTGTATCGAACCACCTTTCGTACTACACCGTTTCAAATAGTTCCCCCCTGGCTTCTAAAAAAAAAACCAACCTAATTCTCGTTAACTTCTTCATTACGCGGATTCAACGATTCGTATTACGCCACCACATCCACGTACTGCCCCACATGACGTAATCGTATTCTTCGAAACGTCTGGCCGTACCGAGGCGAGAACGCGAGCTCTCCTAATGAATGGATATTTAACGCGACCGGCCGAGTGGGCGACCGTCATTCCCATGCAGCGACGCCGCTGGATTAGCTACTCCCCGATGCACTCTGCGCGCCGCCTAAACGAGAACCGGAAGAAATTATATCGTCATCAGTCAAGACAACGAGTACACAAAACCCACGTGTTTAATAAGGAAATAACTTATTCAACGTTCGTTCGTTTTATATATTATCGTAATCACTCGTACTACACCGTCGCCTCTCAACCATCCCTAATTTAGCGTCCGAACGAGGGGTACGCACGCCGACGAGGATTTCCCACAGCGCTAGATTTCCTAGCGCTTCGTGCGAGATCGTAAAACCTAATCACGCCGTTATAAGTACGTAGAGTAATAAATAGCGCTAGTGGATACAACAGCCTTTAATGGATGGCTCGAAAATTACGCCACGACGCGCCGGTCGATCACCTCGTTCGGTCGTAACGCGACGGTCTCGATGAGTGTGACGCTGTCGGTCACCGATGGGTGATACGGGTGAGGGACAGTTCAACGGGTTGTTTCATTCATCGCGAATTTCAAATCATCTTCGGCACAACGCCCGCCGAATTTATCAGCTGGACGACAAGGGTTAGCGAGTTGAAGGACTCGTATGTCTTACGGATTCTCACCTCGTCAGTGGAGTTTTTTTCAGCGAAATCATTTTTTTTTTTCATACAAGAAATCAAAAAAATGAATTAAAATTCCTCACATTTATGACATTGAGAGAGAATTGGTCTGAAAAAATTTTGTTATCGATTTTTTGAATATTTTGTCAAATTTTGGAAATTTTTCAGTTTTTACACATTCGGGCTTGGAAGATGAATTATTTCTGCACGCCTTCCAACCTCCTCCTACCGCACCGTGTAATGAAGTATTTTTCCACAAATCAATTTTTTTTTCAAATAAAATATGAAAGAAATACGCTGATTACAATGGTCTCGTATTTGTATTACGGAGCAAAAATTGGTTCGAAATTTTTTTTCTGTCATTTTTTGAATAATATTTCTTTCTATTTTAGGGCATTTTTCAATCGCAAAATGAAGTATCTTTCCATGAAATTATTATTTTTTGAAGTCAGAAATTAAATAAATATATAAACTAAAATTCCTCACATTCGTATTACGGCGTGAAAATTGGCTTGAAAAATTTGTTAATTTTTTTTTTTCAATATTTTTTTCAATTTTGAACATTTTTCAATATTTAGATATTAATACATACGAGATATATTATTTCTGTACCCTCTCTCCTTCCCTCCTCACCCCATCCCTCCCCTCCCTCACAGTAAACAATTGAGTATTGTTTGCGTATCTTTTTTTTCAAACTAGAAATTAAACAAATATGTAAACTGAAATTCCTCACATATGCATTAGATGAGAAAATTAGCTCGAGAAATTTGTTTAGTTTCTTTTTTTTTTAAATATTTTTTTTCTATTTTTGGATATTATCCAATATTCAGATATTAGTATGCACGAGACACATTATTTCTGTACGCCTTCTCCACTCACCCAATCCACAATTGAGTATTTCCTGCCAATCTTTTTATTTTTTTCAAAAATTAATAATAATGAATAATCATTTATTTTATTAAAAAAAAAAAAAAAAATGAATCAACCCAGGGATGAACATTTAGTCGCGCGAAGATGGGAGGAGTAAGATGACGGTGTTAATGCTGAAATCACTCAGTTCCTTAAGCCAATGTATAATTTAAAAAATGACAAAAAAATTATTTTTAATCAATTTTTAATTTGTGAAAAAAAATAAGTCCGCAGAAAAATATTTCCTGGCACAACTGGTAGTTATACAAAAATCATTTAGTTTTTAACTCACGATGCTAATGAATTAAAAAAAAAAAAAGTCAAAATATTCGTTTTAAAACAATTATTTATTTTTGAAATAAAGAAGGTTGGTGACGGCAGTACAAAAATCGCTAAATTCTTAGGGCCGAAGTCCGAGAATTGAAAATCTTCAAAAACTGAAAAATCTCCAAGCATTAAGAAAATGTCCAAAAATTGTAAAAATGACTAAAAAATTAAAAAAAAAACGAATATTCATTTTTTAAAGGAAATCGATTCACAAAAAAGCACTTCAATGTGCGAAAAGGGAGAAAGAAAAGGTGTACTAAAAGCGTTTGGTTCCTAAACCTAATGTCTAAAAATTTAAAAATATCTCTAAAAATTTTAAAAACATACAAAAATATTTTTCAACTCGATTTTTACCATTTCAAATATTTCTTTCAAAATATGTAGTTTTTTTCAATTTCAAAATACTTTTTCGACACATTTTTCAGGTATTTATATTATTATTATTATTAAAAAAAAAAAAAAAAAATTATACTGATGTAATTATGTTTTTTTTTTTTTTTGGACAATAAGGTTCAGAATTCAAAAGCTACTTGCACCTTACTCCCTTCATCTGATGAAACCTTTACGAGAATGTTTTTTTTTTTTTTAAATAGTAAACAGTTATACAATCACATAATTACACAAATTTTTCATGAATTAGAGTCTTGTAGATTTATACTATGCTAAGTGCATTAGACAAAGTTCGAGAGTTTTTTCGACTTTTTCCGGAATTAATTTCGACTTTTTACCTAGCAGCTTTATATATATGATATATTTTTTATTTTTAAATAGATGACGTTTACAGCCCCAAGACCAGAGTCCACCTATCTGCTGTATACCGGAACAAAAGCCAGAGGTATTTGAGAGTTAGATAAGGCGAGGACTCATAAAACAAGATCTGAGTGAAATTTCCTTCCTTTAAAAAATAACGTACATTGTACACTGCACCTTGAAGAAAAAAAAGGTAAATAAGGGCTCAACGCCACTTTCGCTATTCGCCTCCATCACCACACGCCGCATGTACCTCGAAATCATTCACTTTCAACGAGCTCAAATTTTCACCCTGCTTTAATTCCGCTATTTCGCATTCAACCGGCTACGTCGAATTTCAAAAACCGATTTCACACACTTGCGTAAGCTGCGAGCGATCTTTCGAGCTCTCGACCTTTCATCGCGACGACGCTATTCCACACGCGTATCGTACACTCGTCGGGCTTTCCACGGTACGCGTACCGAGCTACAACCGAGTCAATATTTACAAACCGATTAGCAACCGATATAGGTACCGAAAACAAACCGCCGTTTACGTTCGGTGCGCGTGCGCCGCGTACGAACCGAATTAAATATTAATTCCGTTTAATACCGTTTACAACCGGCTCCGAAATGGAGAAAAAATCGCGCCATTCCGGCGTGACCTGATTTTCGACCTAGCGACCCAAAAATCTGTACGCTCGCCGATCGCCTCGCGGCCATCTAAGCAATTACGCAATTCGAGTATATCGCTCACGGTTGATCACGATTCTTTTTCTGCTGCCTCTCGCTCTTCTTCCACGTTCTTATTTGCCCGTGTGTAGCGGTATTTTTGGTCTACTATAACTTTTTTTTTCTTTTCAGTCGTCGAGCTGTTTGGGATCAAGATTTTGTTATATTTTACAATTTTTTTCAATTTTTTTTTCTCTTTTCTTTAAATTAAAAACAAAAAATTTATTTTGCGTAATTTGTGAAAATGATAAAAATTGATTATTTTATTTTTTCATTTCAAATTCGAGTTATGATATATTAATCCAATAATTGTAACAGGCATCTCTCTTTTTTTTTTCATTTTTGATTAAGAAAAATTCGCGCTGAACTTGATCCAACAGCAGGCTCGGATCCAGCAGGCGAATGACCGAGAAAATCTCGGTGGGGCGCGAAGTATTTGGGTCGAGTGAGGTAAAAATTGGGCCACTTTAATTTTCAAACTTTGATTAGGAAAAAAAAAGAAAGAAATTCTATAAATCCATAATTTGAAAAATGAGAAAAAATTGCGCCGATTAATACTGAATGGGCCATTAAAAATGGGATTTCTCGGTGGGCCGCTAAATTTTCCTATTTTTGGATACAGCCCTGTCCAACAGGTTCAACCAATTGAGAAAAATAATAAACAATTTATTTGGTTAAAAAAAAAAAACAACAACAACAAAAATAAAAGAACAAAAACGAAGATGAACGAAAAAAACGATAAAATTATGATTATTTTTTTAAATTGTTGAATTACAAAAAAATCCATGGTATCCATACGAATCACTGGCCATAATCAATAAAACATAAGCACCGAATACGTAAAAAACTATCTAGAGTAAGTACCTACTACATATTCTGCTACTCATCCGAATAATCTTTTTCACGTGTTGGTACTTGGAATCAACCCACCAATCAGAAGTTCGAAAAGAAGAAACAGAAACGAAAACTATTGCAAATACGTTAACACCGAAAAATATGGTAAAAACTCTAAAATAGCTAAAAAATGTAGAAAAAGTTAGAAGTGGTAACCTTGAAAAGCTAGAACAATTGCTGCTCCCTGAAAGTACATAAAACCTGAAATTCACTGGCACGCGAGCAAAACCTTGAATATTATCTGCAAACTCGCTGATATGGCAACACTGCCATGCAGCAGCCCATCAATTACCTATTATTAGCCTTTAAAAATACTCGAATTGAGGTTTTTTCAAAAACAAATGAAAATGTTTGTAGTCTTAAAACCAGTAAATAAAACTTTCCTATGCTGAAAAAAAAGCCCAAAAATTGATTTTTTGAGATTTTTCAATTTTTGAAAAAATTTACTCCATTTGAATTTTTTATTTTTTATTATACTGCCAATCTAATTACTAGGACCATTATGACAGCGTAGCTTCTATAATTATTTCGTTTAGGAGCTTAGAAAGCTTCAAGTAGAGAAGCATTTTGTCAATTAAATGAGGATAGTCCGAAATGATGGTTTCATGTAGACTTAGGGATGTTCAATATTTACGAACTTTTCGCACATGAATATAAGATGATGGAGAGAAACGGGATGTTAAATTTGAGAGCTGAAATTTTTACTAGTTTTTTTTATATGGCGTCATTTAGCTACTATTATGCCAAATGCTCCGACGCCTATCCAATAACACAGAAATTCGACTAGCCCTGTTCCGTATTTCCACCTCTTTAATTTCACCGAAACGTTAAAATACCTAGTTTTCCAACACAATACAATTTCAAATCACTCGAAATTCAAGACTGTACCTCCAACTTCCAAAAACCTCCATTCATTCCTTCAAACCATCTCTCCTACGACAAGTGGCCGGAAAAATAAAATCAATAATCTCGTATACGCGCCGCAGCATCGCAACAATTCCTACCCCACTACTACGCAACGTACCGTATGTAACGAACGCAGCACACCTGTTGCCTCCAACTCGTGACTTTCGTGACCACCATACCGACGCGGGTATACAACAATTTGATACGAGTCGTGTGCCCAACCACCATCCATTCGTCCAGCGAGCTAAAATGTCATTTACGAAGGCGATTAAAGCGAAAGTTTTTCCTTCGTCGTTCGTTGCGAAACCGTACGCCTCCTATCTGGCCCGATCTTTGGCAAGGTATGACGACAATTCTACGAATCGAGACGAGTCTATCATCACGCGGACGCCATTCGACCCGTCGCAACGTATAATCATCTATTCCTTCCCTCTCGTTCGAGCCATGGATGTCGGCTATGTACCGCCATCATCGGCTATCGATTAGAAAAAAATTTCTACATACGCGAATGTCTCGACTACACCTTCCGACCCGAAGAACGAAGCGCAGGAAGCGATAAGAAATACACGTACATATTTAGCGAACTAAAGAAAGCAATGTTTGGCGGAAACGTATACGACCGCTAGTCGCAGATCTATACCACACAAATACCGAACGTCCGTCCGAGAACGTTTATAGTACATAATTACATTGGTACCAGCGTTCGATGAATGGCGACCCACATGATAGTCAGACCATGACATTAGGCCCTCCGCCGCACTAATACAGTACCGAACTTAGACCACTCGAGTCAACATCGACGCGACCTTGCGATCGAAATTTCCAATTTTTCGATCACCCAATTATCATAAATTGCCAGCCCCGACTCGTAGTTGGCTCTAACGCGACCATGTTCATTACTCGTGAAAACAAACCGTCCGAACATAAGACCTTAATACGTCGGGCGTTGTCTTGTCCGTTTCCTCTATTGTTTTTTCTTCTCTTCGAAGTTTTTTCTTTTTTTATTTTTTCATCATCCTCTAACGACGTAGTTCCGGTTGATGTCCGACGTGGTTTCGCAATTTGCGTTCAATGGGTATACGGTGGAGCGCGTCGCTCGAGTTACGCAGAACAGAAGACCAGGACTACGCCTGCCTTCGTAAAGCGACCAGCACTTATCGGAAGGCAGAGCAGGGTGTTTAGTAAATACGGTAGACCATTTCGTCGGCACTACGAATAACGGTCGAGTAACGAGATGTCATTTCGACAAAAATTCCCTAAAAATACAGGACGAAACCAAAAACGCACAATATACGCTTTCACAATACATACGAAGAATTGTTTTTTTTTTCGAATTTTTTCTCATTTGAGGGAATTTTTTTCTTAGTATTTTTTTTTATCATTATTCGTTTTATTTCAATTTATCGTATTCAAAGGTAAAAAGCTGCTCTTATAATATTGTCTAGACGATTTATTCAGTTCAAGTCTGCTCAAAATATGGCATCAACTTTCGTTGCGTATAATTTTTGTTCAAATGATTGATGCAAAATATCGTTATTTTTGCACATCGATATATTTTGATATTTTAAAAACATATATCGATATATCGATATTTTTAAGACATATATCGATATATCGATATTTTTACTACATATATAGATACATCGATATTTCAAAACATATATCAATATATCGATATTTTAAAAACATACTATCGATATTTTTATAACATATATCGATATATCGATATTTTTACGACATATATAGATATATCGATATTTTAAAACATACATCAATATATCGATATTTTAAAAGCATTTATCTATATCTCGATATGTTTACGACATATATCGATATTTTTAAGACATATATCGATATTTTAAATGATAAATCGATATAAATCGATATTTTTCCGAGTCGAATTTCATAATTGAAAACTGTAGAGTAACCAAATTTCTATGTTTTTGTTTTTCGTTTTTTCGTAAAGAAAAGTGTACCTAAGAGGCTAAGAATGAAAACAATTATAATCATATGAAAATAAATTTTCTAATGTTTAAACGCATTTATGTATTTATTTATTTATATACTTTAATATTATATATATGATCGTAAAACACCAATTCAAAGTCATAAATTCCAAAAATCGGTATATTTTGTGAATTCGAGTAACTGATCATTTTTCGTTACTTATGAAAGTACTAAAATATATCGATATTAATTTTTGAATTTCGATATCTTCGATATTGGAAATAACGATATTATATCGATATTGATATCCATACGTTTGCATCACTAGTACAACATTAAATTAACAATTTGCTAAATGTGGAGACTTGGAGTTCACGAGCAGGTTTACGTTTTTCCATTCTGAGGGGTGGAGAATACGAGGAATAGATAAAAAATTTACCCTCTTTATACCTCCTTTTTTTCTTCCCTCACTTTCATTCGTTCCTTCTCTCCCCTCCGTTCTTTCTTTTGTTCGTTCCTTCCCATCCTTCCCCCTTCCATTTAGAATAATAAATTGCAAATCAAATTCTTCTACACTTGGTGCTTTCAAAATGCGAGTGATATGTACGCGATAAATACCAAAGCTTCATTCTCTCCCCTCCAGAAAAAAGGCAATCCAACAACAAATGAGCCAAAAATTTTTAAATCTCCAAAATTTCGAAAAAATTGACTATCGAGTAATTCAGTTTTTTGCATCACAATTAGTTGTTTGATTTCCCCCCCCCTCCTCCTTCACCCATCACAAATAGTACATTAGAGATCAAATTCTCCGACATTACTTTCTTCTGTGATCAACTGATCATATTATTTTATAAAAATTGGAGCATTTTTTCTGTCATTGAAATATCGATTTTGTAGCATCTGTCAATTCGACAAAATCATTTCCACCGCCAACAAAGCAACCAAACATTTCCTTAAAACAATGAATTGGAAATCAAATTCATTCACGATTAGATTTTCAAAAGGGTATGCGATATGCGCGTGATAAACGCTAAAATTACGCTGAATGAATTAATTGGTTGACTTTCGACCAGCTTCGATTCGATGTAATTTTCACTCACGAGTAGTCGCAGTTAGCGGCCTCTACGTGTTTAATAGTCTATGCCTTTCAACACGAGTAAAAACAAGTTCCCGAATGCCTTCAGGTGAGCCTTCTTCTCTTCGGAGTAAAGTAAAATAGCAGTTCGTTTCCATCACACATGGGAAAGATAATCTCAATCGCTACGATCTTTCGATCGAATATCACGAATTACAAATCATCTGATATCAGAGTAAATTTCAATTTTTTAGGAAACTGAGGGGTCATTCATTAATATGCTTTTGGATGAAGATTATTAATTTATGGTGATTTTATAAATTTTAATCATTCATATTTTAGTAGAAAATCGTTTTTTCCCCGAACAACAGAAATACTTAGCCAACTGTTATGGGAAATATGGACGGACCAATTATATTATCGGTTCTTAAATGGATGAAATTGAAATTAAAACTTGAGAAAAAAAAACATAAAAAAATCGAATTTAATTCTCGAACAACGAACAACAAATGATACTTTCTCAGCACTTGCCCCTCCCACAACCCATAAGGAGAGCCATTAAGTTCAAAAAAAAAAAGTAAATTGAAATCGATGATTACTCTTCATTTTTCTTCATACTTTTAGATCAGATTTGTTCAAATCTAAAAATCACGATCTGATCACACTCCTATCTGCGAGATCTAGCCCATCTCTAGTTTCAATACATTCGCTCTCCCATCGAACGAAAACTTCGAAACCAAAATTCCTCGTCGATCTTCTCGCCTCGCTTTCCAAACTGCACTACCATTCGGGACGAGGGACAGGACGCGGTAACCGACGAGCGAGTTTTTCGAGCCGCGTTAAAAATTCCTGTTCGATAAGCGTGAAGAAAGGTAACGGAAGTAGCGCGACAACAAAGACACGCCATAATAAAATCGTATACACATACGCGTACCGAACGGACGTACAGCAACGTCGATGACGAGATGTCGTTGATTTTGCCAAATCGAACGTACACGTGAAATTAACACGTCGCCATCGCGTTCGACTCCACAGCTCCATTACGACCATAGCCAACGGCTATATCCATTCAGTCGGCTAGTTTCCTCATTCCTCGTAACCGTAGCTCGAGTCGTACGTAGCCCAATTAACCGCCGTAATCCAACGCGCAACGACGTCGCCGTCGTTCTCGACTCGATCGAGCTGTCGAAATTTCGAAAATTTCCCTCTCGTACTATCACATCGTTACGACCGGCGCTCGCTAAAATTACCTTTACGCGTTCCTGCTAACGACGTAAAAGTCAACACCTGCTGGTCGCCGATCGCGTCGTAAATTCTCACGCTATAACGAATACGCGCAGAGGAAGTAAGAAAGGTGAAAAACGAAAAACAAAAAAACGGCCAGCCCGTTACACACCCTATACACGCTCCATCCACCACATCGACCAAATATACTACTCGCTCTCCCGTGACCAAGATGAGAAGTATACGCGTCCCATATACAATTTCATACCTTCGTAAATATATAAATACGTTATATGCGATAATGACCTATTAACCAATTACACTATACACACGTACCTATACGTAAACGTACCCCGCACGTAACGCTGCGCCTTTACGGACGACGTACCTTCGGCGCAACGTGGATCCTTGTCAGCGCCGCGAGATACCGACGTCCGTTTGTCCGACTTGGTTAGAGTGCATTTTCTTTTCTTTTTTTTTTTTTTGACGGAAGTGTTCGCGGAATGCACGCGATAAACGAGGTTCCGTTCGATCTCGAATGGCATATATGTTCATCGAGCATTCGACATAGAATACCGCCCGTCGCGTTCGCTCGTCACTCAGCACTCAGCACTCGCGTTTCCAGTTCCAGTACGAACGCATGAAAATTTATACCCTTCCACGAGCATAGCGGATTATTTTTCCGCGAATTTTTTCGACGTACTACGTTATTTTCCGCCCGTAACTCGTTCGCGCGACAATAACGCGTCGTACGTTTGTTCGAGAACGATGGAACGCGTTCGGCATTCCAATTCACGCGTTTCTCACACCCATTTGTATTGTGGTCTCGCTACATCGCCGTCTCTCTCTCTCTCTCTCTCTTCACGTATTACGTACGATATACGCGACACGTTATTACATTAAACGATGACGCCGTAACAGCTGCGCGCGAAAGAAATGACCACAGCGTGAACTCCGAGAATATCAACTTTTTTTCGCGGGCCAGTCATTTCAAAAACCGAATATTGCTATCGACGATTTTCCCACACTTCAAAAACCGCGACAAGACCACAAACTTGTTGAATTAATCCCATTTTCTAAAAAAAAATAATCGAGTTTAAATTCAAGTTCACTCCAAAGAACTTCACGTTCAGTTCAAGTTCACTAAACATAAGCTCAAGTTCATTTCAAATTCACTCGAAAAATCTCAACTCGAGTTCAAAAGCATTCCAAACAATCTCAAATTTAGTTCAAATTCACTTAAACAATCTCGATTCAAGTTCAAAATCACTTGAAATAATCTCAAATGCAGGTCAAGAAGTTCAAATGAAAGAATCTCAAGTTCAGTTTGAGTTCGCTCAAATAACTACCGAAGTTCGGTTGACCTAAAACCGCGTGAAGTTTAGTTCAAGTTCATTCGAAAAACTATTGAAGTTCGGTTCAAATCAACTTGAAACATTTCGAGTTCAGTTCAAGTTACCTGGAAAAAATCAAGTGCGGTTTAAGTTCATTTGAAAAAAAAAACTTCCAAGTTCAGTGCAAAAATGCTTGAAAAACAATGCCAAAGTTCAGTTCAAGTTCACCAACCATAAGCTCAAGTTCAGTTCAAGTTCATATTAAAAAGTCAGGAGTTAAGTGCAAGTTCACTTAGGACATTTATTTCAACCTCGCTTAAAAAGTCAAGTTCAAGTTCCAAGTTAAGTACAACCTCACGTGAAACGACACAAGTTGAGTTCAAGTTCATATTAAAAAGATTGGAGTTCAATAGAGTTCACTCGGGAAATTTATTTCAACCTCACTTGAAAAGTTTAATTCAAGTTCACTTGAAATCTTTACATCAAGTTCACTTAGAACATCCTCACGTTAAGTTCAAGTTCATTTCAAAAAATTTCGAAACTCTAGTTCGCTGGAAACAATCAAGTCAAGTTCAAGTTCATACTAAAAAAGGCTGAACTTTAGTTCAAGTTCATTTCAAAAATTCTCAAATCAAGTTCAAATTCACGAGAAAGAATCTCAAGTTCAACTTCACCCCCCGAAGTCTGGTTCAAGTTGACTTTAAACTCCATGAAGTTTGCTTCCAGTTCATTGGAATTAAACTATTAAAAGTTCAGTTCAAATTAACTTGAAACATCTTGAAGTTGAGTTCAAGGTACCTCAAAAAAAAACTCCTCAAATCAAGTTCCAATTACCTAAAAAACTCAAGTGTAATTCAAGTTTATTCGAAAAATACTGAAGTTCAGTTCAAGTTGACTTGAAACACTTGAAATTTAATTTAAGCTGATTTAAAATCTCTTGAAGTTTAGAAGTTAACTTGAATAAATCTCAAGTTTAGTTCAAGTTCACTAGAAAACCTCTCAAGTTAAGTTCAACTTCAAAGAAAAATCTCAAGTTCTGTACAAGTTTACTAGAAAAACCTGAAATTCAGTTCAAGATGATTTGAATAGAAAAGAAAAAAACTCGAAGCTGAGTTCATGTTCACTTGGGAAAACCAAAGTTCTGTTCAAAAAATGATTTGAAAATGAAAGAAAAAAACGATTAAGTTCAGTTCAGTTTTAATGAGAAAATCTGAGGTCAAGTTCAATCCAGTTCAGTTCAAAGTTCATCATGATGTTATCGATTATTCAAAATCTCCTCTTCTATAATTCTACCTCTAACTTTCTTCCAAATTCACTTGAAGAGGTGAAATTTGAACACCTTAGTACCTTCAGTCGAAGATATTTTGCAATGGAACTGAAGACGAAATATTTGAAAAGCAGAACCGAAGTTCAAGTTGGCAAACTCGTACGAGTATTAATTTTGAATGATTGCTTCCCTTTTTTCATAGAAATTACCATCTTTACTTTTTATTTCAATTATTTTTCATCTCAAACGAAATCTAATATACAGACTTTGGTTGAATTGAGTGAATTCAAGTTCACTCACGAATTTGACATGTTGTCAAGTTTATCTAAAAATTTATTCTCATATTGTTGAACAATCTGTTAGAAAACTTTACAATCGAAGAGCTGCCAAGTTCACATAATCGTTCAGTTCAGTTCATTTGCGAGAAGAAGTTCAGTTTGAGATCGCTCGGAAGAAAAAAACTCCAGTTAAGTTCATTCGGAAACATATTTCACGTTCATCTGAGTTTAATGTTCGTCAGCTGATTTACATTAAACTCGTTTTTCACTTAAAATCTTCATTTCTACATTATGCCTTTATCTTCTGCCCCTCCATATTCATTTGTGAGTTTGAAATTTGGATACGAACGCTTCTCCACGGTTACATAAGCAGATCAAAAAAGAAAATGGGAGAAGAGACAATGGATTCAAGACGAAAGTGAAGATTCAAAAGCAAAATGAACTCGAGTTTACGACTTGTTTATTTGCGAGGTTCAAGTTCAGTTCACAAGACTAAGCTACAAGTTCATCAGTCAACTCGGTACATTTGATTACAACATACGTATAAGAATTTTCCTCTTTCTATTCGCTTGGAAACACATGGTAAACAGAAACGATGAGCAAGTTCAATAAGTTTTTCAGTTCAGTTCATTCGTTAAAATTGATCAGATAAAAGTCATAAGTTCAAGTTCATGAAAAATACATTTCAAGTTCAGTACGGTTAAAGGAGAATGAAAAAACCTACTCCAGCATCTAAACATAATCGCTCATCAGTCATGACACTACTTAGAACTTAAAATTTCAGTTCAAGGATGAACTGGGGCAAAATGACAAATCGAGGCGAAAAAATGAAAAATACAGGCTGACCCGAATGAGAATCCAAGACTCACCATCACATTCATACTTTTCGATCCCAAAACATCATCTAAGGAAAAGGAGGAAGATAATCGATTCCAAAGACCTCAAACACTCCACCACATTCACTCTCGACCATACCACCATTCGAGATAGGCGAATGCCAATCGAACGATCGTTCGAACGCGATTTCTGGCTCCACGCTATACTCAGGACATAAGAGCCTCGTACTGGTCGACTGGTTCGCCGCTTTCGCCCAACGTTGTTTATACGTGTACGTTTTTAAACGTCGATATTTACATCACGTGTCGGCGTTCCGTACTTACGTATATTTTATCGGCCCGCCGTCCTTCTTTCCTGTACCATTGGTAAGGCTGAGTTTGTACCCCGCAATGCATAAGGAAAACGAGAACGTATCGAGTTATTTTGGTACCAACCGGCGCTTCGTACGAACGGCGTTACTTTTCCTTAATTCGGTGCACGGTTGTTCACTTTTTTTTTCCTTTAAACGTTACAAAAGAAGGCGAATCATTAGTACGCGATGGTGGCGTCGTCGGAAATCGATTACAGCGCTCCCCTCTGCCTGCTTCCGCGCACGGGTCATATTTGCTTTCAGACTGATAAAAAACACCGCGTGAATCACGAAGATATCCCTAATTCTCTGGTTACAATCTTTCATGCCGCACACCTCGGTTTCTTCGTATATTCTAGCCGGCGAAACGATACTTACGAGTAATACCCGACTTACGTAATTTCGACGCTTCAAATAAATAACGCCGCGAAGAATAGACAAAACCGAGGGTCTCCACTCTTCAGCGCTCATTTCTGGCGCTAGGTTAAAATAATGCGATTACACGCGACTGCTTACGGGTATCGCGAACACAACCGTATATCGTATCTGTTGAAACGTCGCTTTCGACCGAAATAAGCGTAAGATGGCTTCTCTCAAATACGCGATAAGTACGAACTTATCAAGCATATACGTGTACAGTGCACAATGTACATATCGTAATGATGAGCTTCGCGTCGTAATTCTTAAGTCGTCGAATTAGATCAGAAAGCGAGTACGGACCGAATAACAAATGCTACTTTCGAGACGCAAAAACAAGCATATTTCCTCCAAACTTCCACGAACAATGAATCAATTAATAAATTTTCAAAATCGCACCAAAATTTTGAGTGAAAAAAAAAACGCTGCTCCAAGATATAGCACTCTGACCTTAAGAAAAATAAGAAGAACTGAGTAAGCCCAATTTTCATACTTCATTCGAGTTTACCCATGAGACTTGAAAGAAGTTAAAAAGCGACTTTTTCAACCTTAAAAATCAATTTATTCGAAAAAATAATAAAACCTATTTTGTTGAGAATTATAACAAAATTTTTCCTCCAAGCGTCGTATCAACTAATGTATATATGGTCGATGACTTATGCCCTTGTTTTCTTGTTTTGTTTTTCAATTCACTGGTAACACAGAGAGCCTACGATACATGAAATTTTCATCACTCTCAAATTGGAGCTGGGATCGTTTTTCGCTAACATCTTGTAAATAATTAAAGATAGAAGGCTCATTCTAACTCAATTTGTATCTTAGATATTCCAATTCAATTTTTTATTATTATCAAATTTTTCTTACATTTCATCATACTATTTACATTTGTTACCCCCATCTCTATGGGCAAGATTGCGCGAGTGCCATGGAGAGACAACAATTAAAATTAATGACAAAATGAAGTTTACCTATTCAGAAAAAATAAATAAATAAATAAAATACCACAAAATTTGTACAACAGAAGCGTCAAAAGCAGCAGAAACAGAAAAAAAAGAAATAAATAAATGAAAATAAAAAACAAAACAAAAACCAAAGAAAAACAGAAAATACAGCAACAGTAGAACAGAAAATCTAATCCATACTTCTTTGCAGGTCAGGAGAGAGGGAGGGGCAAGGTAGGCAAACTGCCCCTGGACCCAAGTTTTAGTGAAAGGCCTGAAACTCTAATTTTAGACTTCAAAATTGTTCCCAACTCTAGTGAATGAATTAATAAAAAATAATTTTTATTTAATCTAATACATAAAATTCTCGTGTCGCAGCGTTTGTAACAAAACTCCTCCGAAACGGCTTGACCTATTCTTATGAAATTTTGTGTATATATTCAGTACGTCTGAGAATAGGATGCAAACTATTTTTCATATGGCTAGATTTCAAAATGGCGAATCACTCAAACTTGAAGGGGAGGGGGGTTGGAGAAGAAGCAAAAAGTTTAAATTTTTTGTTTTTGATCACATATGAAAGAGTGACTTACGGACACCATCAAATCCAAATTTTAGCTATCCAAGTGTATTTTGAGGCGAGTCAAAACACAAAACATCTCTATGAGGAATTTTTGAGTCATGAAATTTCTTGAATCTTTCGTATCTCCTTACCAAATCAACTTTAAAAGATCACACTTTGTGTGTGAGGTTAGTTGGAGACTAGAATATGACCTCTTGAATTTGGATCAAAATGAATCGCTTTTTGAGGGAGTTGTGATTTATAAAATTTTTTCCCCTACGCGTAGCACCGGCAGGTATTCATGAAATTCGATCAAAATTTAACGAGAGACATTTCTTGAGAATGCAAAAAAGGGACTTTTTTGTTGTTTCAAAAAAACTCAAAATGACGGATCACTCAAATTTTGAGCGAGGTTGGAGAAGGGGCAAACAGATCAAATTTTTCTTTTTTGATATCATACGAAAGAGTGAGCCGCCGACACCAACATATCCAAATTTGAGCATCCCAAGTGTATTTTGAAGGGAATTAGAGCAGAAAACAGCTTTTTGAGGAAGTTTTTGAGTCATGAAATTCCTCGAATCTTTCATATCTACTCACTAAATCAACGTAGAAAGATCGAACTCCGTGTGTGCCGGTTAGTTAGAGACCAGAATATGATCTCTTGAATTTGGATCAAAATGGATTCAAAATGGTGAATTATCAAAATTTGAGTAGAAATGGAGGCGCTTCAAATTGGTAAAAATGTATCGTACATGATGTTGGAACAGAGAAGAAGGGAGTATCGACCTGAAAATATGATGGGGCCACAAAAAATGTCGAAAATTTTTCATTGCGGTGTCATATGACAAAATGAACCCAAGTAACTAAACTTCTTTAATTTCAGCTTCAGGGGAATTGAAAATAATTTATAAGGCAAAACAACGTTTACTTGGTCAGCTAGTTTTTTTTAAATATCTTTATTTTTAGTCACTCGGCAACTTGGCCATTTGCGACGAATATAACATAATATTTACATAATAGAGAGAAAAAATCACATATTAAAATAAATTTAGGAATTTACCAATGATTATACAGGTTATGGATATTTATATAATTCAATATAGCTTCTGCGTTGGCTTCGTCGTCGCTAGGGAGGTCTTTGAGATTTGGTCCAAGTTTCATACACTCGGTCATGAAGTGTTGGACTGTAAACGTAGAACCACAAGCAGTACACACAGAGGCACTTTTTTTTTGAATAAGTGAGAGTGAGTCAATAGTGTGTGTCCCAATCGCAGTCTGGCCTTATATTCAAAATTTAGTTTTTAATTTTAAAAAATTAATTAATTTTAAAAGACAAAAAGATCTTAAAAACTGCATACCATGGAAACCAACTGTTTCGAAAGCTACGCTGGATTCAAGAGAAAATTGTAGAGAGAGGCCCGAAAATTATTTTTACCCGGGGCTAAATCTGTACCTCTCTTCCTGCTGCTATCTTGGCTATGGCCTAACGTCACGTGAAGCACACTAAAGAGAAAAATGTTTTTCGCACGATACTACAATCGAAAAAAATTAATAAAATCATACAGAGTAATCTCGCCAACAAACAACAATTTTTTCGTACACCTTGATTCGTGTTTATTCGTTTTATCGCGTTTTTCGTCGATCGATGTAGGAATTTTCCCGGCTGCAGCACACGCTCGGACGCCAAATTATCTCGTCTATATTTGGCTACCGTACTCGTACGCGAACTCCGTACACAGAGATGGTTTTTCGATTCGATATCGTTCATCGATACATATGGCCGTATTATTCGTACCGTGTACTTATACGGTAGGGCGTACAACATATAAGTCCTACATGCGTTTGCGGTCACGAAAGATGATGCATACCGGCTTCTCGGGATTTCGCTTTCACCTGGTGTAGCGAAGATTGACGCGTTGAAAGTGAAGCTGACGAAGACCGAGCGAAAAAAAAATTCTATACTCTACACGCGTACGTATCAAGAATGATAAAATTATCGCCACTACCGTAACTCATCGGCTCGAGTAGAAATCGCCGACGTCGGTGAAACGTCGAATATCGCGAACAAGAAAAAAAAAAACACCCCGTACGTGACGTTTGGCGAAGAATTTTTGTCTACTTTACGCCACCGACGTCGTTTCCATCATTCCCATCATTTTCGATGACATCGAACCTTCGTACCAGTCGAGATGCGCGAATAAGCCGACCATGTTTCGCTTATCTCGAGAACGTTTCTAACATCGACCTTTTCGTCGTACAGCGACGACCATTAACGCGTCTTTGTCGATTCTCGTAATTTCGTAACAACCTTATCGCTCGACGACAATGCAAACAAGGCGTAGTTCGCGGCTCGAATAATCGTGTAATTCGATCGCAACCGATTTACATCGAATTCTTTAGGCCGCGACGTCATTGGACTATGCGCCCGGGCGAACCATCGTCATCGTTTCCCGGAATAAACGGTGCACGGCGAATTAACGTCGGATTAGCCGACGACCTCGAAACCGTACGTAACGCGAATCGTGATCGTGTTAAATGCTCGATGAATTAACAAATCGGAAAATTTACGAGTAATCGCATAAATCACACATCGCAACTGTCTCATTCGGTTTAAATGATTGTGGGTATGCAATGATGATTCAAGGGGTGAAGAATGGGGAAAGGATGGAAGAATATAGAGGACAGGTTATCAAGAACATTTTCAGCTAAGTTTTCAACTTGAAAATGATAGCTATTACAGCCTACCTGATTTGGAAAGGGAGGGTGGGGGGAGGGTGAGGTATTCGAATCTTTGCGTTTCACATCATTCGTAATCATCTCGCAAATGTCCAACTTTTTCAATAATTAAAAATCAAATTATATTAAAAATTAATTTAATAAAAAAAAATTAATTTTTGAATAATTATAAATTTTAATTAAAAAAAAAAATAAATAAATAAATAATAATAATAATAATAATAATAATTCCAAATTGATTAAATAAAAAATAGAAAAAAAATACATATACCGTGCGTCCCACTGATCTTCGAATCCCTCAGCGCATAAATCTCAAGTAGCTTAAATAAGAGTATTTTGGATTCGTTGTTTGGTAACACTGATTCGAGATCTCCACCATTCAGTCAGTGTTATCACGCAGCGAATCCAAGAAACTTTCACGAAAGTCACTTATGAGAGTTTTATTCCGGTGGGAGGGGGAGAGGTGGGTGTCGAAGATCAATGGCACGCACAGTATATATATTTATATTTTTTTCGTAATTTGCTCAAAAGTTGGTGAGAGACACTTCTTAAAAATGCAATAAAAGTAATTTTTTTTTTCGATAAATTTTAAAATGAAGGATCACTCAAATTTTAATGAGAGCTGGAGAAGGGGCAAATAACTCAAATTTTTTATCTTTGATCTCACATGAAAGAATACGCCACAAACACCAACATAACCAAATTTTAGCTTTTCAAGTGCATTTGGAGAAGAGTTAGAGCAAAAAGTGGCTTTTTGAGGAAATTGTACGAAATTCATAAAATCTTTTCCCCTACTTGGCGCTGGCGCATATGAATGAAATTCGTTCAAAACTTAACGAGGGACTTCTTGAAAATGCGAAAAAGCGGTTATTTTGTTTTTTCGATAAAATTCAAAATGGCGGATTACTCAAAATTTGAGGAGAGCTGGAGAAGGGGCAAATACCTCAAATTTTACGTTTTTGAACTCATATGAAAGAGTGAGTCATAAACACTCACATAGCCAAGTTTCACTCACTTTAGTGAATTTGAAGGGGAGTTCTAGCAAAAAACGACTTATGAGGAAATTTTGAGTAATGAAATTTCTTAAATCTTCCATATCTCCTCACCAAATCAACCTGGGAAAGTAAAACTTTTTACGTAGTATCAGTTGGTGACCACAATATGACCTCTTGAATTTGAATTAAAATGGATTCAAAATGACGGATTCCCAAAATTTGAGTAGAGTGTGAGGAACCTCAAATTAGTAAAAATGTTAATAATTCGAATTTATAAGATTATTGGGGATAAGAAATATACAATATCCCCAATTCACCTCCATACATAATGTTGGAGGGGAAATATACTGTATGTCAAATTCACTTCCACAGATGATATTGGAAGGGTTATAGACCTCGAAATGTAGTGAGGTACAAAAGAGCTCAAAAATTTTCATTGCGGTTTTATATAATAAAATGAGCTCAAGTGACTTACTTATTCTAATCTTATCTTCTCAAGTGAATTTGGAGGGGAGTTGAAGTACTTATTTTTCTAAAGAAACTCAGATACTCGTACTTTTATATTTTTGATTTCCAACAATAAAAGGAGTGGGGAGAGGCTGAAACGTCGAAAAAAAATTAGCGCATCGAGCTCTAATACTAACTTGTTGAGAGTTTTGAAGTACTCGATTGTTTTGCATTACGATTTCAAGGATCTATAATTCTGTACAAGGGTATATACGAGGGAATGGTATTTCAAGTTGGATAATTAATTTAAACTACTTGAGAACCCCTGAATCAAGTACCAAAACTGATATAAAAACTTTGATAAGGGTTCAGATACCTTTAGATATGGTGTTTTTAGCCACTCGATGGAAATTTCGATGTAAGCTAATTTTAATCGATTACGAAAACGAAAAAAAAAAAACGCATCACTGTACCCATGAAAGAAAATGGACAAAAGGGTGTTCTAAACTACCCCTTTCCACCCTTATACTGGTTTTATAAGGATGAATGAATAGTTTAGTTTGCATGAAATAGATTTTAGCATAATTATTTAGAGCAGTAATTTTTCAATTGGAGGCTTTCTTGTGGAGTTACAAGTCGATAAGTTCTTTCTAGAAGCCCCCTTCTCTTCCAAAGATAAGCTCAATTCAAACAGGGGAGGGGAAATTCTTCAAATGTTCTCATTTACATATTGGCTCATGATTAGGTAATAAGTACATGTAAAGCACATGTAATAGGTAGTAATAACGGTAAATTATATAGGTAATTTGTATTAAAGAAGATAGATTTGATTTTCTGAATCTAAGTCGAGCGATTCTTTGGACAATTACTAAGCTATATATGTAAATGTTCGATCAATAGTCAATAATTACAATTCCATACTCACCTACTTCGAGGAATCGGATTCATATTACATCTACAGTACCTGTACATATGGGTTACGAGTATACGAACTGTTAGACGTAAATTAATTTTCGCGGTCGTAAAATGTGAAGAGGTCCATTTAATCGCCGAAACGACGTATTGTTTTTTCTCGTGTGAATCAGTGCTCGTCGCTCATTCCGTACGGGCGTACACGGAGACGTATGCTCGGGAATAATAATTATCGAGAGTAATCAATGAGCGTGTATTTGTCGTTGTTCACGCACCCGCCCCGCAACGTGTCGTACGAGCAGCTAATAAATTATCACTCGGGCGTTTTTATTGTTCGGTGACAAATTTATCGGCACGATTTGGTTAATTAACTATCAATTTATGAAATCGAAGAAGCCAATATTCACGATATCGTAGTAGCTATTAACAAAGGAATATGATGACGCTAGTTCTAAGCTATTCGATCCCGCCAATTGAGTGGGTGGAGGGTGTTAATCATAGGTGATCATTTGTTACGTCGTTCGAACAAGGAGCGAATCCATTTCGCAGTCGAAATTTGAAACTAATTTCTTGGTAAAATATACATTTAGTATGAGTAGGATGAGGATGAATTTGAAAGTTGCTCAAGCTAAATAATCAAATTTCTACGACTTGTTAGTAGTAATATTAACATGGTCGAACTGATCGTAATCTAGACAATTGTCTCAAAACCTCAAGATGAAATTCGAAATACCGGTCCCCACTCCCAATGGAATATTCAAACGTAAAAATACAAATGAAAATTTACCTCGTTCGGTTCGGATAATTCGAACAGATCCAATCGGTTCGCATTCCATTGCTGTATAACGCTCCGTAAAGCTTCCCGTTCTTCGTTGCGTTTCATCACCATTGCCATTTCAGGATTCATTTTGCGCTGCTCCTTCGTAGCGCTATAAAATCGACATCGAAACGCATTAATAAAACATCGAAATTCCACTAACCATCACGACCCGAAATCATTCGTCGAGCTTGTATAGTCCACGCGCCGCTACGTTATCGCATCGTTCCCGTTAAGCGGGCTTAATTCAATTAAAAATCTAACGGTAGCTCGTCAATACATCGTTAACACGACCACCGAAAATTTCGCGACATACTCGATACTGACACCTTGTATTTGTCGATCGCGCAATCAACCAAAATAATATACGATGCTGCAGAATACAAAGCTTTAACTAGAAAATACCTGATTAACGACGGTTTCAGCGATAACATGTAAAAAATGCATGGAAATTATTCGAAAACACAAATCAATTTCAAAAATCGAATAAAAAAAAATTCTTAATTTGTTTTCTTGCAATTTTACACAATTTCCTGCTGGAATCGTCGGAAGTCAGGTTATTTACCGTAGCCACAACCTGTTTGATTTCAACAAATTCCTCATTCATACACATAAATAAACGTACCTCCTCAGTGGCGCATCGAGGATTTTTCTTTTAAATCTGACGATTAATACACAGTTATTTACGCACAGTAATTGAACTTATTAATTTATCAAGCATTTTAACAAAAAAAAAAAAAAAAAAACATTTATTTAAACAACACACAACAACGAAACGCATCAAACAAAAACACTGAAGCACCTTCACTGAATACTGGCGAAAGGAAGAAATATGTAGAGAAGAACGGAGGTAATTCACAGATAAAATCTTATAGACGTACCACTCCAGGTAAAATATGTGTGTCCTACTACAGTACCTATTTTGCTTGACAGTTGTGCTTTTGTGACCTATGAATTGCTTATACGCCATATTGTCTACTTGAGAATCAATGAGAATGTTGAGTAATCTGTCAATTGACTGACCTGTTGCATCCTGTTAACACGTTCAAATTCAAAATTTTCTCTATTTTCAACTCTTACTTTCTAGTTTTCATGTTTTTTTCTCAAGTTTTATTCAAAAACAAGGAAGAACTAAAGAAAAACTAAAAAGTAAAAATATATTTATCAAGAATAGAAAAACTTTTCATTTCCTGATTTTGTCTAAAGAAAAAAGTAAAATAACATATGTAGGGTGGGGTAACCCCTCCCCCTCTCAAAAAAGAATTCTATCAAATTGCAATTTTATGGCGACTAAAGAGCGATAAAAGTTGAAATGATCAACTATTTACTTATTAATTGGACTGCATTACGCAACAATGTTCTAAGTGAAATGAGACGCCATAGACTTGTTGATCGATCTTATTTTTGTTTTTAATGAGAAAAACTGGTAATGAATGAAATCATTCATGTTATTTAAATAATTTCAAAGACAAACAAGCGATATTTGTTCAGTTTGATTGACTGGCTTTGTTATAATTTACATTACATCAGAAACTTGATGTAGTTAAAGTTTATGGCGCCTCATTTCACTTAGAACATTGTTGCGTAATGCAGTCCAATTGCTCTCTCACTGCTGATCAACATAAGAACCATTCAAAATAATTTATTGTAAATTTTAGTGCTGTGACTTTTGTGAATATTTTACTTCAGAAAAAAGAAGAAATCATCCAAAATTACTTTTTTATACGGAGATTATTTCACTTTAATAAATTCGCGGAGGAGTTTATCGACAAAAATGAATAGCGAGTGAGAATATTCGGTATATACCGGGTGACTACTTGATTCGAGCACCCAAGCGAAAAAATTAGCTAAAAAGTAAAAAAATTCAAAACAAATATGTATTTTTGACAACGAAAGTATGAATTAAAATTTTGCGTTTCATTGATAAACGCTTTCAAGTATTAAATAAATATTATTTATAGTATTTATTCTTGCTAACATCATTCAAATACATAATTCATTTCTATCAGGGAAAGATTTTTGCGCTTGGGGTGCTCGAATCAAGTAGTCACCCGGTATTTTTACTATCATTATTTGTTCAAGTTTTTGTCTCTTTCTCATTTTTTATTTTCGAAAAGAAAAAAATGAATACTAGATGGAATTAAAGGTCTTCTGGAACTTGTAAGCAAAATTGACTGGTGAATATTCAAATGAACGATTATTTTGCTTTCAAAACTGGAGCAAAATTCAAAAAACAAAAAAAAATTGAAAAAAAAGTAAAAATTCAACGGTTATTTTATTTTTATCTCTCTCCTTGAGAGAATTTTCGGTATGCTACGTCCCTATAGAAAGAATTTACTTATTACGCATAAATCTGCCCCTAGTGCATCATTACTAAAAACAACTTTTTGACTATTTAAAATCGTTCTTGTGTTTTTCATTTTCTATTTTTATTTACTTTATTTTTTTAAAGTTTATTTTTACTCTTTTTGTTTTCCTTTTGTTTTTTTTTGTTCCGAATGCCTTAAAATTATACAGTACTGAAATGACATCACTACGTTTGAAATATAATCAAACATTGTTCAATCCACATCTACCACCCTTCCCCCCACAAAAATATGTTGTTTTTATACACGCAGATGTACTAGATACACTATTACTGATTTCTTATTTTCTACCTCACCCCTGAAAAAGATTCCGTTGATACTGAATAGACAAATGCTTACACCTGAAAACTCAATTCAGATAATCAATAACATTCTTGATAGTTACGTATAAAATTAATTTTATTTGTGTAAACACAGCCAATTCAATTCTTCAAAGTTATCATATCCTGTGTAAGAATCTTCATGATAAGGAATATGCCAACCAAAAGATCCATTATTCTGAACACAGATTTTAAATTTAAATGGAGGCTAAAAACAAAAAGCAAACAAAGTATTTCCAAAAAGTACAACATAAATATTTATTTGAAAGAAGGAAAAAATACTACCTTTAAATCAAAAGGTTTTATAGGTCTAATTTGATGAGTCAATTGCCATTTTTTAAATAAATCTATCATATTATCATTTTTCAAACGGCATTTTTCACTTCTCAATAAATCCTCAGTAACGTAGAAACAATTCATACCGCTATAAAGAGAGGCGTAGATAATGAATAAATCATCTTCTGACCTATAAGTTCAATAAAAAGGTATTTCAAATTACAACGAAAAATGCAACAGGGTAAAAATAATACACCAATACTAACAAATTATCAACCAAAAATGAAATACATTTCTCTCGAATAGATTCCATGATCTTGCGAGGCAAGTTGTTCATATGCTTTTTCCCGATTAACAAAATTTTTTTATTCTTTTTGTAAAAATAATCGACAACATCTTTCAACTGAAACAATATTTTCGTACAGATTGAAGCAAAACAAAAATAACAATTTACTGAAGTCAACTAACGGTATTAGCGCGCTCGATTTTCGCACGATTGGTGCTAAAGTTGTACATGATATTTAAACCATCCACAACGATATCAAAAGGAGCATGCAGTTGAACACATTTAATGAAAGCTTTGAGCTCTCTTGGAGTTGTATTCATGAAAACATCGTTTGAAACCATAACTTCATTCAAGAAAGTTTTTCTCAATTCATCAAACTGTTGTGTAGTAAGAACATAAGAGTCAAGGTGTCCATGGCAACATCCACATAAACCGCTATAAACCAAAAAAAAAAAAGAGGATTATTGAATACGATTAATTATAATTTTTATAAACGAACCACAGTATACATATACAAATACTTACTCGCGATTTATTTTTGTAAATTTGCCCTCAAGTCGTTCTTCTAGAGGCAGTTGAGAGAAAGCTTCGACTAAAACATCGCAAACACTTTTTGTAGGAATAATTTCATAACGTTGAAAACAACTCAGTAACCGTTGCAAACGAATCACGTTATTTGAATTTTTTTTTATCCAATCATAATAAACTTCATTGTTTATTCTTTGTTGTTTTTTCATACCTTCTTCCAACTTCTCCTCAGCAAGCTCTAATTTTTCACATCGTATCAAACACTGTGTTAAAACTGAGTACGCAGAGATTGGTAATACTTTGATATTTTCTAAATGTTCAATAAATTCATCACATTTTTCCCATTCTTGCAATAAAGCTAAACCTTTTATCACTGCTTTTCCTAAATTCACATCCATTACGGGGCTTTTCGAGTGTAGATAATTGGTGAAATATTGAACATATTTATATTCTTCTTCGCTCAATCTATCTCTCTTCACGTAGCACATATTTAGAAAAATGGTCATAATCGAAAGATTCAATTTAAGACCCCTTCTTTTCATATAATGAAATAAATTTTTAGCTAAATCAAGATTTTGGAATTTGTAGCAAAATTCCATTATTTTACCATAAATAATTTTCTCATTGAGCATAGGATTTTTTGATTTCAAGATGTTTTCCACCAACTTACTCCACTCTTCATCATTTGGTTGGACGCTATTTTCGACAAAGTCGCTTATTATTTTCATCTGAGACTCCCATAATAAATTAAACTGCTTTTCGAGATTGAGAGGTTTTTGTATTTTGTCCAATTCATCCGTTTTAGGTTCATTATGCAATCGTCGAGCCAATAATACAGGAGGTGATTTTACATTCGCATAGGGGGCATCTAAATTAGAAATTAGTTTCAAAGAACAAAACGCATTGGGACGTAGAAAACAAAATCTTCTCAGAATCATTTAGATGATACAATAATAAGTATTAATAATGAATTAAATATCAATTAAATTAATTAAAAACAGAAGTGAAAACTTCTCCAGCACGAACACTTGCGCATTTTCGCCAACACCTCCTATAATAAAAGGCCTGGGCGCAGGCAAGGCGCAGGTGTTGTGACGTCACGCTTAGGAGGCTGAAGTTGCGCGTTTTACATTGTTTCTTATGTAACTTTGCGAATTTTTTACGGCGCTCCAGGCGACGCTAGCGATTTGGAAAAAAATTTTACCGTAAAAAGGAGATGATGGGGAGTATGTGAAAAAAAATTCAGACTTATAAATGCATAAATACAGATTTTTGAAAAAAATAACAAAATCGCTATTTTGATAGGTAGAAGTCTGATTTTTTTTTTATATACTCTCCATAACGTCCTCTATGAGGTAAAATTGTTTCCGAAGCGCTAGCGCCACCCGGAACGCCGTAAAAAATTCGCAAAGTTACATAAGAAACAATGTAAAACGCGCAACTTCAGCCTCCTAGTGATGACGTCATAACTCTGCGCCCAGGCCTTTTATTATAGGAGGTGTTGATTTCGCGCGATGACTTCGCGTATGCTGATAACACTGATAACAAAAAACTTTTTCCAAAATGGCGACATCGCATCAATTTGGTAGTAAACAAACAGGATTATTCGCGCTTATTTTGAATAACATAATCGTAGCGTATACGTTGAAATGAGAATTATTCGGATTTGTTTTCAATAAAATGATGTCATAGAAATTTTAATCGAAAGAAAATTTTACTAGCTTTCTAATGATGCGTATATAAATTTATTTCAACATTTCTTTTGGTATAAAATTGATTTGAAGTTTCAAAAAGTGAGTATTTGCATCACTTCTTCAACTTTCGGTCAAAGTTAACTTATTGTTAAACGCAATTAATTGAAGTTTTTTGTGGTAAAATTGGGTTCTGAAAACAAAATTTTATAGAAAATCTTATGAGTTGTCTCGTAATATATTTTTCTGCAGTTTATGTGCTTATAATCATTTTAATGTCAAAAAATGTAAGCAATAACATCCATACAGTTTGGTTTTGCAAAATGTCTCAAACCGCTATAAATACTTTAAAAAAAAATGCATTTGTTTCTACATTATCATCGTAAAGCCCGTAAAATTTTTTACAAAAGTATAAGATATTGTCCCAAACTCTATGTTAAAATAAGAAATAACAGCCAACACGAGGTTTAGAGGTATAACGAATATTTACTCAAAATAAATAAATTTTTTTTATAAAAAATCAAAGCTCCTTTCATTTTCTTTTTTAGTAAAAAATAAATAAATTTGTATACTATGGAAAATTTACAAAATCTCATTTTTCATAAGACCATGATTGAAAAATCAATGCTCATATAATCTATGAAGTGCCTAAATAGGTTACTTGTGCTCTACAGATGAATTTTGAGATTCTGTGAACAGTTTTGTGGTTTCGAAAAACGAAAATTTTAACTAATAATTTTTGGAAACGTATTGTTATTCAAACTTTCGCAATATACAAGTAATCGTCGTCTCGGTTTTACTCTCAAACGAAGAGTCGAAGTCTCGAAGACCACAGTTGTTTTTGGTACTTTGTTGAAACACGAATTGTATTACATTTTTGAACGTGATGTTATCATGAATATTGCCTGAGGCACTAAAGACTTACCTATCGGTTGATTATTACCTACACCTTTTTGGAAGGTAATTGCCAACTAATAAGATCTACGTATTCTGTAGTTATACAAAACTTTCTTTTGAATTATTAAAGCTTGAGTAAATAATTTATTTAAAAAAAGTTTTTGAGAACTTCAAAATTTAACTTCTTCTTAAAAGTTCTAACAAAATTTTACCTACATTTTTAAAAATTTATTGATTTCGAATGAGAAATCCCTGTTTCATTATCACGAAATTTTTAACATTATTTAAATAGGCATTGGTATTCTCATAAATTTTTCTGAGCGTATATACGCTTATTTGATTATTTGAAACGAAGTAACTCCATGGTGGCTATACACAAGCACCCTCTAAGATTTGATTGGTCATACCTGAAACAAAGAGCTAGGTAAGGACCAGGAAAGATTGTCATGAATGATTTCAATTTCCCGAAAAATAGAAAAATAGAAAGAAAACACCAACAAACGAAGTTCGAAATTTCAAATAAAAATCAACTAATCGTAAATTTTATGTAGAAAATACGCCTCAATTAATATTGATGAATTTTTCACTAAATTTTTTTCATACATCGAAAATTAAGAAAGAAGCTAATGTTCAACAAAAACTAGTTTATTATATTATTCGAAAATTTATGAATAAAATGAATTATGTACAATTTTAAGGCGGTGCTTCTGGAAATAAGTACGTAAATGAGAAAAAGTTGTCTTTGAAATGAAGAAATGAAAAAATTGGAAAAATAAATGCTAAATGCCCTCAAGTCTCTAAAATAACATATATTAATTTCAAATCATTTTGTTGCGTCTTTTTATTTCCTAAAAAACGTATTTCAAAATTCAGTTTCAGGTAACGCATAACGCAACCCACACAATACGTAAAGAACACTTTTAATAAAAAAATTGGCGTGAAAGGTTGAAATTGATAACAAAAATCTACAAGATTCAATTGCTTCGCAACTTCGCATCATAAAGATGGACAACTTATTCTTCAATGTATAATAACCGTCATTCAGGACTGTACCCCTTCTCTAAATATAAAATAGTCCAATAAATTTCTCTTACACGCACATGGCCCAGATGAAAAAAAAAATATATATATTTGCACAAAAAAAAAAATTATAAAATATCATTTATGTAAACATAACCAATGTTGATGCACACCGTATTCATCGACACAAGAATCAGAGTCAAAATAGTAGGGAATGTGCCATCCACTTTTTGAACGTTGAGCAGATGTTTCAAAAGTAGTCGGTGGCTGCGAAAAAAAAATATAGAAGGTTTCGTAAATTCTTCTTTCATAATTAATTAAATGCGAAGAAAGCAAGAAGAAAAGCAAATAATTACCTTTATATATACTTTTCCAGTACCAAGAGAAATGAAGTTGATAAATATTTGATGACTTAGCTGCCATCTTTTGAATAAATACTCTATTTTTTCATTATCCAACTTACACTTTTCACTCCTCATTAAATCTCTAGAGACAAAACAAGCGTCAGGACCACTTTTTAGAGTCGAGTATATCATGTACGGATCATCTTCAGAACTAAAAAAAATCACGATTAGGGTTTATTATGAAGAGAAAAAAAAAAAAAAAAGATTCAAACAAAAATTACATACTTGTCATCTATAAAGAATAAAGAGCATATTTTTCGTAAATAATCCAAACTTTCCTTTGAATAGCTACGCATATGATTACGTCCAATTACCAAAACTTTTTGACCTTGATCGACGAAATGTTGCACTACACTGGTAAGCTATGAAAAATATCTATAATTTCTACGATAAAAAACATTAATGTAACTGAAAATATATGATGTATTACCAATTTAGTATATACTTCAGGGCTTTTCATGCTTCCCTGCATGTATACAACATTTAAGCCATCTATGACAATATCAAAAGGAACATTTCGTTCAACACACAGCTTGAACTTCTTTAGCTCTTCAGGAGTGGTATTTTTGAAGACATCATCTCTCTTCAAAACTTTATTTAGAAATTCATCGCGAAGTGTATCGAATTCTTCGTCAGTAATATCAACACGATTTAATTTTTCATTACAACTACTGCATCGGCCACTGCGATTGAATCGAAGAGAATAAATAAATTTATATAAAAAAAATTAAAAAAGAGAAAATACTACGAACTTATTTCGAATTGAAGTATATGATGCTTTTAATCTTTCATCAGGTGACAACTGGGAGAATACTGTGATTAGATGATCGCATACGATTTTGTGAGGTACAATATCATTTAATTTGAAAAACTCCAACAATCTCTCGATCTCTTTCACCTCGGACTTCTTTTTCTTGATATAAGAAACATAAACATCGTCAAGTAAACGAAATTTATATTGCGCATATTCATTTATCACTTCCCAAGCCTTTTCAAACTTATTGTTATCGAGTAAGCATAACACATAAGAAGACACAATAGTAGGAGTGGGTTTAACCGTTGTTTTTATTTCCTCCAAAACACTAGCACATTTCTCCCAATCATTTTTCAAACACATACCTTTCATTAATGCTTCGCCGATAAACGTATCCAATATTTTGTACTTGGCTAGAAGAAATCTAACAAATCGGTCAAGTAATTCGTGATCTTCGTTCGTTAGAGATGTACGATTTTCATAACAAATCCTAATAAACCCTGTTACCACTGCTGCGCTATATTTTATACCATTTTCTCTCATATACTTTAAATAACTTCTAGCTGCATTTAGATTACTGGTTGATATGCAACGCTGGATAACTCTGTTAGGGATATCGGATGAAGTAAGCGTTCCGAATTCAATTTTGCATAGTTTCTCTTTTAATTCCTTCCAATCTTCCTCAGTAGGATTACTATTTTCGGAGATTAAATCGTTGATAAATGATTTTTGTAAAGAGGTTGCAGTTCTACGGCGAAGAGCTACAGTATTAGTTGCTGAAAGGACTGGATTCCCTGCGATATCAGATTTACTCGAGAACCATTACAAATAAATTAAATCGAAAAAATTCATATAATTTCACTTCACTCCTTGAGTCCCAAGTTCTCTTTATCAATTTCATTAATTTCTTTTGGCTTTCAGCTTTTACAGACTAGACAAAATATTTCCAGTGTTCCAGAAAAGTAGGATTTAAAGTTATTAAAGAATGTCCCTAGGAGCGCTAACAACATTTTATTTCATGGCTGAACCAATTTTTAAGATATTAGTACATCTAGTGAATACCTATAATGGGCCTCCATGATGGTTCTTAATCAGTAATCTTCCATCATTTTATAATATTATTAATTTCTTTAATAATTATTTATTGTTCATTTTTTATTATTATTACTCTACTTACACCGGGTGACTAGTATATTTTTGATACATCAAGAATGTCAAGATTTCTATTTTTCACAAATTTTTTACATCATAGGAAAAAAGTATGCCTATGGACATGTATCTGCCATTGTAATGGTTGACAATTTTTCATTGCCCAGCTCACAAATCGGTTTCCAATTTTAAAATCTTAAGTATGACATTTCACCCTCCCTTCCTCTACCTCGAAACAAGTCATACCTGGTAACTACTTCATTTGAGCACCCAAGCTAAAAAATTAGCTAAGAAGTGAACAAATTAAATACATTTTGTGTATTTTTGACAACGAAAGTATAAATTAAAATTTCGCATTTTATAGGTAGACGCTTTTAAGCATAAAATAAATTTTATTTATGTCATTTATTCTTGCTAATATCATTGAAATATATAATTTATTTCTACGAGGGAAAGATTTTTGCGTTTGGGGTGCTCGAATCAAGTAGTCACCCGATATAAGGAAGTCCAAAATGGAAAATTCAATATAAATGAGCAAAAATTGGGAATCGAAATAAAAATGCATTGAAGAAATTAATATAAACATAAACATTAAGTTGTGTTCAAAACTGCACTCTTTAAAATAATTCAATACAAATTTGAACAGAGTTATGCTGAATAATGCTACGCTAAAAACAATAATGGGACCCATTATACCTACCTTCAGTTGTAGCCTGAGGGTATTTTTGTTTTTGCTTTTTTTCATTCTCATAACAGAGATGAGAAAACGAGGTATTCATGTTATTATAAGCTGAATTTTCAATCACTCATTATTTATCGCTTAATTTTTTTTTTATACCATAAATGAGCACAATTTCACGTTTTGTTGTTCAGTTGTTTGAAATTCTAGAAACATTGACTAATAGATAGTGACATAAGGCTTAAACTAAAAAATGTGAGGTGAAGGCAGTGAATACTTTTTTTTTTCTAGGACTATAGGGGCCACTGAGTGTAAAAACGCAAGATTCTTAGGTCTTCTGTATATTTTCAATTTTTTTTTTTTTTTTTTTTAATAATAATATTGGTTTTTGCTTTTTTTCATTCTCATAACAGAGATGAGAAAACGAGGTATTCATGTTATTATAAGCTGAATTTTCAATCACTCATTATTTATCGCTTAATTTTTTTTTTATACCATAAATGAGCACAATTTCACGTTTTGTTGTTCAGTTGTTTGAAATTCTAGAAACATTGACTAATAGATAGTGACATAAGGCTTTAACTAAAAAATGTGGGGTGAAGGCAGGCCACTGAGTGTAAAAACGCAAGATTCTTAGGTCTTCTGTATATTTTCATTTTTTTTTTTTTTTTTTTTTTTTTTAAGAATAATATTGAAATAAGACGATAAAACCATAGCAGCAATAACCAATATATCTGTTTAGAAAAAAAACATACCTCAAGCAATTTTTATAGGTTTTTCACTAGAAAAAATAGCTCACGTTCATGTAGTACATACTTGTATGCATGAAAGGCTAAAAAAATCATAGCATATTTCTCACTGAATAAGCGAGCTAATTTATAGCATTGAAAACTCAAACTGAAAAGACCGATTATTCGTTTTAAGTAAAAACAAAAATCAAAAAAATTCAGTTAGCTTGAGCCATTGACTTGAGCACAAGGCAGTGATGAAATTCTACAATATCTTAAAACTCGATTCTACCAACAGAAAATTAGGCACGCGCCTACAGTGAAAAATATTTCCTTACTTTTTTTTCCTTTAAAATGAAATCAAAAAGTCATAGTCTCATAGTACAAAATACAAAAAAATTTTTGATTGAGAAAATGGGCTCATAAATAACTACGTAGAATGAGTAAGGAAAATACTGTCCATTTCCAAAACCCCTCAACAAAAATTTGAGCCCTCTCTCAAAAAATTTTGTGTTCCAATGCAAAAGTACCAATCAACAAAAAAAAAAAGTCAAAACCCTCTCTTGGACTTGGTTAGCCTCCCTAAATGACTGGCTGACTACAAGGCCAGTCTCTTCTTGATCCAGGCTTCTAAGTTATGTGATAAGTTTGCGTCTGTATCTTCACATCAGGAAAGAGTTGGCATTTTTTCTATTTTATTTTTCATCACAAAGTTTGAAAATTATGAACTTCAATTATTTTTCAATTACCTGATGCCATAAAAATCACGTAGGTTGTTATTCCTCATTAAAATGAATATTCAGCAACAAATTAATTTTTTTTATATGTATCTACATTTCAAAGAGAAATGCTATTCTGATAAAATTTTAATATTTCTTCTATGCTTCAATCATACGCAAAGTACTATAATAGGTGCACTCTTGAAAACTATGAGTCACTTTCCAATCACACGTCTATCAAATTGGAAGTCATCACCTCACTCTTACTCTTTTCACAAAGAAAAAGTGGAATTTTTTTGATTTCAGAAGTTTTTACTTTTTTTTCATTTTTTTTTTTTTTTTTTTTTTTTTTTTAACATGAACAATATTAAACATATTATTGTTACCAACTGTCATTTATGGTGCTATACGGATCTATCCATAATGCGAAATTTTCATTCAAATTAAAAACTGAATTGTAATGAAAATATAGAAATATTTTTTATAATAAAAATTTATTTCAAAAGTTTTGGTTTGTATTTCTATACTTATTATAATTACATATATATATTTTTTAAAGAACTTTTTGGAAAATGTATACATTATTTATAAAAATTAATAAATTAAATTTTAATAATTTGAATTAATTAAATATCAAAATTCTTATTTTATTTGATCTTGATACAAAAATAAAATAAAATAAATAATTTTATTAAAAATTTATTAAATAATAATTATATATTTCTACACAGTTGATCAATTTCTCATCCCATTCACACATGAATTATAATAATATAGTCAGAGCGTTTTATGAAAAAAGTGGAAAAAATTTAGAACAGCAGGTTTTTTGCGGGGATGTATTCAGAAGGGTCCCAGTAGTCATCCCGTAAAACCCAAGAGCCCAAGTGTGAAGGAAAATTTTTGGGGAGAGGTATTTCACCCCCAAGATGAATTTTTCGCATTATTTTGAAAAATATCAACTTTGAATAAAAAATAATAATAAATTCGGAATCTACGTCCAATTTCCGATCAGATGATACCCAACACGACCCCTTTCAAGTAAAACACGAGCCCTTAAGGGGGGGTTCAAAATTTTGAATTTTCGAAAATCTCAGATAGTTCAGTTTTATGAGTTGAAATTTGTACTTGAATGATATTTTATCGTACCCCAATGGTTGTTTATAAGTATGTGAGGGATTGTAAAGTATTTTGACTCAATTGCACACCTATCTGAGGGATGGACTATATTGATATTACCAAAGTTACCAAAAATTTTATTCTTTTCATAAATTTAATAATAATAAAAAGTAATAAGTTAAAAATTAAAATTAAACGTCTTCAGCATCGCTTTCGTCAGATGAGAGCATTAATGGTACACAATTTTTGCCTTCGGAATTTTGGTATTACATTATGATTTTTCAACATATTCTGAAAAATGAATATTTTGAATGTCGAACCTTGGACAATGATGAACACCATTTCACGAAATTCTTCAAAAAATTATTCCCATTTTTTTCTTCAATACTTGGGTATCTCTGCAGAGCCACATACAATGCAACTTTCAATTCGTACAATACTTTAAAAAAAGTGAAACAAATTTTTGATCTCACTTTGCTTCACTTTTACTTACTGCGCTCAAAAATCATCAGCAAGTAAACAAAATAAAACCACCACGTTCTTAATTACACAAATATTATATTTGTTAAATAATCAAAAAACCGTTTATAAATAATGTTAATTAATACTATCTACACAAATATCGTACAAAGAGGGAACAAAGCCAATAATAAAAACATAATCGATATGATTAATGAAATTGTTCAAAGAAAAAAAAAATAATAATAAATATATTATTCTCATACTGACGTGCCTTCGCTATATAAAATTATTGCATATAACATAACGAAACTAAAATAAAATTCATTCCCTGTTAAAAGTATAAAAAAGAAAAAAGAAAATAGAAGAAGGAAAGAAGAAAATAAAACGATAAAACTGAAGATTAAAATATCGTCTATCGAGTATCCGTACATAATACAAACGAAATTATCATTCCAACGATAACTTCGTCACGTACCGATACAACTAAACGAATTAACATTAATAATTTAAAAAAACAAATACAATAATTTAAATAGCTTTGCATGATTCAATCGTGCATTAAAACTCGTACTTTGTACCAACGAATGTAAGCATTTTGCCAATTTCTGGCTGACTTTCAACACATATAATAGTACAAATAAAAAAGTGTTTACGTGAACGAAACAACTATATTCGCTTAAACGCTGACCTATTGGTCATTACGTTAATGTGTATGTGGGTAAGTAATAAAGGGATAATTTTCGTTTGCCATTACACTTTCGACTTCACATTTACTAGGTATCGTAAATTACAGCAATTACCAAATATAAACTTCGTACTTTCTGTAAAATCACTTCTTAACTTTAAGCCTATATTACAATCAGGTACTACTAACATTACCATCGTACGACGTAAATATCGTAAATTAACTACAATAGCCCTTCGTCAAGCTCCACCATACCGATTCAAATCACATACTGAAAAGCGAATGAAGTTTCGCCGTAATGCTCGAATCCACCATTCGATTAAGTCCTTCGCGACAATTAAACTATATCGACTAGAATAACGCTTGATTTCTAGCCTCCAGCTTTTACGTACACTATACGAAGATTGAAATTCCTACGCTCGAATCAATCGCAATTCGCAGAACTCGTCCCAGAGCAACATCTACGCATAGCCTATTCCATCGTGCACCAGTCACGTTTTACGTTCGTACAGATTTTCACCTAGCTGACCCAAATTAACCATGACCAACGATTAGAAATTTCCAACCGTTCGCCACGAACATTCGTACAATCTAAATGGTTCGAGCTTTACAAAACGTTCGAATAATTTCGAGCATTACCACCGTACTCGGCGCAGACCTACGTAGAACTCAATATGGGAGGGGTAAAATAACGACAAAAACAAAGATGACCGGAAAAAATGCAATCACATATCCGAAACTCTACGGACTACATCTAATATAAGCGCGAAAGTTCAAGCATACATTTCACTTCTCTCGGTACCTCGAGGCCGAACTTTCGATTCGGCATCTAAACCTATTTAATGCGCCCCAAAAAAAAACCTACCGAAATTCACTAATAAACGCGAAATAATAAAGTCGAAAAAATAAAATTCCGAAAGGGTGAGGAGTTTAAAACGGAAATTACGGTTACAATTATAATACATAATAAATTATTCGACAAGTTTACTATACAATTATGCAAACACATGTATATACGAGTATGTATAAAGATACATAAAACTGGAGGCGACAGCCTCTACGAGACTTAAACGAAAAACGGATTTTTCAGCAACCTGTGCTGGCGAAAATCGTAGATTTTCCGACAAAAGAATACCAAATCCAGCGAGGTATTTTCCGGAGGCAACAGCGAATGACGAGGGTAGCGTTTCTTCGACAGCGGCGGCACAATTACGCTGGACACATCCACCGATTCTTCCGATTGTCGTATACTCTTGTGGTACCTATATTTCGGTGCAAAAAAGTCCAATGTTTTACAATCGAATCGACTTGCGGTGGAAGAAAAATTACGCCTAACCTAATAAAAACCTCGGTGCTCCCGATCGCGCCTACTAGCGTAACGTCCTATTTTTACCGATAAACGTACACGCAGACACACGGTAGTCGGCCACCGCATATTATTTAACCGGTTTTACGCGCCTTTCTGCCGGCTAATATACCGCCGTCGATGCCAAATGTAAATCATCGCTAATATTCGCCCATTCTACGATGAAATAAATTACGCTCTCGTTTAATTTGTCGTTTATTACGACGCCGCGACAGTCGCGTTTTCGCACGCCGCCTTACATTTTCAGGCCTTTGTACTACGCCAGGCTGAGCTATTCGTCGTTTTCGCGCCAACGTTATTCTAAAGCCGGAGCATAAAATTAGCGGTTGACTTACCGAGAAATTTTTCCGCGATACTTGATTCTTTTCAGGTGTACTTTGATAAAAATCGTAATCACTAGAGTTTGCTTGATTAGGGAACGAGAAGTGAGGGGGGGACATCAGCATGGTCCATCTGGTGTACCTTTAGGCTGATTGGATATATACTGTCAAGAGCACCTTCATTCGTTACCTCCGACCGACCCCACGCCTCCCATTTATATTAGGGTGGACCGAATTTCGTTCTTTTTTCCAGAAGTAGAGGGGAGGGTGTCCATTAATTGGGAATGGCTTCGAAACAATGAGCTGTTTTTACTTCAAATTCAAATTAAACAACTTCCGAAATGGAAGCGAGGTTAAGTTAGAAAATCATTTATTTCCCTGATCTAACACCCTCCCCCCGCCTACAATTGATATTAATACTGGTTAAATTTTTTTTTTTTCGAAAGCGAAGGAGGCCGACGTCCGATGATTGGGAACTGACCTCAGAACGATGTGGTGAAAGTTTAAGCTTTGAAATTAAAATTTGAAAGCCTGCGAAACGGAAGCATGGTAAAGTAATAAAACAGGAATAGGGTAGGGGCGTTCATTAATTACGTGAGGCGTTCAGGGGGGGGGTCAAGTCGAATCTCATCTAATCTTACTTTGTAGAGGAGAGGGGGGGGGAGAAGTCTCGGCAAACATCACGTAATTTTTTTTCCGTAAGAAACAGAGTAAAACTGCGAAAATAGTATTAAATTATTTAAAAGATCCTTCTTTATTAAAATATGCCAAATCATATTCAATACTACTTAACGAGATTATTTTTCTCTTTTTACAACAAATCCGAGACATTTACACGAGAAACACACAATTTTAAAATCTTACGTGTGAGTGGGGATGGAGGAGGGAGTTAAGCCAAATCTCATGAAATCTCACCAAGGGTGGGAGTGGGTAGGAGGTCAAAAATCTTCAAAATCGCCTCACGTAATTAATGGACGTCCCCTTAGTCACTCGGACTCATTTCATCATATGACACAGCAATAAAAAAATTTCAACATCTTGGGCACCCTATAATATTTTGAGGTCGATAACTAGTCCTTCCCCCTTTCAAGATTACGTAGGTATATTTCTTATACCCAATATTCATATGAGTTCATAATAATTAAATTTTTACTAATTTGAGGCTCCTTAAGCTCTACTCAAATTTTGGTAATCCGCCATTTTGAATCCATTTTGATCCAAATTCAAGAGGTCACATTCTGGTCACCAACTAACTTCACACACAAAGTTTGACCTTTCTAAGTTTATTTGGTGAGGATATATGGAAGATTCAAGAAATTTCATGGCTCAAAACTTCCTCAAAAAGCTGTTTTTCTGCTCTAACTCCCCTCAAAATACACTTAAGAAGCTCAAATTTGGATATGTCGACGTCCGTGACTCACTCTTTCATATGAGATCAAAAACGAAAAATTTGAGCTATTTACCCCTTCTCCAGCTTCCCTCGGAATTTGAGTGATCCGCCATTTTTGATTTTTTCGAAAAAACAAAAGAGTACTTTTGTTAAATCTCTAAGAAGAATCTCTCACTAAGTTTTGAGCGAATTTCATTGATACCCACCGGCGCTACGAGTGGAGGAAAAATATATATATGTATACCAAAAAGTTTGGACACTTTCCAGATGATTACAACCGGTTTGAAACGCAAAGATTTGAAGACCCCCTCGAACCCCCTCCCACACCTTCTGAATCAGGTAGGCTGTAATAGCTATCGTTTTCAACGATGTTAGTAATTTTATTCACAACATACTTCATCCATACACATTCCAAGATGTTTGAAGAAATAGGTTCGTTACTATTCCTATCAAATTTTCATAATTCTTTTTTTATCATCTCAATGCATGAAAAAAAAATTGTCAAAAATTCGATTGGCCATCGGACCCAGGTTCGAGAAGAGCCACAATGACCTCGAAACAGAAATTAATGAAAATTAGAAAAATCTGAAATTTGGATTTCAGGGCCCTGAATTCGTCCTTCGCCTCTGGTAAACCTCAACCAATCTTTTTCGCCACAACGACGCTCATCATAAGGTTTTCAGGGCTTCATACCATTCAAAATTATACGACAATAAGGAAAAATACTACGTGACAACACTCTCCAACACGTACTGATATTTAACACCATTTTCTTCATAATTCCATTCCAGTCGAAATTACACAAAGTCATGAAATTTCTATGCCGGGGGGGGGGGGAGGTGTGGGTAGCAGGCTTGAAAGGCACAAAATTCTCAACTTATTTCAACATCCATCTCAATGAACGGATTGAGTAGGTTCTATCAATATATTTCCATTGCCTTCTCTCAAGTGAAAGGGTAAGGAGAGAAGGGAGGGGATACGAAAGATAGGAATTTTTTTTTTAGGAGGAATTTTTGTAACATTTATGAGCTTTCAACCTCTTACTATCCAGACCGGAAGGAACGAAAATGGCTTGAAATCTGATCAGAAAATCTTCAAACATAATAAACGAAGTTATCAACTCATCACTACAGTAGTAGGTGCGGGGAAGGGTGGCCAACACGTTATTGGCATCGAACTACAGACTTAGAAGCCTCCCTATAAAATATTGATTACACAACCATTGAAATTTACAATAAAATCCTCCTGAATTATGAGCATAGATTCAAAAGATTACTTCGAGCTCCCAAATCCAACTCCTCGATGTTTTTTAGAAAGGATATGATTGCGGCTGGGAAGAAATTAACAGCGTATCTCCAAGTCTGAACACGTTTCATTACAAATTCCTCTCCAGTAATGTCCCCTCTGATTTTCTCGGACAATATAAACTCATTTTACTTTTGCCGCAGCTCTTTGATTTTTGTGACAGGGGAAATTAAACGCAAACCACGCGAGATGTAACCTCTATGGCGAACCTTTTGCGGTTTATCAAATAGAATTTTATATCATCGGTTAATCCGCACTATACCAAATTCATATAACTCTCCTTTTCCCGAAGAACAAACTCATTTCGAAACTTTCGACGCGTTCTAAATACATGGTCACTTTTCACGGTAGCGAACTACGAACGCACCAACGGGGATAGAGTGCAGCTGTACAGTTAGAGTTGAAAATTCGCCAACTAGCTGGCGAACGTGATATTTCCATTTGTTATCGTTTTGTATTCGAACGAAAGTGAGACCAATGAATTATCGCGTCCGACGGATGTTTACATATGGTTTGTTAATCGATATAAAAAGTTTTACTTTTCGTATTGACTGCGGCATTCTGGAAATTTAAAATTACTTCGGCTCTTTTTATTCGATAATCCGCCCAATATTATTTTCAAATCATTTAATCCATGAAAGTTTCAATCTGCCCATCGACAAATTTCAAGATCCATTTATTTGATTTCATCCAATGTATCGATCACCAGAGTCAAGAAATATATTCAACTTCATTTAGAACCATTTCGATTTCAATCAGATTTATTACTTCCCAAAATGAGTTGTTTATTGAATTATGCCCATAAGTGATCATTTTAGGCCATTGAAAACGAAAGAGATGTGCAGTTGTGGTTAAACTTTTTTTTTTCAACTTTCCACTTCAACACCCGCCCCCCCCTCAAATGATGAGCTGAATTTATATTTTTTCAAAAATTAAAGGTATCGGGGTCACAGTAATTGTTAAATGATCTCGGAAGGACTTGGTAAGAATTTAACTTCTCCAAATCAATTTTTAGGTTCCCAAAATGAAGTCTAAGTCTTAAGAATTTCGCAATAAAAAAAAATAAATAATAAAAAACAATTTTAGAGCAATCAAAAAATTTTTCCTTTCCCAAAGTAATATTTTGTTATTCATAGATTAGAAAAAAATTGCTAGACACCAACTGTTCACAAATTTAAGACGCCTAAACAGTTCTTAAATTTTCTTCCAAGAGCAATAATTTAATTATTTTCAAAAATGAACAACAAACGAGTAATTATTACTTATGTGCACAGCTCAAGCTGAAGTTAGGCTTTTTCGAATTTAAGAGATAAAATACGCTCGAGTTTTGTTCAACAGGGAGGGGTCCTCAAAACATTCAATGATTTTGTATGAATATTAAAGCATCAAAAACCTCACACTTTGAGATTCCATGTGAAATAAAAATCGAGCACATTGTACCGCTGCAGTTCGAAAAAGTCTAAAATGAGCCTTTACTGTGCCCATAAAGCAATAAATTACCCAACTGTGGTTCATTTTTGAATATGACCAAAAACCTTCATGAAAAGAATTTAAAATAGTTCAAACCTCATAATTTTTTTTTAAAGTAGGAGGCTAATTTTTTTCACTCTGAATGGCAAAACTTGACTTCGAAACTTGAAAATTGTTTAATTGATCAAAAAATTCAATTTTTTTTTTGAAAATTTTTATGACGTTGATTTCATTATGGGGAGTCTAAAAATTAAGTCAGAGGGCTGAAATCCTTATGACCTTTTTTTAGGTCATTCAACAGCTATTATGACCTAGCCTTCTTCCCTTTTGAAAAAATCTAAACCGAACCCATCCTACCCCTCACTTTCCTAACAGAATTAATATCAAAAACTAAGCCCCAAAAACCACCTAAAACAATAATTATACTTCTCTCACTACTGACTCCGTAGACAGTGTTGCCGTTTTCAAATCGGAAAATTCTCCAAAAAATTCCCCGAAAATTACACAATTCTCCGAAAACATCATAAAGCATAAACAAACGTAAAAATACTGAGTAGAGTAAAAAAAAAAAAAAACAAAAAAACATTTATTTATAATATGAACCACGAATCACAAAAATGAAAAAAAATTAAGACACTAAAAGAATTTTTTTGGAATTGATCGATATGATTATTCTACTATTCGTAAAACAAATAAAATAACAATAATGATAATGAAAAATATTTGGACGAAAATAGAAATTACGAATGCCTCAATCAATATTTTACAAATTTCTAATTTTTTTGCATATTTTTCGATAAAATCTTATGTTAATTAATTGTGATAATTTGACTCAAAATTCATTTTAGCCAACAAAACCTCTAAAAAAACTAAAAAAAATCCAAAAAATTAATTATCCGAAAAAATTTTAGAAAATAGAAAAAAAAGTGAAATTCTACGAAAATTCTTCGTTGAATGGCATTCTCGCAAAATTCTCGCTCCTCTTGAAATTCTCCGAAAAACGGAGAATAATCCGGTAAACTGCAACATTGCTCCGGAGTCGAAATCGATTCGGAGTCAAATTCTAAGTATCGACTATCGGGCTTCTAGATTAACTCGGTGGTCAAGGTGCAGTCAGAGTCAAGTTAGCATAATTACTGGGGAATCGAAGGCCACAGATGGAGACATAGTTCACGTCAGAATGAAATTTTTAGTCAACTCTTAGTCCTCGATGTAGGATAAAACTTCAGTAAACTTTCTAAGCTTCCTAACAAGCCCACAAAGAAGTATAAAAAGCTAAATTACATTATATTACGAGTAGAATAGATTTACTTTTATCTATTTTTGTCGAAGGATACTAATGGAAATCTCATTTCCATAGGATCACCTTTCTCTCTCTTCCCCTCCTTCTCAATAAACTACCTTTACGCGAAATCTTTCATATTTTTTGGAAGTTAAGGATCATTGCCAAAAATTTATGAAAATTTACTGCTTCACAACTCGCCATTAAAAATTTTTATTCCATTTTTAATTTGTTTAGACTGAATCTGATACCGTCAATATGTTTAGTGAAAAATATACCACGTTACAAGGTAATTTCCATCACCGCCTCGTTTTAATTCCTGTATATCCCACGAAAGAGGCGAAATCACGGTTTACATCCACCTGTGGCCATTTCCAACCGACGGACGACTAATTTGGCAAAAATGCGACGATACATTCATACCGGTCAAGATACCCATTAACCTTGGAGAAAAAAATTACGCGTCAGTTTTCGCGACTAACGTGCACTTCATTTTGACAATTTTCCACCACTGCGGAGAACGGTGGCGAGCACGAGGTCATTATGCTGCGAGAAAATTTTATACTCCGTTCACGTTTGTACGCCTCAGCACGATATACATGGAAACGAAGGAGCTACCGAGAACGCGAAGAGGACTGAATCGCTGGTGACATTTAATACACCTACCTGCAATATTCGTTAAATGTTAAAACGTAACATTTATCTTCGATGCATGCTACGCTATTAATATCCTTATGCTTAGACGCGTACAACTCGTAAGGCGATTCGCTGTGTATTGAGTCGTGCTCTGTGTGCTCCGGTCTATAGAACCAAAACAGCGACATCATCATTTCGCCTGCAATTGGGAAAAAATTTTCGATAAATTCGTAACCACTGGTGAACCCATGTGTAGGTACTTTCCAACACGTACCATCTTCCGGATCCTCCCAAAGATGGGCGACTTTGGCGACGTATGGTAAATCAGACTTTTTGCTGCCGGATCGCAGTAAAATGCAATCCTTTGGTTTGATAATATCGCCGGCTTGGTGTTTCATGGCGTGATAACACGTTCGCAAAACCTCCGAGCCTTCGGTCTGTATAAATCAAATAAGAAAATGCCATTAAAAAGCGTACGACCAGCGAAATACCAACGTCGCTTACATACGTGTTTCACTTAATACCAGCATATAGGTAAATGGTTATTAACGATTATTCGAGCTATAGCATCGTGTTTCGTAATTACAACGTTGCGGTATTATTTTTTGCTACATAGCTATGTACGTTATGCGCGATAGTAGATAAATACAATTTCCAACCTTCTCGTCATTGGCGCAGTGTAAAGTTCGACGACGTGGCGAGGCGACGCGAGGTGAATTTTCATTTTAAAAACGCTCTTTGGTAATTTCATCATTTCGCCGCGCACGTATTCGAAAAACCGTTTTTTCTTTGTTCTCCGAAAATTCGTAGTAATCTGTTTACCATCGACTGTCTATAATTTTTACCCACCTACTGTGCACCAATTAACGAGCGGACCGTTTTTCCAGCATTTAGTACCGTCGAGTCACCTAACCTTTGTATCAGTTGAGTGGATCGAAAATGAGGCAAAAAAATTATTCCTTTTTTTTTTTTTCTGAAAGTTGGATGTAAAAAACTGGCCTTTTACGACTTCGAATTTTTTAGGAATTTTCACGAAAAAAATTTAAGCGTAGGCTACATCGACTACAGCTTTGGACAGCAAAAATAATGACTTTGAATCTTTCTTATTATTAAAAAAAATTTTTAAATACTTTTTTTTTTCATGTTTGAATTTTCATTACCATTCATAGATGATATAAGAAACCTAAATACTAAGCAAATCCTTCCAACCACTCTCGCTCACCTCCTTCGAGATGACGAATCCACTATAGTCCGGCTGTTCCTCTTCCTCAGAAAAACTAACCTCCTATCCCAGATCTAATCTAATCTTCCGTGCCTCTGGCCTTTGTTGCAGTACATGGCACGTTAATGAAAATAAGTAAGTAAAAATTAAAAAAAAAATTACTAATTTTGTATTTTGTGGGCAAATATGCATTTAAAAAATTAATCGGAAAATTTTATAAATTACCTCCAATTTGAAGCAATTTTAAACATTTTTAAGGAATGAATAACATTTAGGAAATTTTTAAAACAGTATAAAATTTATTAGAGCATTTTTCCTTTCATTTTTAAGCATGGTGAAGTTCTCAAAAATTAAATTAATTTTTGAATTATTTTTCAGATGAAAAACTTCTAACATAATAATTATAAAATCCTACCCTTCACAATCTGAAGAAATGACTGCAAATTTTTAATTTTTTTCCAGTTTTCAAGGACTTCTCCACCCCCCTTACCCCCTAAAAAAAACCAAAAATCAATTTTTTAATACATCAAATATTGAATTGAATTTTCTCTCATTAATCACATAGGTTTTTGGGTAGCGGGGGGGGGGGAAATCAATCAATCTTTTAAAAAAACATACATTTGCGATCACACGACAAAGTAACCAATGAAATTTAGCAAGGAGATAAATCTATAAATTCATTGTCTGCATTCCAAGACCTTCAAGTTGACTGCGAATAAAAATTCAAAAATGTCATATTTAGTTTCTCCTTCTCTCATTGAGTACGTTAAAAACCTTCATCGATGATATGAAAAAAAATATCAAGGAAAGAGTAATAAATAAGGGTCGTTAAATTTTAACGTAAATTTTACCTCCTTACCTACCATTAAGAAGGAGGGTGAGGGAGGAGGAAAAAATAATTTAAAATCATTTTTTTCATTACAAGCACACCTATTCATCGGGTTGAAAGTTGCAGGTTTTAATCATGAAAAACACGTGAAACCAATTCGAAAAAAATGGTTAGAAAAAGGAGGTTCCAGAATTTTCAAAAAAGAACCTCTCACTTCGCCAAAATTCAGTCGATAATCGAAATAATTCTTACACAATGCTGCGAGTTATACACGATGATATAAGACCATTAAAAAAAATTGTCGACAATGGTTCCAAAAATGTTTTTAAGTTGCTACTCGAAGCATCCTTACTCATAAAGTAAGGGTTACCACGCAAAATAAAGCTCCATTATTTATTGGAAGCACCACATACCACAACCTTTCGGGCATAAAGTTCCAAAGTAGGTGGCGAAACCCTACTTTTGAAAAAAAAAAATGGTAAATAATAAATTATTTAGTAACTGAAGCGAAATAAAATTTCTAAAAGTAAAAAATTTCAAAATGCCCAACAAATTTTTTTTGGAAAAATTTCAATTTAAAAAACTCTAGTTTTAAAAAATTAGTGTAGACAAATTATATTGGGAAAAGCGTAAATTTTGGAAAAAATTTATTACAACGGTAGGTTTACTAGAATTCGTTTGAAACGACTCCAATAGTAACCTACGAAACCTCAAGAGTCCAAGTTGGTATGGAAACCCCTTGGAGGGGACTGAAATATCTTCAAAATTTGTTTTGGCCCAAAATTTCTAAACTAAGGAAATACGCAGGCCGCTACTGTGATAGGTAGCCTGAGAGCTTTCAATACTAATCTCAAGACCAACACAGGTCAAGTTCTTATCCTATACTACTTTAAAAATACGAAAAAAATTATATGATTATACATCAACACGAAAATGTTCGAGAATTTTGTATTAATACACGAGATCCAGGCAAAATGAAATTTTTGAACGTAAAATAACCTTTATATCATGATGAGCTTTTTCTTTTCCCGAGACTATCTTATCTCCTCTGGAAACCCAACTTAATTCTTCCGTATCTCTATCTTTTGTAGCAGTACATGCATTAAGAAAGTAAAGTAAGTCTACAAGTTTCTAGAAAAATGGGGGACAAAGGGTCCCAGCAAACTGGGTCAAATTTTCATTGCATACTTCAAATTTACAGAACACGACTTACCAAGTGCACGAAAAGAAGAACGTAAAAATCGAAAATAAATTATTACGGTACTCACATTTAGAAAAACTTTGGAAACGAATGGCTCTCCGAGCCACGACCATCCATTGGACCACTTCAAATCACACGGGGCTCTTTTTTGCGTCAACGAGAGTAACTCGGCGCGTCGAATTTTTTCCGCGTTCTCCGCCTCCATTTTCTCTTCTTCGCTACCTTTGGCGGTCTTGCTGGTTTTCTTTTTGTTGCGTTTCTTGCTCGTCCATCGTTTACGTCTTAATCTAGGCGGTTTCTTCGATTCGACTTGCGTCCTACACGGCAACGCGGACGTAGCTGAAGCTTCATCTACCGTCTCGGGGTGTGGTTGCTCGACAGCGGTATCTTTCGTATGGTGGGCACACTGCTCGACTTCTTCTTGAGGTTTAGGAGGTATTTTCAAATTCTTATCATCTTCGCGTTTCTTGGGCGGCGCCAGATTTTCTGGTACCGCGCACGAGTCTTTGGTTAAGTCTTCTTGTTCGGGGGCATTTTCGACGTTGTTGACCGAACAGAGTTGTAACGCCGAAAGGTAATTATTTTTCTCGACGTCCACCGGCTTATCATCTTCTATTGGTTTGACGTGCAGGTCAACGTCTAGTTTTGGTTTCTTGACCGTTTGCTCGTCCGGTGAGGGGTGTATACTTTTTTGTACATTTTCCCGCATCACCGGATAGGACTTCAGCATATCGGCTTCGTCTTCGATACGTCGTTTGCGACATTGATGGTACTTCTTGTTCAGTTCGTCGGACGTATCGAGCGTATTCTCGTCGTATACCTCCGTCTCGCATACCTCCAATATGGTCGGTTTAACGCGCGACACGTAATCGGTAACCGCCTGGGCGGCGATCAAGCCCACAGTATCGGACGTCTCGCGTACATCGGTATAAAAAGGCCGTCCGTTTGGAAACGCCGACACGTTTTCGTCCACTTTACAAACGTGTTGGTGTTGTTTGAGGCTCTTACTGCGCGATTTGTTTTTCTTCACTTTCAACTTCTTCAATTCGGTACGCGAACTCTTGCAGCCGTTTTTCGTCGGCGTAGGAGATCCTCTTTCGTCGTGCTTGCTAATCGCCAATAATCCAGTTGTATCATAACTGCTGCCGTCTGTGCCCTCGGACCAACATGACGACGGATTTTTGGCCGTTGCTATGGCCGGTGACGGCGTCGGCCGACAGCCGGCACTGCCGCGAGCCGGACTCGGTAGACTACGGATGTCTTGCGGTTCCTTGGGCAACGATAACGCTACGGGCGATAATGGCGTGCTGTGCTGTTTCACTGGCCCCTTACTGATGATACCAGTAAGCGGGCCAGTATGTACGTTTTTTTGACACCCTTGAAGTGGACACGGGCAACTCGTTTCTGTAACAAAAAATTTTCAAATCGTCAAGTTCTGGCATATAAATTATACTCCGAGGATGCAAGTAACCAGAACAAAGTATACTGCAAACAGTTAAATAAAAGAAATACGAAAAGAAAAACTTCACCATTAAAGAAATTACATCCTACTCTTTCCATGAGCTTTAGAATGCTAGCATGAATCATTTGGTTTTTGCCCCCCCCCCCCCACCAAAAAAACCCGCTTAACTACCCACAATATACTCTCAAACCACTTCAGCCATTGAGATGAGTTATAAAATTGACTAGTTTTATGAAATATCCTAATCGTATTATTTAGCACACCATTAACAAAAATCTCTGATTTTTCATCCTTAACTGAGTGTACATCAACTACATTTTTACTAATTTGAGGTTCCTTCAAGCTCTACTCAAATTTTGATAATTCGCTATTTAAGTTCTATTTCGATCCAAATTCAAGAGGTCATATTCTGGTTAACAACTAACTCCACATAAGAATTTGGATTTTTTAGGTCGATTTCGCGAGGAGATATGGAAGATGAAAGAAATTTTATCCCTTAAAACTTCCTCAAAAAGCCGATCTTTGCTTTAATTCTTCTCCAAATGCACTTAAAAGCTTAATTGTGAAATGGTTTGTGTGTCTGATATACAGTTTTAAATTAGAACAAAAACAAATATTTTGAACAATTTGCCCTATCTACTCCTCTAAAAATTTGATTGGATCGCATTTATGAGGTAAATCAAAAAAACAACAAAATCAACGCCTCAGAATTGTACAAAAAGTTTCTTACTGAATTTTCAGCAATTTTCAATACCAAGAAGTGTGACAGTTTCCATATGATTACAAATGACACGAAACGCAAAGATATGTAATCCTCCTCCCACCCCCACTCATATACTTTTCTTTCCAAACAAGTAGTCTGTAACAGCTATTATTTCGAATAAAAAACTCAACTGAAAATTCAACTAAAATAAAAAAGCCCATTACACGAGTGATACTTCTCGTTTATATGATTTTCTACAATTTTTTTTTTTTTTTTTTTTTTTTTTTCTAATTGACGCCATGTACAGCCATTCTTAACATCAACAATCATGAAATCTCCATGATTAATAGATGTTTACAGTCAACAAATTATTAGAAATTTATACGAACTTTTTTCAAGAGAAGAAGAATGTGAGGGACTCGAATTTATCTACGGGTCTTTACATTAAAAAATTCGAACCTTCAATTCATTCGTAAAATTAAGCGGAGAGGGGTCCCAAAATATTTTTTCGTATTTCTACGAGACGAATAAATTAAGTATCTATATATTATGTCTCGATTTCAGTACTAAGAGAAACAAGAGAAAAATTTGCTCAATTTTTTACCTTTTATGAATACCTCAAGAATTCATTTAGCTTTCAAACTGCATTAAATGAGAGATTAATCAGCATTCAAACTTTGAAATGAGAAATTTAGACAGAATTTATGATTCTCAAGCTCGTACCATATCCGTTCACCAAAGTTTTAAAAAACTTGAACCATGATATTTCTCCAAAATAAATCAAGACACTTGACCCTCTTGAATTAGAAAAAAATAAACGTTTCTAATTTTTTCCCATTTGTGTACAATTAAATATAATTACTAAAGACCAAAAAATTTCTCTAGGGTCAAAAATACGTGTTTCGTAATTTTTCAAGAAATCGTAAAATTTTCCAACTTTGACCTCAATGTGGGAAAGGAAAACATCGACTTAGAGGGTCTAAATTTTCATATTATTGAGTTTCTCTATTTAAGTATATTATTTTCGATTTTCAAACAGAAAACAACAACAACAACAACAACAACAACAAGGTTTCACAACGTTATACACTGAGTAAATGAGGCAAGTAGTACGTACATATAGAGCTTCAACAACATTTCATAAAAGACTGGAGATCATGAATATTCAATGATGAAAAAATGTTTAAAAATGGAAAATATCAAAATGTATCTCAAAAACGATAAAATCAACAAGAATATCTAAAAATAAATACATGCATGAAGATAAAATAAACATTAAAAAAAAAATGAACACTCATGTTTGGAAATTCAAAATAATGCAAAGAAGTGGAAACAGTAACAAAAATACGAACTGTCAAATATTTTCGAAAAAAAAAACCTAAAAATGAATAGAGTAAAAAATGTTCAAAAATGGAAGGAAAAAACAGAAAATTCAAAAATTAAGTTTTTGAAAATAAAGTTTAAATGATAAAAACGACGAAAAAAAATTAAAACTTCAAAAAAATAAATTCTTTAAAAAAATTTAAAATATTTGAAAAGTTGAAACAATTTAAAAACTGATAGCAACAAAAGTTTAAAATTAAAAAAAAAAAAAAGGGTAGAAAATAAAATTAGCGAAAATATGAAAGATGGTCAAAAATGAAAAAACAAGATGGAGAAAAAAGTAGCAAAACAATAAAACACTGTTCAAAAATTTTAAACATTTCAAGTCCAAAATGGAAAATAGTAATAAATATCCAAAAATTAAAAAAAAAAATTTATGGGGAGACCTAAAAAATCAAGCATACTCTGAGTGTAATTATACCTCTTACTATCCCTGTGCAAACTTACATTCTTATTTATAAATTATAACATAATATCAAACGTCAATTTCAAATATTCACTTCCTCCTGCCCATTTCTCCTACTTCAGCAAAATATGTAACTTGGAAAAAAAGATAGATAAAATAAACTTTCTTTCGCAAAAAGAATATATATAATCTAACACTTCTTCAGAAGTTTCTAATCACACTCTCCATCTGCTATTTCGACTTGTTTTAAAATGAAAATTTTTCATTCATTTACTCAGGCCACCGCCGGCGAAATAACACAATGGCTTCCGTAATCGAAATTTTCAAAACATCGTATTCGTCGGCGCTCTTAATTAAAACGACGGTTAATTTTTCAACGAAAGGATAATATGTGCTCGGAATGCGACGCCTTAAAATACCTATTCGGCTAACGAATCTTCCCATATACTCACGCACGTTCTTCCGTCTCCGCGTCCTATCCAATTTAATTAATCGTTTCGCGTATCTACTCCAGTCTCAGCGCATTGAGATGTCATCGTATATACTCTTCGTGTACATTCGCGCGCATTCCATACCTCATTTAACGTTTAATTAATCACAAATCCTGTAACCGCGCTTAAAAGCGCTGCGTCTTCGCAAATTAACGCACACTCCAAACACACGCGCCAAATCCAATCAACACGTTCGCCAATATCGACCAATCCCACGCGTATACCTTTAATTAACCGTAAGACGTACACGCTTTTCGCGACCATTTCACCGTACTAGCATACTCTTTTGTGCGCCAGACTATGTCGAAAAAAATACTCCTATACATGTGGGGCCAATGACCGAGAATAAGTATAATAAAAACCACCGCTGTTTTTTTTTATTTTTAGGTCACGCAGTCGTTTGAATCCAATAAGAAATATTCGACGTAAGCGAAAACAGAAATAATAAAGAAATATTTCTTCAATGAATATGGAAAATAAAAGGTATCGCAAATACGAATAGCCTAATAGAATCGTATATCGAAAACCTAATCCGACCGTATGGAGTACTATCGACTTTTTTGTTCTGATTGCGTTCGAGGAAGTAAGCTCTTTCATGGCATACTTCGAATTTAACGTGGACCGTAATCTATTCGTATTACCGTGCTACCCCCTTGCATAGACTAGTTATATGATCAACAGAGTTGTCTTTCCTTGCAAAAAGGAAAAAAAAAATTTTATTTCGTAAGAGTTCCCGTTTTATTTTTGTATTTTGCGGTTATTGATGATTTAATAGAATAACGGAGACGATTAGTTTGCATTCGTTCCTTAACCATTACAGACATAGAAGAAATGTAGGAATTACTCACAGTCAAGTTGATAAAAACCAAAATTGAGGCATAAATTGAAATAATTGCTGCCAAGCTATAACTGACAGAACACCTAGAATCTTGCTAGCATAACTAGCATTTCATTATACATGAATTTGCAAAGGTAGTGAGTTACCAACAGTAAACTAACAACTTGATACCATATTCAATGAAACGATTAGTTATGCAACGTGTTCAAACTTTGGCTGGAAAACAAATAAGTCGTGATAGTACTGGTAGAGAACAACATAAAATTTTGTGTACACATATAGCCTACTTTTAACATCGAAAGAACTATGCATCTTCAAGTAGGTAAAATTATAATCTTTTGTTCTTTTTTGAAAATAACTCAAATCGCCTTGGGTGAAGAGTCTAACAAATTTATGAAACACAGAGACATCCATATCTCATTATGAGCTCATATTGCCTAATCTAAAAACTGAAGATGCTATATTATTATTAGTAAAATAAAAAAATGAAAAATTGTCATCTTCTTGAATTCTATCATCAATGTAATTCCTTCAATTATTAGATTCGACTATATGAACATGCAATAAATTAAGCATTCAAAAAAAAAAAATGATAAAACAATAATTTCAATAACTTGTTGCTTGTATGTGTACATATTTTTTATTATCCCAAATAAGTATTATCACCACACAAAGATTTTTCGATCGAAGCAGAGACAATAAACATCCCATATCCTAGAAAAGTATACTGGTTACGAATTATCGAATCAGTGACATTTTTCAATCCATTATGGGAGTGCAAAACATGAAGAGAGTTCAGAGCGTCTGTCAGGATGAGGTATGACTGGTTTGAACTGTCTGAAGATACTGTTTATTTAAAATGGCTAGATACAATGAATACAGTTCACCAAAGAGAAGTCAGAAGGAAAGGGGGAGGAGGGGTCGTATATGGGAAAAGAGTCATCGATGAAGATTCTTCGACAGTTGGCATTAGAGAAAGGGAAGACATTTTTTTCTTTCACGCATACTTTAATTTAAAAGAAGAAAAATATTTTTGACTTTCACGCATTCATTAATTAATAATTTTTTAATTCATTTTTAAAGAAAAGAACATTTTTTGGAATAGCTATAAATAAATAGTAGTAACATTAAAATTTTTGTAATTTAATATTTTTCTTTTTTAATAAAAATTTTAAAAATACAGATTCTTTGATAAATTCAGCAATTAAAAAAATTCTATTATAAAATGAATCAATGCCCCTGTATTAATCTCCTTCTTACAACGCTCCAATCTTCTCTCCCAAATCTAACTAATAACCACAAAGACCCGTGCCTCTGGCCCAGTCGCAGGATACGGCACGGCTAAACATCAACAGGTAACAGGTAAACAAGGATTATGTCTGTTTTATAATATTTAATTTTTAATTAAATACATATGGATATAATATAATTTCTTATTCTTAATTATTGAATCCTCAAAAAAATGTCGTTAGTATTTATGTATTCCTGGTCACCATACTTTTTCAGTTTGATTCGAGAAATTTTTCTATTGAAAAAAAAAAAAATTGATTTAAAAAAAAAAATAAAGTAAGGCTAGAGGGGAACGAAGGTTTTGTTTGGGGGTTATTAAAGACGAAACATCGAAAATGTTTAGTTTAACACTAATTAAAATAAATTTTCTGGTTTATTAATAATCTTAATTTCTGTAATAATAATTTTAATTTCTTTTTTTTTATAAAAAAAAATTAAAGTAATTTCCTTCCAATAAAAAAATAAAAATCAATTCACATAAAAATAGATGAAGAAAGTGATAATGACTTTTCTTTAAAAAAAAAATCCAAACATCTTTATTCTCGATGGAAAGTAAACTTTAGATGAGTCCAGTTGGAAAAAAAATCCAAAATAGGGAACTATAAATATTTACGATTATATTGACAAGCACTTTCGTCACATTGGGATTACTTTGAGATTCACAACGTATGAAGCAGAAAATAGTTTTATAATCTTTTTTAATGAATTTATCTATCACGAATAAGGAAAAGAACGAAGGTTTTTTTTGGAGGGGGTTATTGAAGATGAAAAATCGAAAATGTTTAGTTTAAAAACTAATTCAAATAAATTTTCTGGTTTATTAATAATCTTCATTTTTATGATAATAATTTTAATTTCTTCTTTTTATAAAAAAAATAAAATAATTCAAAATAATAAATATAATATATCTACATATGTATTTAATTAAAAATTCAATCTAATAAAACAGACTGATCTCAATTCAATATTAAAACTAGAAACTAATTCTGATTCACTTCAAAAAAAAAAAAAAAAGAAATGGAATTCGATCCACGATTTGTTGAGAGGAGTGTGAGTAGAAAATAAAAAATGATGGAACAAATTCAATATTGAATAATAATAATTGATTAAAAATCGATTTTTATTTTTTTATTTAACATTTTTCCCACAACATTGTTTAGGTTTAAGAGGAGTACCTCGACGATAGATTATATAATTATTCTGATTATTTTATTATATGAAATAATATTTTTCCTTGGGATCATTAGAATTCAACCTGTATTAATATTATTATTTAATATTATATTCAAAATATTAATATGAATGAAGGTAAAAGAAGTCAAAATCTAAACACTGTATACGAGATATATCTTTCATGTTTTTTTTTTTGTGATGAGAGCAGGGGGAGGACGGAGGGGGGAGGTTCGATGAATGTTTCATTACTATTCCAAATTGAAAAATAGAATTTTAATTTTTACAATCCTAATGCATATGAAGAAAAAAAAAAGGTTAAACGAACAATAAGTAGATTAAGTAAGTAAGTCATTTATTTAGCCATTTTTAATTTAAATGAAATTGAAAATTGAAAGAATGAGGGGGAAAGAAAAATGACACGTTCTACATCCGCATTTTTTTTGGGGGGGAGGGAGGGAAAGGATAAAAACTCTCCATGTTGACCCACCTTCGGCCATCACTCAGTGAAATAAAGCTAAAAAAATCATTCAAAAAATGTAATCTTTTTTATTTTGCGAGTAAAAATTTTATAAGAATTTCCACCCTGAAAAATGCTATACACCAAATTTTTTCCTAACAGCAATTATTTCGATACGAACACTTTTACTGATTGTACTGCAGCAATTATACGCTTTCCAAGTAACTCATAGTTTCCTGTTTTTTTTTTCTTCAACTGCACATTCCACCAACGCTCTACAACCATTCAGTTTTCGAACGCGACAAAAATACATAAAAATCGATTACTCTCTCCGACCAACTCGATGTCCAAATCTCCATCAAACCAATCGAAGAAATTTCTCGATCGAACGAACGCGTTGGCATAAATGAAGATACACACGAGACTATTAACCTTGAAACTATACACGTACATTCGATCCGCAACATAATTTTTTCCATCCCAGCTACCCACTCAACGAATCAAAGGCGACAGCAGGGGACCTATTTCCACCGTCGCATCGAGCAGGCCCACAGACGATTTTTAATCACCTAGAACTCCATTTCGTCGATTTATCCAGATTCTGACAACATACGATCGGATATATTCGAATGATTATCGTGTATACCAATTAATAACGTAATTACCTCCTCGATACGGCGCCAATCGGCCCACGACTCGAATTACCTGTTTGAATTTCTTCCGAGGAGCGGAAAAAAATCACAATTCGTAGGCGTACCATCGGCCACTTCGCTTTCTATAAAATACCAACCGCCATTCACCCAAACACCCGATTCGAGTTCGCTCAAAATCAACGTCGGCTTTAATTTCGCCAACTTAATTTCAAACTTCACCGGGTCAAGGACGTTTCGAGTGAGCATTTAAGCCGTTCGTAAGCAGCGTTTAAATAGTAATTCGAAACGTGTCTAAACGAGGCGGTTTTTCGGCCCCTTCCTAATGGGCTACAACGTCCTAACCTTTTCGTCGCGTCTCTCCTTCCGCTAAATTCGATGTAAATTTCGTTACTCGCCGTAGTTTCGTACGTACACCAGTTACCAGAGTGCCAGACTCGTTATACCGACGAAGCTTTCTTTTAGCGGTAACATTAACGCGTATCAAAATTCATATTGAATTACTCGGCGTGTACTTGATTTTAATGTGTTTATTTTAAAGCGTCTCCACTCTCCACCGCCTCCGTTTTCGCCGACCAACCTTTCGCTACGTCGTATAGTTTAATTTTCGCGCAAATTATGAAAACTTTTCGAATTAACTTTTACGCGCGCTCGTGCCTCGTACCTCGCCCTCTCGCCCTTCGTCTCTCCTTCCTTCGTCTAACGTTGTACCACACGTATACGAATACCGAGCATTTTGTAAGCTATACAGGTATTTTTCTGTTCAGCCTACGGTTGCGTTTATTTTGATTACCGAGGCGAGAGGAGAACGAGGATTTTAACTTTGAACTTACATTTACGCGGTTCACACGATGGTTCTGTATACGACGTCGATTACCCTTTAATCCTTTCCAGCGTGTACGACTGTACGTACAAATTACGACCCTCTTCGGTACCATAAAGCTTTTATTCTTCGCCAAATTGAATAAAATTTCTAAACCAACATTTTCGTAAGGTTGGTTATATCGAATTATCGATTTGATTCTACGTTGCGAATAAAAAAATTTCAACTTTATGTGGTCGTTTGGTTTTTAGCTGAGTTTTTAACGTAAGAACGATGGCTATTACAGCCTACCTGAATTGGGAGGGAAGGAAGGAAGGAAGGAAGGAAAGAAGGGGAAGGGTGGGGTCTTCAAATCTTTGTGTGTTCAGACCATTTGTAATCATCTGGAAAGCGCCCAAACTTTTTAGTATACATATATATATTTTTCCTCCACTCGTAGCGCCGGTGGGTATCAATGAAATTCGCTCAAAACTTGGTAAAAGATTCTTCTTAGAGATCTAACAAAAGTAATCTTTTCTTTTTTCGAAAAAATTAAAAATGGCGGATCACTCAAATTTTGAGGGAGGCTGAAGAATGGGTAAATGGTTCAAATTTTTAGTTTCTGATCTCATATGAAAGTGTAAGTCACAGACACCAACATATCCGAATTTGAGCTTCTCAAGTGTATTCTGAGGGGAGTTAGAGCAGAAAAACAGCTTTTTGAGGAAATTTTGAGCCATGAAATTTCTTGAATCTTCCATATCTCCTCACCAAATAAACTTAGAAAGGTCAAACTTTGTGTGTGAAGTTGGTTAGTGGCCAGAATATGACCTTTTGAATTTGGATCAAAATAGATCCAAAATGGCGGATTATCAAAATTTGAGTAGAGCTTGAGGAGCCTCAAGTTTGTAAAAACGCAATTAATATGAACTCATAGGATTATTGGGGATAAGAAGTATACTATATCCAGTTATCCACAATTCATCTCCATACATGATATTGTAGGGGGAAGGAGGGGTTATCGAACTTAAAATGTGGTGGGGATAAACGAAAGGTCGAAAATTTTTTATTACGGTGTCACATGATAAGATGAGCCCAAGTGGCTAACTTATTCTGGTTTTAGCTTCCCAAGTGAATTTGGAGGGGAATTAGAACAACAAATGGCTTTTGGAGGGGAAAATTGCGACAGGAAATTTCATGAATTATCCATATCTCGTCACCAAATCGGCCTAGAAAGGTCAAACATCGTGTGTACGATTAGTTAATGACTAGAATATAACCTCTCCATTTTAGGTCAAAATGAATTCAAAATGGCGGATCATAAGAATTTGAAGATAATTTGAGGAGCCTCAAATAGTTATAATTTGCGTTCATTTGATTATTTCATGGCAAGAAATACTAAGTTTGTTCCAAATTCGACTTTTTAAGTGGATTTGGAAAGGATAGCATGGTAAGAAAAGAATCGATGCCGAACTCCATCCACAGCGGAAGAATCATCTCGAGAAGAGAGAGTGAGGAGGCTGTAAAATTAAGTAAATCGCTCAAACTTCTTATAAGTACGTAGTAGAAATGACCACTTGAAATGGGCTCAAAAAAGATCCAAAATGATAAATGATCAAAATTTCAGGAAGGTTTGGGCAAGAAGTACCACATATCCTAAATTCAACTTCTTCGCGTGTGATGAAAAAGATAGTAGGGAGAGGTAGAGATGTACAGACTCGATACTGAGCATAATTTTGAACACATTCATATTTGAAAGTTATAGCTCCTTAGTCTTTAGCGTAGCTTATCTGTATGTCGCCGGAAAAAGAATACTTCCTATACAAGACATTAACTTTACAATGCAATGTTACAAGGTGAAATTTTGAGTGATAACGACCTTCAAGATTATAAGTGCACATCGTCAGTGTAGGCCTAGATGTAAAACATCGTAAATTCAAAATAGATAATTCACAAAAACACAAAAACTCTGAAGATAAAGAAGAAATAAAAATCTTTTAAAAGCATATTATTAATGCTTTTCACCTTTTACTGCACCTTTAAAAAGTTTTCAGAGATGTTTTTCATCTCGCTGACACGGGTGTAAAACTCCGTTAAGTCGTAATTGAAAAAAAAAATTTTACGACTTTTTTAAAATCTTCCTCGCGGAGTTAAAAATGTTCAAATCAATTTAAAAAGTATATAATTTAAATACGACAAAAAAAGCACAAAATCCAGTTGTTGTTGTTGTTTTTTGGGAGTGGGGGAGGGATCCTTACTAAGCGAACATAGATTCGTGTTCGAACTATTTTAACAGTTTCTTCAAAAATAAAGATATGAAGTTTTACAACTCGTCTGCAAAAAGTCACCCTAATAAGTAAGGTACGATTTTTGCGTAGGACACAATGTAATTGACCATTTCACTGATATTCATACATATGATTTATATCAATAAATTTCATTTCCCACATCAGTTAATTAGTTCCATTAAAGTGTTCCATTGTGATCACCCAGGAAGAAATGAAATTATGAAATTTAATCAATAAAATTACCAGACATAATTTGATATACTCGGACAAAAATTAGAAATTAAGTTATCCAATTTGATGAAATTGATCTCATGAAAAAAAATTGATGAAATTTGATCAATGAAATGATCAGATATTATTTAATGAAATTTAATCTAATTTGATGAAATTCCATCGAACTTAATCAAATCACATAAACCTATATAAATGAAATTTAATCACACTAGATCCTGTTTCATTAAATTTGATGAAATTAGATCAGATTATATCATATTACATCTGGTCATTCTGTTGTTACGGACACTACTGGCTACAACTTCTGCAGAACAACTTTAGCCCAAGAATAGTCCCGATTATAATCATAATTTGACTGGACTATTACTTTAATTTCGATTTTTTTACCGCCACCTTCATCTCGAAGTTTATTTATTCTCATTGCGAAATTCTCGTTCCGAAGTTTGCCACAATAGTCGAAAAGTAACTTGCCTTCTTTCCCAATGTTCATTTTCTACTTTTTTTCTCATTTTTGGCCCACACTGATTTCGCGATAATGTAATATCAGTATAAGATGCAACTTTATAGCCCCCTATCTTCTCCCCTAACTGGTGTACGAAAAAAATTATAAGATCCTTTCTTATAGAGAATTTAACGAGGAACATTTTATTACTACACTACCTTTTCTCTAAAATGCTTCGTTCGAGAAAAAAATGCAAAAACTTATTTTGTGGGGCGATTTTGTTTCATATTTTATTTTTTTGACCAACTTCCACCCTCTTTGCGGGCTTGAAAATATCATGACGTTGTGCCTTGCGGAATGAGCTAATTATGAAAAAAAATTCGGCCATGTACCTCGTCACAAATTTTTTTTTCAATTTGTTGAAAATTTCGAAGTCCAAAAAATTCAAAAAAATACGAATCGAAAAATTTGAAAAAATTTCCACGAATGTACCTACATAGTGCCCACCATTTGTGAAAATTTCAAAATTTTTCATCCATCCGTTCTAGAGTAAGAAAATCTTGAATTTTCGACATAAAGGGGGGAGGGGTTCTCAGGAAGGGCTGGGGGTGGGGAGTCAAAAAATTTTTTGCGAGTTTTTTCATCGAGGGCAACATTTTAAACTACTTATGACCAAATTTGGGTCTAGGGCCATTTTCACTATCTTATCAAAAAAGACCCTTTATGAGAAAATCATAATTAAACTTCGTACGACTACACTCTACCCCTTCGAAGAAATATTTTAAATCATACTGCATCAAAATGGATGCATTTATATTGAAGTTACGAAACAACAAAATTTCGTTTAAAATGAAGAGAGAAAAACCCAAATAAATTACGTCCTGTTTTTGATGCGCAGTTGGTAAAAATTAATAACTCAACTCCTAATTAATTATATGAAAATTATCTCGACTTCAATATTCCTTTTTCACTTCCGGCTCTTTCAAACGTAATAAAAATTCACCCTAATTTCTGACGCTCGTTACAACACCGCTTCTATCAATTAAACACGCTGAAATATAAACGTTTGAAACTGTAGGGGGGAAAAAACAGCAACTAAAAAAGCGTAATTTTTCTCTTCATAAAACTATTTCGCCTCGCAGACGAAAAACATCGAGGCTAAACGTGCGAACGGACGCTCGTGCGATTCATTATCGCGCGCCACATTCCGCATTCGATTATTTGCCAACATCTCTTAAATCAAGTGCTGCACTCGAAACGTCACACGACGACGAGCAATTAATAGCGACGACGTCAATGGAAGGGGAGCCGACAGCTAACAGCACCCATATGAAATACAAAACCGCCGCATTAACTCGTTGCGGCCATACCTGTCAACGAACGTCACGGAAAATCGAATATAAATTTTCATCGCCGTTCCGTCCTCACCTTTCGCGCACCCTTTTCCCTACAACCTTAATACCATTATAACACCGAATACTCACCGACTAAAGTCAAACTGCGAGACGACGTCGCGTACGGATAATAAGGCGTCGGAGGCGCGCTATTATATCCGGAATAATAGAGCGGCGGCGGCGGCGGATACGACTCGACAACCGAGGGCGTCGGCGGCGCCGAATGATAAGAGTCGGCGGTCGACGTCAACGGATGAGCCGGTACGACGACTTGCTGTTGGACAGCATTGGTGGCTGGTACGCTGGATGAGTATTCGTGATGGAAATACTGCTGAGGCGGTAAGGCTGGAATGTAGCGACGTTGAAAGGGCCCGTGATAAGGGGCCGCTTTCGGTTGCAGGTAGCTTAAATGATACGGTGCCGGAGGCCCGGCCGCAGGGTTGCCGCTGTACAGTATTTCTTGGAAATGCGCCTGTTGCTGCGGATGCGATAGACTAGCTGTTGACGGTGGTGACGGATAATACGATTGGTAGTTACGCGACGGCGAATGGAAAGGCGGATTCGCCGACGAAGGCGGACCGAATCGGTAGGTCGGCGGGAAATTCGTCTCTTCCGGCGCCGTATCCGTCGACTGCGTGATTTCGGCGGCTGGCGTTGTCGCCGAAGTCATCTCGTTGTCTGAGTTCTCCGATACCGGTTGCGTAACGTTCGACGCTGGAGGCGTAGGCGGCTGAACTAGCGGCGATTGAGAGACTTTGGTGGAGAAGGACATGGTGGGCGCCGACGACGACGCTGATGTCGCGCTGGACGCCGGTAGCGCAGCTGCCGTTGATGTGGTGGTCGTCGTGTTCGCCTGCACGTGATGATGATGGTGATGGTGGTGATGATGGTGCGATATCAGTGGTCCTGCCGGTTGGTAATATCCTGCAACAGAAGGAATACCAAAATAGGTCAAAAGAGTCAATTATAGTTGAGTAGAGTTGATGCGAGATTACAATAAGAATGTAAATAGGCAATAAAATCCACACTCACGAAGTAATAACTCATATGGAACAAAGATGTATATCTCCTTTCTTTGCGGAATTTCTGAAGAATATGAAGGCCACACAGCCAACCTGATTTCATTTTTATTTATTCATTTATTTATTTATTTATTCCATCACGTATGTGTTTAACAAGTTCCTATTACATAGGTCAGAGTGATATTACATAGATAAATCAAGGGTTTTTTTTCGCTTTAATCTTCCGAGTTGAGTGGGATCAAGTGGTTTAACCAAGATTGCATTTGAGTGATATTATAATGGTTTTTTGTATTTTCGTGCGAATTTTTGTATTTCTTCGTTGATGGTTCTCATTGGTAAATCTTCGCGTAGTTACTAGTTATGTATTGCGAACATACCATGAGGCATCAGCGATGATCCGAAGACACTTATTTTGTTAGCAGCAACTCGTAACAACCTGATTTGCGAAGGAATTAGCACGAGTTTTTTCCCACTTATACTAATGTCTTCACATCATAAAAGAATTGCTGTTAAGCGGTCAAGAGACTACTGAGCAGTTCTCTGATTTCTATTTATAACTGAATCGATGTGAAAGTCGAAGATGTGATAAATAAGTCTGCTAGGGAGAAACTAGGGCTTTTTTGCCACGTAGAGCTATTATGGCTAGAGGCGAATCGATGTGTTGGATTTAGATAAATGTGTAAAGCTGCATACTGTGTAGAAAGACCAATAAATTATCGTTTCGGCTAGAATCGTTTACCAGAATTTGGTCTATGTTAGGGCTTCGGAAGTAGGTTGATCCTTGATTATGATATTTTGTGCAGGTGGCCAAGATGTGAACTATAGAGTATTTATAATGACTGGTCTAGGTTCTAATTGGTCATATGTTACGTGCGTAATGACCAATCATAACGCTAGAATGTGATAAAATGTAGGTAGTTTCATTTCTACCTTCCTAAATAATATCGTTCAGTTTTCAGTGAACGACTAAAATTCGTTTGTGATTTGAATCATCAGCTGATTTGTGTTTTTATTTTATGAGTTAGTCGAGGTAAATTTATAACATTCCAACTTGCTGATTGGTTGTTACAGGCGTGACGTATGACCAATTAGAACCTAGACCAGTCATTATAAATACTCTATTGTAATGGGTGCTTTACATAAATCACAGATGGGAGGGAGCTGTCTGTTCAGAAGGTAGCTGTGGGTGAGAAAGAAGTGACCCGTATCTATGCGAGTGAAGGTAACTTCGTCTTTCCGTGTGAGGATTACAGGGAGTTTTCGTGGTTCAATTGCATTACAAACGGATTGAAGTTTGTTGGTTGTTGGAATTTCGTTCTAGAAATTCTGAAATAGTTTATTTCAAGAGTTTCAATTGCTTTTTTTTTTAAATTTGTCTAAGGAATTGGAACAACGGGAATAGGTGTAATTAACAGTTATTGTTTGCCTAGGTTATCGGTCTCTTCGTTATGAATAATGCTGCAATGAGGTGGGAGCCAACACAGAATGATTTTTTTTCCAATAAAATATTAATTGAGCGATTTCCTGGGATATGGGGTGTTGTTTTTCAGTACGATAATTTCTACAGTCGAGTGATTTGGAATTTCTTTATTTAAAGAAAATTATTCAAGAAAAGTCATATACTAATAATTTGTACTTTTGCAGAAAATTGATAAAAATGAATCAAATACCTTCGTACTCTATTGTTTATAGGTTTATATGTAGTTAGTTACACCTCTCACCATAGTTGGTTATTATCCTTCAGGCAAATCCCAAAAGAAGGTAAGTAGAAAGATACCCAGACCTATTTCCCCACAGGACCCGCAAGATGGGACTTCCCAGCATGGAGAGTTCTTTTTTCTTTCTTTTTTTTTTTTTTACGTGCCGTGTACAGCAGCTATAATTGAGGAATACTGGGTTCCATAAAATTTGCGGTAGATACCTAGACCTAGCGCTAGGTAACTAGCAAAAGCAAAAAAGCATAAACTAGATAAGACGGGCTTGCGCTGGCTTGTAACCTTCCCCCTCCCCCTCGAAAATATCCCGACTATTCCACTGATCGCGGAGAGGGACATCATTTCTCAACGTTCGAGAACGTTTGTAACCATCTGATATTTTCGGTACCGATTCAATTATTGCAACGTTCTTTTGTCTGTTGATATTTTTCAAATATTTTTTACCCCTTCAATTTTGCTGATAGGCAAAATTTAGGTAGGTCTTGTTTCGTTTGAATTTTTTAAACACTGATTTTTCATCCTACGTTTCGAAAATATTTTACGCCATCTCGATTTTAATGATAGCAAGGAATGTGATAAATTTTGGTACCCCAGGGCATGTTTTCCTTACCGCTCTGATGGCACACATAAAAGTAATTTAAATTAGAAAATAAAAATTGCGCCGAGTCGCTCAAGAAATTGAAATATAATATGTTATTATGATTGCTGAAATGCAGAATTTCATTACAAAAAAAATTGCATAATATCAAAATTGAAGGGGCAGCATACATAGGATAGAATAGAACAATTTTTGAAAATTTATAGCTCCTTCAATATTGAAGATAGGCAATTTGTTCTTCTATGTGTTTTTTTTCTTGCAAATCGTTCGAACTACAACATAGCATGGTTTTATTTTCAATTTTTGCGACCTGAAAAATGCAATGAATAATTTACATAAAAATTCCGAAGTAAATCTGCCCCTTCAAAAATTGATGTATGCAACTAACACAGATTCCCAAACTGAAGAAATTGTAGCAACGTTCAACTATGAAGGGTGCACAGGGATGAGTAGTCGGTTACGCCAGAGCGCAGCGAGTTTGTATTACCGATGGATGAAATTCACCCATGTGTGCCAATTAAGGGTTATCATCTCAGTACCAAAAATGGCAAACTTCTCCCCATAGATCTCAATGCTACTGAATAGGATTGGTTACTCCCATTTAAAATATACGGAAAAATGGAAGGAAAAAGCAGCCAATGGGCGAAGCGGATTCAGCTAAGAGGTGAAATTTTATCCAATAAGCGAAACGAATTAAGCTAAGGGGGAAATTTTGCTACTTGGGGGAGAGGGGTAAGAGAGAATGCGAACGCAAATGCCAAATTTTCTTACTTTATGCAATCAATTTCTTCAAGCAATATTCTTGGAAATCACAGGAAAAAGTTAGCATTTATTTCTCAAAAACCGTCAATTTTATATCTCTCTTATTCAAATATTTTTTTCCTTCAATTTCAGCGATAGGCAACACTTATATAGGACCTTTCAAGTTGAAGATAGCGATTACAATAATGCCGAATAATTAACTAAATTTCAAAATGTCATACTGGATTTAAAAAAAAGAAAAAAAATAGTAACAAAGAGAAAAAGTAACTAAAACATTTACTTTCCCCACTTTCGTCAATTACCTAGTAAGACTTTGTGTTAACAAATTTTCACGAATTTTCAATTTTTTTTTAGATTTCATTCCCTTGCCCCTACTTTTTTCTAAAAATTACATAATGAACGATGACAATTATTATAAAGATGATTTTTGGAGTTGATGATGTGGTAGTAGAGTTTGAGTACTATTGTAAATAGTGAATATTCATTTTTTTTTTAGTTATGAATATCATTTTCTTTCCAATGAACAATTAGGTATTACTTCGCAACTACATAATTATACCCATTTTTCTTACTTTTTGGCTTTGAATATCCAATTTTAGACATTTTGATGGTTTTTAAATTTTCAACTTTTTCAGGGGGTTCCAAAAATTGAATTCGTAAAAACACTATTTTCACGTCAACATAAGCTGTTTCAGGAATTAAGATTCCGATAGTGACCTCAGTTTTGAATTTCGAATTTTTTCAGGAGTTCCAAAAATGTAATTTTTGAAAATACTATTTTTGCCTGAATATAGTTTCGTTGATTTTGGAGATCATTCGAAAAGGACCTAAATTTGGAATTTCAAATCATTTCAAGGGTTCTTAACATTTTATTTTTGAATATAATTACTTACTTTACTATAGTGGGTTACAGGAGTAGGGATTTTGAATTTTTTCAGGGGTTCTTAAAATCTGGCTTCTTTTTAAATACAATTTTCACACCATGCGGTGTTTTTAGATGACGATATCCCTGGTTAAGTAACTTCAGAATTCCGAACTTTTTCAGGGTTTTCCAAAATTTGATTATTGATGATACTATTTTCACTCAGTGCCAGGGGTTTGGGTATTTCAATTTTCACAATGGGAAAAATTTCCACATCATTTTCTTCGTTCTAAACAACCGGTAACAAACGGTCGGGAAATCGTTTTCTTCCATTGAAAAGTTACACAGGAACGACCCTAAGGTGCGAAATTCAACGGGGAAAAAACGACGACAGCGATAGTAAAATAAACGCATAGAAATAAAAACAAAGAATATAGGATGCGAAATAAATCAAGAGGCGTCGTGTACTCGCTTGAAGTGAGTTTTTCCATTCTGATTGTCTTCACCGCAAAACAACTATTAAAAAATAACCCCAATCGCTAGCTACAAATGGCTTCTCACAAAACATGTTCCTAGTACACTCATGCCTACAACTTTATCACTTCGCAACACATTTCACCGAGAAAAAATTCGATAAAATTCCAAATAATCATTTTCAACCACATACCTTCGCTCGTATGTTTAACCTGTTTTCGCAATTCGCTACCCATTAATTTGGCCAATACCGAAGTTCGTGTAAATCGTGGTTCGCGTACGCTCTACGTTATACACTTAGCTTACCACTTAATCGAAATAACGCGTACAAATTCGACCCACGATACACACGGTTAACATTACAATGACAACAATCATACGAAAACATTTCCTTAGATCTACATCATGGCCGCTATGCATCATCGTTACACGTTTAAAAATGTGCGCAATCGCTCGCCAAATGATGCAATGCATCGCGTCACGCTGATAACGCAATCGTTCGAAAAAAAAATCGCCATTTCTTCGAACACCGACGTGATAATAATTTTCTAAATTTCGCCAATCAAAAATTTCGCATTTAATTACGCGATTTAAGCGAAGATCGCGCAAAAAACATTTTATTTTTGATTCCCACTACGTAGAAGAAGAAATTTTCAAGGATGCCTCTACATACAGGAAATCAGGGTAGCCAAAAAGAGGAATAAGATTCATTTTCGATATTGGTTTTGCAAAAAAAAAATTATCTACATACAGGAAATCAGGGTAGCCAAAAAGAGGAATAAGATTCATTTTCGATATTGATTTTGCAAAAAAAAAATATTATTCATTTTGTTAATTTTTTGTTTTTAATTTTCAATTTTTTCGTATTTGTATTCATTTTGTCAAAGTGGACTTGTTATTGATGAAAAATAAAATGAGAAAAAAAAACATGAAAATTTTTTTAAAAAGGAAAAAATAAAAAAAATTCAAATTAGAAATGAGAAAATATTTTTCTGTCCAATAATTAATGTTTTTTCAATTATTACGACGTTTCTTGTTTTTTCGAAGTACATCATCCAATTACTGAATAAACTATAGAGGCAGATACCTACCTAAAATAATGATATAAACGAGATGCACTGTTATAACAGGCCATGGTAGGAGAATGCATGCTCAGCTGCAGTTCGATGCATTTTTCTTCTTTATAAATTGAAAAGAAGTGATTCCAAAATGATTGAAGTTTTCGTACACTACATTCACTGGATCGAGCTATAGCTAATAGGAAGTACTAGGTTTCAATTACGATGAAAGAAGATAAGTCGAAATATTAGCTGAGCATGTACCCTATTATCGCAGCCTATTATAACCATATATCTTCTTTCTATCACCATCATCATTATCTTAAGTATCTAGCTACCTAACACTCGCTACCAATGTTTTAAATTCATTTAATCATCTGATGATGAATATAGAAAAGGCAATAATTTTCATTATTAATTTTTCAGTACAACATGTAATTTTATAAAATAAAGTCTGCAAATGAAAATTATGCATTACATTATGCTATATTATAAGAGAAAAAATATATATATATAAAAAAAAAAACAATAAAAAAAATTGTTCATAAATTTTCTTCTTTCATTTATTGATTTTACATATATTTTGGCAATCATAAGGAATTTTACACTAACCAAGTACTAATGGATAATATTTGTTCCTAGAATTTCTTATACTTTATAAATTACTAATATTAAAAAAAAATTCTCATACTGAATTAAAAAGCTAAAGCTCGCATTCTAAATGTAATCCAAGCATTACTATGTGACAGAGTAGTAATTTTGCACAACTCGATTTGTACGTCCTTCAGTTCTACTCCTTTATTCTTCATCGTCGAATCTCATTCGTGATTTCTAGAAGTTTCCCAATTAATTTACGTATAGATAATACTTCCCGAATTGCCGAAGTCTTTGCGTATGGTATTTTTTCAATATATCCCGAGCGTACTCAATAAGGTAGAATTTTTCACTTATAACAATTTTTATTCTCGGACATTGATATTTTTGAAGAATTTTCCATTAGACATTTTTTTAATTTAACGTATTTTTATTTAATTTTTGGATAATTTCCATTTCTACATTTTTTCACATGAATAATTTTTTTATTTTTAGACTGTGAAATTACATTTTAAGCGTACTTTCAAAAATTCTTCGTTATTAAACATTTAAATTAGAGATATTTTTTAGCTTCAGTTTCGCGATTTTTGGAAACTTTTCTTTTAGTAGATTTCCAAAATTTGGTAATTTTTCATTTTTTGAACTTTGAAAATGAAAAACTGCCCATTAGTAACACTGAGAACGATTTTTTTTAAATAATTTTTTCAACTCGGTTCACAGCGAAAGAAAAAATCTGAAATCGACCAATTCGTGGTCAAGCGTCAGCGAAGATAATCCCCTCCTCAAATCGTCCAATATGGCAGCACTGCCATTAATGTAACTCGAAAGGGCCTCACCCCTGAGCATGCGTCACTTGGGACGATATTGCATCATTCTTCCGCATCCTGTTATAGCGTAGAAAAATCTCGATGTTTCTATCGAACTTCCATCGTTATCAAATTACGGTACAGTTCTTTCAATTCGATTATTTAATCAATTTTATTACGTTGATGACACGTGTGAAATATTCAAATTAAAAAAATATACATTCATATTTCAACTAGGGCTTTTCTTGGGAGAGCGAAGCGGGGTAGGGAGCCAGCAAAAAAAGAATATCAAACGCACAAAAATAACACGTTTAATAATTCTTTTAAATGGAGTCGGGAGGGAGATTAATAATAATATGGGTAGAAATGAATATTTCAAACCCCCTCCCTCCAATTCTCACTTTCCATTGCAACCATTTCAACAGAGAATTTATTGCTCGAAGTTTACTACCGCAGACAAACGATTCCCTATTATTTTCCCGAAAACAATTTTTCCCGCAACCCTGAAGGCCGAAAATGTTTCTCCCAAATGTTTTTATCTCGAAAATTGCTCTCCCTAAAATTAATATTCCCGAACTTTTTACCCGAAAATTTTTTTCCCGAAAACTAATTCTCCCAAAAGAGCTTCCCCAAGTGTAGATCTCTCTGTTGCTGTTGAGGTTGTTGAAGCCATGTTCACTTCAACCAACCGGCATACGAACAGCTTAGATACTAAAACCTTTTACTGAATGCCATAGAAATTACTTGATGTAAATTAATTCGAATTTTTTTTTAGTAGGTAATTCAGCATTCGGGGACAAAACTTTAGGGAAAAACATTTTTCGGGAAGCCAATTTTCGGGTAACAATCGTTCGGGCTACAGTGTTTCGGGAAAATGCGTGAGAACCCAGACTAACTACTTCATTTACGAAAGAATTATGGGGCTTACCTCATCATCACTTTCAAGACCATTACTATTATTGGTAGACCAATGCATATTTCATTCATTAGGCCCCTCAGAAAACATATCAAGAATATGCGAAAATGGCTTAAAATTCATTGAGAAGATTTTCATGGCAATTTCTAAAATACATTTTCTCAAATTTAACACACAACTTGATGATTCACTCAAACTTCGAGGGTGAACTGGGGAAACTCTTAAAGCTTCAAAATATTCATTCTTTCAGTCACACGATAGAGTAAAAGAGAACAACGTATATCCGAATTTCGGTTCCCTACGTGAATCTGAAGAAGAATATAAGTAAAAAAAAAAGATATTTCTAGAAAGTTCTGAGGCATAAAATTTTCTGAATCATCCATATCTCCTCACAAAAGCCCTAGAAAGGTGAATTTTTGCATATATATGGAACTGAGGATTAGACTATTCAAGTCAAAATAGAGAATGATAAAAATTTAAGGAAGACCTTAGATAGTCAAATTGCATTAATTTGAGTAATATGGGCTCATATGATTATTAATTGCTTTGGTTGAGAACTTTAAAGTGAAGTTTTCAAGTATTCAGGAGCGGACAGGTGAGGGATGTCGACTCTGTATTTAATGTGGGTCTGAACTAGTTAACAATATTATTACCTGAAGATCGCTAAAAGCAGCCATTAAAAATTCAGCTCCAATAATGCAGCACGGCTGCTTATAGTTGTTTTTTTTCCTGAGTATGTTCAATTAATTTAAATCGTATTTACTGAGGATAAAAAAAATTATTTTTCAATTTTTATGAGAAAAAAATTTTTTAATTTTTATGAAAAAAAAAATTAATTTTTATGAAAAAAGAATAATTTTTTAATTTTATGAAAGAAAAAAAATTTTTTAATTTTTATAAAAAAAATTTTTTTTTAAATTTTTATGAAAACATATTGTGGATTAATTTTTTTTTGGCAATAAAATTAATATTTTACTATTCAAAAAAAAAAAAAAAATACGTATATAAATAAATAAAAAAAAATTTAATTTTTTCCTATCAAGTCCACAAAATTCTTTCATACAAATTAAAAAAAAAAAAAACACATTTTTCGTCCTCCGTAAATATGATTTAACCAAACTGAACACTCATAGAAAAACCAATTTTCACATACTGAAGAATCTCAACTCGCTTTCTAAAGCATACAGACCTTGTCTTAAGGTTTCGGATTACATAGGTATAGATAGTTACAAAACTTCTCGTCCAATAAAAATAAAAACCATTCTCTACTTTTTGTTTTCAACCTGAAAACTCTCATACTCATAGCGTTTCTTCATTTCACAGATTCATTAAGGTTAATGTCGAGTTCAATGGAAAAAGTCGTTTCATTCATTTATCCTCTTCCTCATCAAATAACCTACACCGCTATAACCGAAAAAAAAAGGGAACCCGCGAAAAACACGCCAACAAACTCGCGGAGGTCGACCAAGGAGCAACTGATACAATTAGTTCCAGCGAGTCAACCGAATACGCTGAGTGAACGACCTACGGGTTAAAACTCCACGACCATCGAGAATCGCGTTGTGGCGGCGAATTTTTCCTTCTCTTCATCTCTTCGTTCGTTGCCATCTCGCTCGATTATTGGATTACGCGTGCGAATGTGTAAGAGGCACTGAGGTAGATTACTTTGATTTCGGACTACGTACGGTAGAGCGTACAATAACACCAACGCCGCTTCGGCAACGCTTTGACCACAAATGAAACAAAAAGTAATGAAAAAAATTATACCATTATGAGCGAAGCGATATCTTGCCAAAACATAAACCAATTGGAAACTTCATCTTTCTAAAGTCATTGGTACGGTGGAAAAACATTTCTCAATTTTTCACATCGTCTGGGTAATTCTCATTTTTCGATATTTTCCAATAACCTCTTTCAGTGAAGTTTCATCAGCGTGAATCTGAATATCATACTCTGTATGATTTCAAAATGATATTTAATTTGTTCGTTCATTTTCTTCGTCACTCCAAACAAATTTTCAAAACATAAAACCAACCGGTTTCAATTATCTAATAAAACTAATCCTACATGGATTCAAAAAATCTCAAATCCAAAAGCACCCTTCCCTCCTCAACCATAACCAATTTTCGCAAACTCTTCAAACTTTCAACTTCGAAAATTCCCAACCAAAACTCCCACTTGCTAATTTCTAATCACTCGATGACCTTCAACGTCGTTAAAAAAGATCCCAATTATTTCGTTTTATCTCCACAAAACGAACACGAACAAAAACCCGAAAGAATTTCGATACTGTTATCTCTTCCTGTCCGCTCGATTTCGTATAAATCGAATAAAAAACTTCGCTGTGCTATCGTGCGATACCATCATCGCGTAGTATAATCGACAGAAGACCAATCTCAATAACCAGTTTCTTCCGCCGTCGCTCATCTTCCGGCTTTTTATTGTAACGTGGAAGCCACTTTTACCAATGTTACACCGCCAACTGGTTTCCTCCACGAATACGACCGCCAATTATCAATAACGTTGTCGGTAATTACGGCGCGATTTTCCCCCCCAGCTCTCACCAATCGCCCTTCCATTTGCACGGAATATATTGCATTTCGAATCTATCTCTATATCATCGTTTCGTCGATTGTTGATGAGTTTTTATTTCTCATTCGGGAATTTTTCGTCCATATCTGCGCGGTCGCGTACCTAGCAGATAGATTATAACGCGTTAGAATTTTCATTAGCGTACGGGCCCGCAGCTTAATAATATATTCGACGACCATATTAGTCGACTCATCAATGTCCAGACTCGATCTACCGCGAACATCTATACGTATATTGAAACGTAGCGCTTCCGATAATACGTATTTATGTCTTCCGAGATTATACCATTGAAATTTTACACGCATCGATTTAACCTTTGAAAGGAGTAATTTACGTATCGATAATTTTTTTTTTTTAATTTTATTGCCCTATCATTAATCTAAACAATAATGGTTAATTTTTTTCCAAAGTATATTTTTTCATTTTCAGTTCGGACGCGTAGAAATTTATCCTTTTGTATCTAGAAAAATCATTTATCGCAAATGTTACACCCTAAAAAGTCCTTCTCAATCTCTGCATTGAGTGGCTTCTAACTGTGAATCAAAGACTGTACAAAATGGCATCGATCATTTCGAAATTTTGATTTTTTCATTCAATATGCTCTTCAAAGTAAGAGTTACAGATTTTCACGAAGGAACAAAATTTCAAGTCTAGCAAAATTACTAAAATTGATCTTCCGCTGTCCCTTCAAAAAAATAATACGTATTCGAACTCGGTATTAAAACTCCTGAAACCCTAATCGAATGAGCTCATGTTGAGCCTTCAGAAATAGTTTTGAAACTATTCGAATTTTCAACGAAACTTTGAACTTGAGGCGCATTATTAACGTCAATAAGAAGCCAATAAAAATTCATTTTGTTACCATAAATGAATTTTTCTGCGTTGATTTCAACCTTTCTCACAATTTTTAATAAATGTGAATATTGCGTAGACAAAAATCAAAATGAGATTATAATGCAGCAGATTAGCTAACTGGTTCCAATAACCTCCCCTCCCCTACAACTATCAAATGATTATATTTTGGATTTTTTCTCACGAATTATTCAACTAATCTAAATAAGTGTGGGAGTCCTATAATTTATAAATTAAAATGTGGATTAAAGAAATTACCGAATATCCTTTTGCACATCACAAGTGCATAGATCTAAAGCGCAACTCGACCTTTTCAACAGTGCCGAGCAAATCCGAGTTTTTCTGATTTTCAAATAAATTCCCAGAAAAATTCACAGTGAAAAAGTTGAAATAAAATAAAATGTAAATATTTTTGGAAATTTACTTACTTCGTATTTCTTAGGGTTTACGTGCTGGGTAGTGCTGGCAAGGAGACAAAACGTTTTTAGTTTCGCATAAATTTATGAGATTTTATTAGACATAAAATGAATGCTGGTACAATTTTATTTTCAAGAATTAAAATAGTAATAATAATAATATAATTTTTTTATTGCACATCAATTACCGAAGCACATCACAAGTGCATAGATCTAAAGTGCAACGTATAAAATTATATTCGACCTTTTCAACAGTGCCGAGCAAATCCCACAGTGAAAAAGTTGAAATAAAATAAAATGTAAATATTTTTGGAAATTTACTTACTTCGTACTTCTTAGGGTTTACGTGCTGGGTAGTGCTGCCAAGGAGACAAAACGTTTTTAGTTTCGCATAAATTTATGAGATTTTATTGGACATAAAATGAATGCTGGTACAATTTTATTTTCAAGAATTAAAATAGTAATAATAATGATAATAATATAATTTTTTATTTTTTAAAAGAGGAAAAAAAAATACTAGGCAAGCAAATTACAACAGAAGCAAGTTTTTGACACAATTACATTTGTATTCTAAAAATCTGAATTCAAAAATTTTTTATTACCAAATACAGGCTTAAAATTGCAGAAAAATGATTGCAACCCAAAATGTTGTGTTCCAGTAGAAGCACACTTTTACGAAGCGATTTTCACTCGATAAAAGTTCACACGAAAATGACATAAACTGATCCAACCACGAGGGAAACAATTCGCAAAATAAAATTCTACGAATTCGCAAAGAACCCTTTTCACCAACAGACAATAAGGATGTCCGAAAAACTAAAGAATAAATTCGTCCTACGTTTTTCCAAAATTAAAAAACCATTACTGAACATTTGGCGAAACACTTTCATGAACATACATAAACGTTCATTTGTAAATGACATAAAATTAATCGAACCGCGAAGAAAAAAATTTCTAAAATAAAATTCGTCTGATTCGCCGAGAACCCTCATCACAAAAAGGCAACAAGGACGTCAGAAAAACTAAAGAATAAATTCGTCCTACGTTTTTCCAAAAATAAAAAACCATTACTGAACATTTGGCGAAACACTCTTCATGAACATACATAAACGTTCATTTGTAAATGACATAAAATTAATCGAACCGCGAAGAAAAAAATTTCTAAAATAAAATTCGTCTGATTCGCCGAGAACCCTCATCACAAAAAGGCAACAAGGACGTCAGAAAAACTAAAAAATAAATTCGTCTTACGTTTTTCCAAAAATAAAAAAAAAACCGTAACTGAAATTTCGTCGAGACACTATCATGAAAATACCCATGGATTTTTCACTCACTAAAAAAATGGTTCTTCACTCAAATTCGAGAGGACTAGAGGGGGGAAGGGGAAAATCTCCCCAACGTGGACTTTGGTAGAGAATCAAAATATGCCCTATAACATCTGGGTCAAAATAGATCCACAATGACAGATGATCAAAATTTGAAGAAAACTTGAGGAGCCTCAAATAGCTCAGATTTCATAAATGTGGACTGATATGAGTACTCGTCGCGAGAAGTATGCTCTATGCTAATTTCACCTTCACACGTAATTTCGGAAGGGAGAAAGAGGGTTTATTCTTCTCAAAATGTGATGGCACGAACAAAAAGTCAAACATTTCGACCATAATGATTTCAAGTCAAGAAATTTATTGAATGTTCCATATCACTTCATCAAATCGAACTAAGAAGGTCGTACTTTGTATGTAGGGTTAATCTGCCAGCAGAATATGTATTGAAATACAAATACATGGTTATCGTTGAACAATCAAAAGACGAAATATAATTGGCTATATGGTTTTTGCAACTAAGAAAACATATTCTTCTGATGATTAAAATAAATAAATAAAATAACTAGTCAGTTCGCTATATTTACTCCTCCGTTCGTTTATAATGTAAAATATATTTATACGTGATCTGATCTTTTATTACGTTTATTATGTACGTAATTTATTAACTTTTCAACAGGTTATGGGCCCAGTAGTGGTCAAAATAAATTAACAATCATATTTTTCTTCTGAATAATCATTCATATTTTTTTCAATTTAAATTACGAGACAAAACAAAAAAAAAAAACTTCAATTCTTTTTAATTTGGTGATTTTTTTTTAACGTTTAAAAATGAATTCAAATGATGTTTATACTCTAAAACCTACATTTCAATTCAATGGGACTAGGTTTGACGATTTTAAATTCCGTCTTATTCTACACTTGGAAAATTTAGATCTTAAAAAATACATTGAGGAAGACATTCCTGAGAATCCTTCCGCCGCCTGGCGTAAAGGAAACAACCTTTGTCGGCTTCAAATCGCGAATCATGTCACCGACCAACAACTGCAGTCACTTAAGGAGAAACCTACAGCTCGAGAAATGTGGGTAACTCTTCTAAACCGTTTCGAACGCAAAACTACCATTAACAAAACAATTTTAATTCGTAAACTAACAACAATTAAAATGAAGGAAGGTGATGATATTAATGAACACATTAATAACTTTGATAACCTTATTCGTGAGTGCAAAAATGCTGGAATCATCTGGGATGATACTTATTGGCCATGTTTTTTACTCGGTACTTTGCCAAAATCATATTCTATGATTATCACAGCTCTCGAAACATCATCCAATGATCTCAATATGGAAGAAATGAAAATTAAACTCGTGGATTTTTACCAAAAAAATAAACCGGAAGAAGAAAATAATGCTGCGGGTTCGGCGGTAATGTATACAACCCAAAATTATAAAACAACTAATTCTGGTTATTTTAAATCGCAGCGCGGACGTGGAAATTTTCGTTTCGTGGTCGTGGACACTTCAACAATCGTGGATATAAAGCTTCGTGGTCGCAAAATCCAAACTACCATCGTTCAACATCACAAAATCAAAATTATCATCCCTATTCTCGTTTTCACTCTTCTGGTTTTCGCGGAATTCGTGGTCAAAGGGGTTATCAAAATTTCAAAAAATTTTCAATTGATAGACGAAACAAAGAGGAGAAGAATTCGCGTGGACGTTCGCCAGAAAAAAATTGCGATATCGTGGAGAGAGAGACTAACGATGGAAACGCAATGATGGTATCTAAAACAGAAAGAACTGTAAGTTTTTATATTGATTCTGGTTCTACAGATCATATAGTAAATAACAAAAATTTATTTGTCGAAAGTGGTAAATTAAATGAACCCATACGTTTTAATGTTGCAAAAAATAAAACAAATATTATTGCTCACGAATTTGGAAAAATTAATGTAATAACTAATCAAAATATAGATACCACCATTGATAAAGTTCTATATATTCCAAATTTACGATATAATTTATTATCTGTTCGTATTTTAACGAAAAGAGGATTAAAAATCATCTTTGAAAATGATACTATTGAAATTATAAATAAAAATAACGTCATCATCGCATCAGGTGCATTTGATAATGTTTTGTATAAAATTGATTTTAAATTGAAAAATATGCAACAAGAAAATTTCCTTGACAACCATAAAATTTTGAACGTGTCAAAAGAAAAAAATGATACGAATTTATGGCATCAACGTTTAGGTCACATTGGTAATGATAATTTAAAATTCTTGATTAGCAAAAATTTAGTTATTGGAATTCCAAAAATGAATTTTAATGATGAAATTGAATGTTGCGAACCTTGTATTTTGAGTAAAATTACTAAAATGCCATTTAATCGACAAAAAGATTCAAAATCAAGTAAAATGTTTGAAATAATACATACAGATGTTTGTGGACAGTTTCCCAATTCTATTAATTCAGAAAGATACTTTGTTACGTTTATTGATGATTATACTCATTTTACACACGTTTTTATTTTAAAAACAAAGGATGAAGTTTTTGAATACTTCAAATCTTTTAAAAATTTGGTAAATAATCAATTTAAAACTGAAATAAAAATATTATATTGCGATAATGGAAAAGAGTATTTATCAAATGATTTTATTAATTATTGTAATAATTTTGGAATTAAAATAAATAATACAATACCATATGCACCATACTTAATAAAGTTAGAGCTATGCTTTTTAACGCGAAATTATCGAAAGGTTTTTGGGCTGAAGCAGTCTTAACTGCTACATACTTAATCAATAGATCCCCATCTAGAGCTATTACCTCTACACCATACGAATTATTATATAATAAAAAACCTGATCTTTCACATTTAAAAGTTTTTGGATGTATAGCGTACGCATTGATCAAAAGTAATATTGATAAATTGAGTCCAAGAGCTTCGCGAAGTATATTTCTTGGTTATTCACATAACGGATATAAGTTGTACAACTTTGAAACAAAAAGATTATTTTATGCTCGTGATGTTGTTTTCAATGAAACAAGTTTTCACAAAGATGAAAATTATGATCAAAACTCTGAATATATTGAATTATTTATTAAAAGTGAACCAAAGATAACAACATTTGATCAAAATATTATACCGGTAAATTTTTCAGAAAATGAAATTGTGAATGAAAATATATATTTTGTTGGTAAAACAAATTTTGAAAATTTGATACTCTCGACACAGTCTATTACTGATGGTTTACCAAATAATTTTAATGATGTGATTAATCGTCATGATCAGGATAAATGGTTAGAAGCCATTGAAATAGAAGCAAATGCTTTAAGAGAAAATAAAACGTGGATTCTAGTTGCAAGACCTAAAAACAAAAATATTATCAAAAATGGTTGGGTATTTGCTCTCAAAACTAATGAATTCGGTGAAATTTCTCGATATAAAGCAAGGTTGGTCGCTAAGGGCTATTCCCAATGTTATGGGATTGATTATGACGAGTTTATGCTCCAGTAGCACGTTTAACATCTTTTCGATTACTAATCGCAATAGCAGTCCAATATAATTTTTATATACATCAATTGGATGTTAAAACTGCTTTTTTAAATGGGGATTTAAACGAAGAAGTATACATGGAAATTCCAGACGGTTTCAAAAAGGAGGAAGGAAAAGTGTGCAAACTTCTAAAAAGTTTATACGGCCTTAAACAAGCATCGCGGTGTTGGAATCTTAAATTCCATAATTTCATAACAAATATTGGATTCATAAACAATGATACAGAACCATGTTTATATATTAGAACTTCGAATAATCCAGAAAATAATGTGTACCTACTTTTATACGTTGATGATATTATTGTAGCTTGTAAAAGTCTCGAAGTATTAACAGAAATTAAAACGAGTTAAAATCCAAGTTCAAAATGACAGACATGGGCAATTTATCTTATTATTTAGGTATACATATTGAAAAGAAAAATAATGAGATTTTATTATCACAACAAAATTATTTGGAAAAGGTTCTTAAAAAATTCAATATGCATGATTGTTATCCTGTGAACACTCCTTTAGAATCCAAAATAGAAATTGACAAATTAAATCAAAATGATAATAATGCTAAATTTCCTTGTCATCAAGCAATCGGATGCTTAATGTATGCTATGCTGGGAACCCGGCCTGATTTATGCGCTTCTTTAAATTTATTAAGTAGATTTCAAGATAAAAACAATTATTATTTATGGAATTGTATAAAACGCATTTTACGATATATTAAAGGAACTTTAAATTTGAAACTGCATTATAAAAAAAATTTAAACAGTAAAATTCTATGTGGTTATTCTGATTCTGATTGGGGAAGCGATATTATTACACGAAAATCTACCTCTGTTTTTATTTTTAAATTCTATAATAATACTATTTGTTGGTGTACGCGAAAGCAAAATACGGTGGCTTTATCTTCTACAGAAGCAGAATATATAGCATTGACTGAAACTATTAAAGAGGCAAAATGGATACTCAACTTACTAAAATTTATGAATTTTAGTATCCATGAAATACTACCAATAATTATATTTGAAGATAATAAAGGTGCGATTAGTATCGCCCAAAATCCGTTCCACCATAAACGATCAAAACATATAGACATTAGATATCATTTTATTCGCGATGAAATTAAAAACAATGTTATTAAATTGGAGTACATACACGCAACAAACCAACTAGCAGACATATTTACAAAAATAACGAACAAAACTATATTTGAAAATTTACGATTCAAATTAAATTTATACTGAATCAAAATCACTAATCTTTTTCTTTTCAGGAATATTTGAAAACAAATTTATTTTTTTTGTTATAGATATCAGCAAATTTCTGACACGTACTTTATTTCTGAAATTCATTTGATTGAGCGGGGGTATTGAAATACAAATACATGGTTATCGTTGAACAATCAAAAGACGAAATATAATTGGCTATATGGTTTTTGCAACTAAGAAAACATATTCTTCTGATGATTAAAATAAATAAATAAAATAACTAGTCAGTTCGCTATATTTACTCCTCCGTTCGTTTAAAATGTAAAATATATTTATACGTGATCTGATCTTTTATTACGTTTATTATGTACGTAATTTATTAACTTTTCAACAATATGAGCTTCGAAATGGGTCAAAATGGATGCAAAATGGCGAATAGTCAGAATTTCAAGGAAGTTTGAAGAGTCTTAAATAGTTAAAATTTGATAAACATGGTAGAAAAATTGATATTAAAAAAAATTAAATTAATAAAAAATTAATATTTATATTAAGATATTCAATAATTTTGGCTCCTAAAATGGAAATAATAATAAGTAAAAAAAAAGTTTATATGACAAAGATAAATTTTACAATTAAATTTAATATTTTGAATTAATTTTTTTTTTTTTTAAATTAAAAGAAGAATTAAAATTATAAATATGCCTTATGTAATTCTTAACTACGGGAAGTACTATATAATATTATTTTTAATATAACTTTTAAAGTTTTTTTTTTTTTTTTTCATTATGAATAATTTTGAGCGAAAGTCAAATCCTTTTTGTTATTTTTGGTAATGCTGAATCAAGTAACATTTGGAGATTCTTCGTTATTACGAACATTTTTTGGAATAACAGAATGTTGCTACTCGTATAAATAATAGAAAAAAAAAAAAAAAAAAAAACGAAACTTAGGTTCGGAGTTTCTTCAATTTCATACATAATTTCTCAATGAAATTTTGTCACGTATTGGCTCTCATCGTATATCCTAAAGCAAGACTGTTTCGATTTTTTCAAAATTTATTCTCTAAATGATGATATGAAACAGAAAAAAATCAGTCGAGAGAGTTACTTCTCTCATTCATAAATGTTCCATAAGTCTTGCTCAAAAAACAAACCCAAAAATGACATAAAAATTTCACCAAGTTTCACCGCGCAGTTTTTCAGAAATGAGGGAACAAAAAGAGCTCAAAAAAGAAGCAAACAAGGTAATTCCAATCACCAATGCTCAGAACATAGTCCTACATATATTCTTGGACTGACTCACCGAAAAAAGAAGTGGAATACTTTCTGAGGGAAATTTTACAAGTTTTCTTTTAATTAGCGGTCTTCCCCCATTTATGAGCTTACTTGGTGAGTTATGAAGAACAACTGATTTTTAACCTTTGATCTCCAAATAGAATCACTCACAACCGGTACGAAGAATTGCTCAAGACACGATAGAAATGGTATCTAAATACAACATAATAAATTTCAGCCCAACAATGATTATTTCGATTTAAAAATCTTTACCGACTGAACCAACTGGCACGTGTGAAAATTAATTTCTAGAAATTTTTAAATTTAAATGAACCAGAACTGAACCATGAGGTAGAGCAACAAAGAAAACACACCAACAAAAAATGTACTTCAAAACGGTACAATTTTACGACGCGATTTCCACTCGATAAACGTTCAGACGTAAATGACATAAAATTGATCGAACCACGACGAAAAAAATTCCCAAAATAGAATTCGTCGAATTCGCAGAAAACCCTTTTCACAAAAAAAAAAACGCAATAACGACTTCATAAAAATTAACGAATAAATTCGTCGTACGTTTTTCCGAAAAAAAGAAAAAAACCATTCGTTCGTTTATCGCGGAACGAATTAGCGTACCTGTAATTTCGAGACGAGTCTCTTGTTTTCCACAGTCTTTTGTACGGTCCGACTACAACCGACATCTTCGCCGAGGACGAGACGAGAGAAGCACGTACAACTCGTTACTTAGTACACGAACGATGAGCGAGGAAAGATCGATTGAAAAATGGCGAGTCTTTAATATTCCGCACGTCGAATGAAACGTAACCCATTATACAGCGATATGTTCGCCCGTTCAATTATCGACTCGTTCGGTCTTCGTATACGTGTACGAAGAGCTCGAGTTTTTCTTTTTGTATACAAATTAAGTCTTTACGAAGGCGTGAATTTTTTTCTCCATCCGACGTTCGCTATTTTTATGATTTTGTCGAAATGTAGAGCGAAATCGAAGCCAGCATCAACTCATTTAAATAGACGCCAAATAATCGAATACTCTTTATCGATGTTTCAACAGCGACTTTTCTGCTGAATTTCCAATGAGAACCTAAGCTATTACAGCCTACCTAATTTAGGAAATTCTCGAATAGTATAAATTCGATGATTAATTTCTGTTATACTTTTTACGCGGAGATGACCATGCGTCTGCGTTTCGAGGGGGGGGGGAGTACAACCTATAGGGATGAGACTTAAATTTGTAAATCCTACACTACTCAGCAGAGTGTATATTCCATAAGAATTTCTAACCTGGGATACCTTTGTTTTTCGTAAACATGTATCTCAGGAATGAACATTCACAGAGGTGGGCGATGACTGAGAATTTCTATTTATTTGGAATCCTTTGGCAACATGAATTTTAAGAAGGGTCTTTTTCATCAAGAAAAAACACAGCGCCTCATGCTTGGCATAATTTTTCTTAACAGGGGACGTTACAATTTTTATGGACGAAATGAATTAATCATCATCTCAAAATGTAAGTGTGATATCTTGAATGAGAAAACTGAACTTACACAGTTCTATGATTTACGCTTAAGGATTAATAGTTGAAAGGATGCTCTGTAAATACTATACCAATATACCAGACGTCGAAATTTTACATTCAATCTTCTACTTACAATGCTCAAAACATAAAAACAAAATATCAAAGAAGACTATATCCATGTTCTAAAAAATGTTCCTAACATGAGAGGAATACACTTTTGAGCATTAAATCAAATTTTAGTGTGATTAATTTCTTTTATAGTTTTCGCACACTACATAGTACATAAATATAGGTAGGTATAAAAAAAAAAACCGAAAAAAAACCACCACACATTAGAGTGAATTCAAATTACCAATATATAAAAATTTCAGTCTCCTAGATCCAATTGGAGTAGAATAAAAAAAAATAAAAAAAGGAAGGCCTTTTGAAGGAGAAACATAGTTATGAAATTTCTTGTATAGTCCGCAATTCTTATCGAAGTTTATAAAATTAGTTTCGGAGCACAACACGAGGCCTCAAGTTAGGTTCAAAATGGGCTCAAAATGATGCTGGAAAGCATTCAAATTTGAAACAAAACTGAAAAGATTTTTGGCAGAAAAAAAACTGAGAAAAATTTTTGGCTCGAAATAAATTTTGAGAAAAAATTAAATAGAAAAAATTTTGAGAAAATCAGAAAAAAGATTTGAGTTGAAAAAAATCTTGGGAGGTTTAAAAAAATTATAGAAAAATCGAAGTTGGAAAGAATATTTAGACTTTAAAAAATCCCAAATTTCATTTTTTTATGCTGTGTTCAATCATAATAATAAAAAAAAAACATTAATTTGAATTAATTATAAAAATAAAATAATTTATTCAAAATTAATTATTCAGAAATGACAGCATTTATACCAAGTCGCAATTCTTTTAAGAAAACAAGCATATTTAAAGTATGCGATGAGAGACTATTTCATCGTATTATTGAAATATCTTCACAAAATGATTATTTCATAATAAAGTTTTTTTTCCCCAGAAATATCGAAGCATTATTAAAAAAAAAAAAAAAACATGAAAACTGAAAATTGACCGATTAATCAATTAATTCATAATATAATCGATGAAATAATCGATTACTTCTAATAATCAAAATATTAATCGATTCTTTGGATTATTTTACCGATAATCGATATTTTCAATTAATCGATTTTTAATCGATATTTTCGATTAATCGATTATTAATCGACATTTCGATTAATCGATTATTAATCGACATTTTGATTACTCGATTATTAATCGACATTTTCGATTAATCGATTATTGATCGCCATTTTCGATTATTCGATTATTAATCGCCATTTTCGATTAATTGATTATTAATCGACATTTTCGATTGATCGATTATTAATGGCTCAACACTAGTACTTACTCTATAGTACTTTGGTGATGACTTGTGTTTTTTTTTGGTCTTGCTTTACCTATTCTATATTTTATTTCATTTCATAGCGATGAATCTCAACAGACTCTAAAAAAAAAAAAATTAGGCTTCAGGGAAAACCTCCCTTTCTCTCCTTAGTTGAATTAAATTTAATTTTACAGTGATAGACTGCAACAGGCCCTAAAATAATTTTGGGCTCTGAGGAGCATCTCTTTACCCCAAATTCACTTATCCGCTCAGATGATTTTGATGCAAATAAGATCTACCGCCCTCTGGGTGCAGGTGCAAAAAAGATTACCCTCACCATCAACAATTTTGGACACGCTTTTATTAAATACTAAGCTTTAGTAAAGCAATATGACTGCTTACGGTTATTTATCAATGTAAATCCACCGCGTAGCACAGCCATCACATATGGATACCTCTTGCGCATGATTTTCATTAATTAACTCGCGTACCGATACGGCGATACCGCACCGATGCTGTACGATTCTCCGAGCTAGCGGTTCGTTCATTGCATCACATTCAATTCCACGCTTCCGGCGTTACGATGTGGCATTTTTCAACGATTCGCGGTCGCGTTCTTGTCATTGTTCTCTTCCATCTTCGCGGCTCGTACAACGTATTCGCCGCGACATTACCTCAGTTCGGTTAGCGAACGAGATAAAACCAAGGTATAGCGAACTTACATAGAAAATCTTCGTGTTTCGCGTTAAAAAGCGAAAATCCCATCAACGCGTTCGCAAACCTTGAATACTTCGTTTCGCTCGTATTTCTTCGCGGTTACCTTTCCTTCGCATTCACGCCGTCGAAAACATAATAGCGAAAGCCTACGCTACCCGACTAGGTACGGCGAAAGATTAACAATTTGATAAGAAAGGAAATTACGCCAGCGAGTTTGCGTTTTACTCCGAACTCGCGACTTGATTGAAAAACTTAACTTTTCGCGAACGCCGTTCGCCTTTTTACGACTCCCCCGACGAACGCGCAGCGCGCCCGTTCAAAATAGTTAATCAACTTTTCACCTCATCAAGTGTTAACGAGACGACTCGTCCTTCGAATTAGTCCGTATTTCCCGCCTTCGCGGCGTCTGCCGTACCTCGCCATCGAGAAAATATTAAAAGCGCCAAACTGGACCCTTCGCTCCAGCCAACATTAAAATTCCAAAGAGTGTTTTTTTTGTACCCTCCCCTTCGACAATATTCACCAGCCAACGTCGTACTTTTTCCTCGAATCTTCCCAATGCGCTATCGCACGTACGCCATAATACACCGATACCTCACTCGTGCCATCGTATTCGTCGCAATAAACAAATTGAATCGCGCCAAAGCCGCAGGAGAGGCGCTGAAGGCGAATGCATAACCTATGGTCAAGGTCGATTCGAGAGAAACAAAAACTCGCCAACAGTGTTACCAATTCCAATCATCACGCGATCTATCATTTTATGGTTCGTTTTGTAACGCTGCCGCGCGTTAATGTATACATATACGGCGCGACGCGACCCACCGATTACGTGACGAAGTCTACGTGACCACTCGATACGACGTCGATTCGCTTGTCCGCGTTGACGCGATCCCTTTTCTTCGACTTTGCACCTTTAGACGTGGAATTAATTGTCGGCTGGTTTTGTCGCCCGGCATCTCCTCTCTCTCCTTTAAACTCCTGGTGGGCAAAATAAGGTAATTTCGGTAAGTTACGGTAAGACTGGAAAAATATTCGAGTCGATTTACCTTCAACAAATTCAACTCTCAAATTTTTTGTATTCGCGGACATGCGACTACAATGACAGGCCATCTAACGAACCTTTTTTTCTCTCTCGAAAAATCACAGAAACCTCTCAACTCGAATACCTCCCCTCCCCCACCCCGTTCAAATCAGGAAAATTAACGCGGTCGAACTTATCATAAAAAATTTCAAATTCGAATTTCGGACCGCCAGACTAAACTGACATCACACACTCCGACAGTGCTGCCAATTCATAAAAAATTGCTAGTCTTTTATCAAAAATGAACAATTTTTGTAATTTTTCAAAAATAATAAAATACTTAGCGCCTTCGGTTTTTTTCATTTTTTCGCTACTTTTTCTTGAAATTTTGACTGGAATCATTACTTTTTCAGTACTTTCACTACCGGTGAAGTTGAAACATTTTTCAATTTTTAAGTCGATTTTTCCAATTTAAACCAATATCTATAACAGCTTACTTGATTTGGGAGTGAGGGGTCGGGGGAGAGGGGGTTTTCAAATCTTTACATCTCAGACTAGTGTAACCATATGGTAAATTTCTAAATTTTTGCTACATATATTCTTTTCACAAATACGAAAAAAGTACTTTTTCGTTTTTTCGATTAACCACAAAATGGAAGTTCACTCAAATTTTGAGAAAACCTGGAGGAGGGGGTAAATGACTCAAATTTTAAGTTTTTGATTTCATTTCGACGAATGAGTGAAGAGCACCAACATATTCGAATTTCAACTCACCAAAAACATTAGGAAAGAAAGTACAACGAAAAACAGCTTTTTGAGGAAGTTTTGAGTTGAGCAATTTCTCGAATGTTCAATATCTCCTCACCAAATCGACGTAAAATGGTAAAACCGTGAAGTTGTTGGGAGACTAAAATACACCCTCTAAAATTTAGGTCAAAATGGATTCAAAATGGCGTGTGATCAAAATTTGAGGAGAGTCTGAGGCCCTCAAATGGCCCAGATATGAAAATTATGGATTAAAATGATTACTAGTAATGAGAAGTATGTTATATGCGAATTTCACCATCCCACGTAATTTTGGAATGGAGGAGAAGGGTAATGTCTTCAAAATGCGGGGGGAGAGGTGAGCGGAAATTCGAGAATTTTCCATTATGGTAACAAATGATAACACTGAGATGTTTTATGCAATCGGTTAGTTTTAAACTATAACTGATCCTAATAGCTGACAATATTTTAAAACATACAATACGTGCAAATTAATCCCTGTTTTGAAAGAGCAAGTAAAGGTGGAGAGGAAGAGGTGGGAAGCGTAACCTTGGAGAAGGCAGATTAGGACCAATTGGAGTCTACCACTGTAAAATTAAATTTAATTCGTCTAAAGAGAGGAAAGTTTTCCCCCGATCTCGAAATCGGGATTTAACAACTTGAAGAAATGTTCAGAATGATGTTTCAAAATTTGTTTTTTTTTTTTTTTTTTAATAGCCCTAAATAATATGACCCAAGATAACAGTCGCGGATCATTCTGATGAGAATACCATTTCGCTGAAAAAGGTAGAAGAATTTTCATTCATGAAAATGTAGTAATCCTTTTCTTTTGCCTTTCATGGTTTAATGATATACTGTTTATACGAGATATTTAATTAATGTAAATATCATCTTATAAAAAGCTCGACCGTGATAACCCATAAATTATGCCTTTCAGGACATTTTTCTACAATCTTCCAACACTACAAAAATTCGACGAAACAGCCCTTCAATTTACTTTATAATTCATAGAATCAAAACTGAATTCTTCAGACGCATTTTCAAAGTAGTTATTCCTCCATGTATTCAAATTTTCGTAAAAAAAAATCGTCGCCTCGTAATCGTCGATTTAACGCCACCGTCGAAAACTGAAAATTCCGAATACCCTCAGTTTCCAACCATTAACCCATCAATTCGTCTTTTATTAACGACGCATTACACGAGTACAAATATACGTAGGACGTAGGTAGCTCGCACAATATGACGTCAGTCGGCTGAAAAACATCAACCAGGCGGGTTTTTTCGTTTCACCTACGCGCGTCAATTTCATGTACTTTACCCCTTCGAAACGAACCTTTTTTTCCCACCGTTAATAGAGTATCGAGTGGCGTAGATAAAGTAGAGAATAACATTAAATATCTTTGACTCTCGAGAATAATTCGATTTATCGATAATGAATGCTGCTTTCTCAGCAATTCCGGTGAACATGGCGAAAGTAAAATTTCATTTTTGATACTATAAATAAAGAGAATATTTTTTCCTCTTTGAGCGTTTTATGAAGTTTTCAGAATTTCTACCTTTTTTTTTGTAATTTAAAATTCTTTCATTTTTTTTTTTTAACTTTCTTCCCAAATTTTTTTTATTTTCAGGATAGCTAAGAAATTTTGTCGAAAGCAATTAATTTACCATTTTTCCTTCGGTAGCTCCTACTAATACTTTTCTATCTCGTTACTTTGAAATATTTACTAGCTGTTTTTTTTCTTTTTTTCTTCTTCGAATTATTCGTTTGAATACATATCTTATAAGACCTTTAGGAACATCGATGTTATTAACTTTTTTTTCACATAACAAAGACTTTCAACACGAACTTCTTACTTAGAGCTTTAACACTTAATTTTTGATCTCTTATCCGCATATTCGAAATGTTTTTTTTTGCTGCTAATTTTCATTACATTGGTCGAATTTCAATATACTTGCTCACTACTTACAACGCATTCGCTTATCTTTTAGACAATATTTTTTCATATTATGAGGATTCAAAATATTTTTACAGGTTTTTTTTTTTTATTAAATTCTCAAACTTTTATATTGAGATTTTTTCGAATTATACTCATTTCTTTGCGCAGCCATTAAATTTTTACACTTTTTTACACTGCTGGATTTCCTTTTAAATTATTTAGTCGTCTTTATCGTTTTTTTTCTATTTTTTATTTTACGTTTCAGTCGACTTCATAGCTTTCCCACGCTTTATTTACTATTTAAATCTTGTAATTATATGATACATTACTTATGTTTTGCTGCATATTTGACATACAGGTCTGATAGTTCATTTAAGGTGTTCTGGTGTCATTTACTATGAGCATATCAGTTACAGCAGTAGCCAGAATATATCAATAGAATATTTTGAAAATTATTTTCAGAATATACATCTCACAGGTCTTTGAGACAATGCTTTCGAACTGGAGTTAATTACAGATTCACGCCAATTAAATGTAACTTAGCTCTTCCGTGCCTATGATTTTTTTCAATTTATTTCTTTTTTTTTTTTTTTTGTTTAATAATTATTGCACTTTCCCAAATTTTACGTTTTCATAAAAATGATCAATAAATAGAGAAGGCAAATTTCACTCAATTTATACTACTTGGATTCTCAAAGCATCTCTTATTCTGCTCCCAAATTATACCATTTGAGCGACCAGGAGCGTAACTAAGTCATTCTTCGGGGGGGGGGGGGATTTTCAAAAAATCCCAATTTTTTGTAATGAAATTCCCTACTTTTTTGACAAAAATTACGACTTTTCATTTCTTTTTTTAAATTTGAGAAGTGGTGTATATTACAAAATAATTAGGTACAAATGAACACCGTCATGCGCAGTTTTTTCATGTTCTTTTTGTAGTCGTCGTTAAAAATTTCATCACAAAAACAACACTGCCCTTTGTATCGTTTTCCTTTTCCTCCTTTATTCATTTTTTAAAATTCAAGTTCAGTTAATAAAAAGTACAAACATTATACGGGTATACAATGCTGAGAAAAAAATCGGTGGATTATTGGTTTAGTGAGCAGTGGCAGCGGCTTAATTTTAATTTATAGTGTTGGGTGATTAATAATCGATTAATCAAAAATGTCGATTAATAGGTAAAAATAATTGGAAGAATCGATTAATCGATTATTAGAAGTAATTGATTATTTCATCGATTATTTTATGAAGTAGGTAATCGATTAATCGGCCAATTTTCAGTGTTTATGTTTTTTTTTCAATAATGCTTCGATATTTCTAAAAAAAAAAAAAAAAAATTATTAAAAAATAATCATTTTGTAAAGACATTTCCATAATACGATGAAATCGTTTCTCATCGCATACCTTAAAATTTAATATGCTTGTTTTTTAAATAAGAATTGCGACTTGGTATAAATATTATGTCATTTTTGAATAAATAATTTTGTTTTTGTAATTAATTTGAATAAATTATTTTATTTTTGTAATTAATTCAAATAATTTTTTTTTTTACTATAATTGAACACAACATTAAAAAAACGAAATTTGGGATTTTTCAAATTCTGAATATTTTTTCCAACTCCAAATTTTCTCCAAATTTTTTTAAGTCTTCAAGATTTTTTTCAACTCAAAACTTTTTTCTAATTTTCTCAAAACTTATTTCGAGCCAAACATTTTTCTCGGTATTTTTTCAACCAAAAATCTTTACAGTTCGTTTCAAATTTGAATGCTTTTTTCAAAATTATTTTCAATTATATTTATTTTTCATTTCAAAAAATCAATATCCATTTGAACTTTGGAAACATTTTTTAACGTCACAATTTCATTGAAAAAAAATTCAAAGTTGGCAAAAAATTGAAGAAAAAATTTTTAGGTTGAAAAAAATTAGATGAAGTGTAAAATTAAAAAAGCATCTGAAGGAATTTTGGGTGCAAAAAATTTCCAATGCTGAAAAATCAATAAAAAAAATCAAAATAGATATAAAAATGTTATAAAAAATTTTTGCATTGTAAAAAATTTTGAGGAAAAATTTCAAGAGATTGAAAAAATCGATAGAAAACATTTGAATTAGTGTAAATTTTTATTTTATCCTTTATTCACTCGTGTTGCGTAAACGTTGCAACTACAGAGTATAGACAATATAAAAAAATCGATTAATCGATTGATAATCGATTATTTCAATAATCTAGATCCGATTAATCGAGTATTGGAATAATCGAAATTCGATTAATCGATTACTCAAATAATCGATTATTCCCAATCCCAACACTATTCATTTACATGTTGCGATCTGTATGTCTGTCTGTCTATCTATGCATCTGAAGAACAGAACCTAAGGATGATTAAATTTAATACATACAACTGCGCTGCAACCGTTCGTCGTGATTCGCGAAGTTGGAAATTTTTTCGGTTATCGTCGAATAGTCTGTTGTGCGCTATACATGATATAAGCTGGCATCAATTCGAATTTATTCGAGTTCTTATTTTCCCAAAAGAATATAAAATATTGACTTCTATAAAAAGTTCAAGTTCCCAATTTTAACGTTCAACAATTATAAATTTCCCAACTTTTCAAAACACCTGGGGGAGGGAAAGGTCCCCCCATCCCCCCTTTACTTACGCCCCTGTGAGCGACTCATTATCAAATTTTCGCCAAGAACCGGGCTTGCAGCTATTCAAAGTTTGTGGAAAACATTTTACAAATTATGCATTATTGCATTTTATTAGATACGAAATATAAAATTTGTTCACTAATTTCGAATACATTTCCGAAATAAGTTGACCACTTCACAGTATCCAATGTAAATAGAGAAAATAGCGTTACGAAGTTGAACCAGAACATAAATATCTCCATGCTTTTCCTGACCTATTCAGGAATTCTTAGCTCGAGGCAAACTGCCCCTTTTACACTTTCCTCTCAGGTCAGGCAACTGGACAAAAACATGGAATAATTTTCCACACATGATGATGTTCGGAAAGCATCACATCATATCATCAGGAACCTTTATCATATTGTTGAAAATGCTACTTTTAAAAGCACTTAATCTTATTCCAACAAATAACGAGCTCACGATCCAACATTTCGCGAATTCTCCCACCAAAGGAAATCACCAAGACGATGGCTGTTTTTACACCACGCCTTCGTACAGCACACGTACACTAGTCGAAGAAAACTGATTATTTTATTGTTTCTCTCTAATGGACCAAAAAAAAAAACACACCGAAAAAAAAAGAAAGAAACGGAAACCGTTTCGCTTGCGGCACAACTCTCGTATCTCGTGCAAGGGTGGAAGAAAAGAACCGTTGATTAAAAAAACTGCGCGCTAAAATAATACCGCGTATAATTTAATCTCGGTACTCGGTAGCTCTTACATACGCGAAAACAAGATATAAGCGGTTTTTTCCCTTCCTTTAATTCGTAACAGCTCGAGATTCGAGTAAAGTTTCATCATCGTCGAGATGAATAAAAGAGTAGCCAAACGGCTACAGGGGGGGCCGTTCAACCAAATACACCCGGTCTTAGACAACCGACGAGTACATTGAGCTCTTTCTGTACCCCAACTCTTTCATAATTCCGCCAATCGAACGACCACTTACACGCGAACGGTTCGCTCGAACAGGGTGCACGCTGGCGCGGTAATCTCGCTTCTCTTATTCTTACGTAATTACGTAATTAAAATCTAAACGATTCTTACGCCGGTAATGGCAGTTTAACTTAATTTATTCCGTTGCAAATTATTATCTCATAGTTCATCGCGTTTTTACGTAATCGTCTCGACGAGCTCGTAATATCCGCCATAGGTTACGTACGCCGATCGGCCGTACCGTACCGACCTCTCCGATCGTTCGGCGTCATTCTAAATTCGTCTCATGTAACCAAAGGGCGGTGCACAGTTTACTGAAAAATTTTCGCCGCGCGTTCTTACGCAACACGATCGCCGGCTCGTTCAGTTTAAGCACCACTGGGCAAATATACGCGTACCAGTTGAACCGAGATTTTTCGACGTATGGCGGAAGAGATACGAATATAGTCACTAAAATCATCTCACCTGGTATACCGTAACACCGACGTACACCAGCCATACCATATATTCTTCGCTCGCGGAAATAATCGCCTGTTCGTAAGACGAAGCGTACCTAAATCTCAATGCGATGATGATGCAGCACATTTAAACGCCAGCTTCGCTACACTGCGCGTTGTTCGTTTTGTTGCGAATTAATTCAACGTATTCTTCTATGCTTACGACTTGCTTACGCGTGAGATTAGATGATTCCATATCTCATCCATAATAAAAAAAACTGACCAACAATTTGTACAGCTTCCACTACAACCTCAAATGGTAAACAGATTTTGATTAATTTATCCCTTCAATGGTGTCAGAGTTCGTTGGTCATTTTTTTTCAGCTCTTAATTCACCTCATACCAGCATTATATTATTTTTCTACGCGCGACTAGCCTACTAACAAATTAAACTAACCCTCCTCACCCCCCTCGCCGCCAAAAAAATATATTCGCGATTTTACTCTGTACGTAAAAACCGTATAAAAAAAGTTCACGTATCCTTGAAGCTTCCTATCAACAATCACAATGGAATCGATTGAAGTAATATCTGAACTTCTTTGTACGAAAGAAAAATCACAATATCATCGAGAAACGAAGAAAATACGACAGCTCGAGCGAGGAACCTGTAATTCGCTTTGCATATTTAATCGCGAATGCAAACAGCAGGTGTATTCGATGGAAGAAATTCAGATGCTCGACTATAACAGAGATAGATATTCGTTCCTAGTTCGAAATTCTTGATTGAATACGTTACGTAGTATGGAATACTTCTCTACATAAGGAGACCATTAGTGATAAACTAGTTCGAAGGAGGTATAACTAAAACCAAAAAATATACGATATTCAAATTCTGATATCACTGCAATGTGATGCGGATAGAAATGAAGATTTTTTCAACACTATGCCTGAAGGAAATTTTAATAAGATAATTTAGCTTTCTGTCGACCCGTTCCGAATTGTTCTAGAGGATTCACGCAACAAACACAAATTACGTAGATTTTGAGAAGCCTTAAATCTGTATAATGATATTGTATCTTACAAATATAAAAATACGTATTACGTCATCATAATAATGTATTTAGTTTTAATCGAAAATATTCACTGAAAAATCGACGTCAATCAAAATGTGACGAATGCAGCGAATAGTGATATGAGACACATTTTAATAGACTGCCCAAAATTAAAAAATTCTGAATAGTAAGTTACCTAGTAATTACCGGTAACATACATGTAAATTACCGGTAATTACCGGAGAAAATTTCTTCAAACCTATTGCTACTTGAATAATTTCAAAACAGATAGATGGAAAATCAATGAGGTAAGTTATTCGGTAATTACTAGTAATTTACCCGTGCAATAATTACCCGAAAAAAAATTTCTCAAATCCTATGGCCACTTGAAAACAGATGAATGTATATTAAAGATGGTAAATTATTCGGTAATTACCGGTAAATTACCAAGGGAAAAATTCAAATTTTTGGACTGTTTTTGATGAGATTCTATACCTAAAGTTAATGTTTTCAACATCTCTACTTTAGTTTTTGAAATTTGAAAGCTTTTTTTCATTCATGAATATTAAAATTTTCATAAATTTCCAGAGAATTACCGGGTAAGTTATAATAATAAGATTATGAAAAATAAATTACCGGTATTACATGCGATTTTTAAGTGAAGTTATTATTATTATTGTATCATTTTTGTTACACTTTAATCACAGTTCTGAAAAAAATAAAAAATTTTCAAAAGCTATGTTCTAATTAACGTATGGAAAAAAAAATTTTTAAATTGACAAAAAAATTAACAAAATAAATTACAACGTTCACCTATTTTTATTATTATTATTTTTTTGTTGAAAACATTGTGAAGACGGCAGAGGAAAAATGTCACCATAAATTACCGGTAATTAACCATTTCGACTTGAGATTAATTAAGATTGGGAAATTCCAAAACAATATGAGTTCTAAATGGATTTTTTTTTTGAACGCACATGGTTTGAAAACGAAAAAAATAAATAAAATTGAATAATCAAACATAAGTCAAATCACCAACTAATGAAGGAGACAAATTTTATTCAATTTTTACCTGTCAAAGATTTTCAAAGTGCCTCTTATTCAGGTTCCAAATTATATCATATAGGTGACTGATTAGTTAGTAAGGAACATTTTGGGATTCCACGTTGCGTAAAAACTGGACAGAATTTGCCATCTGAATACGAAAAAAAATCAATGATTTCTACTACAACTTCGATTCCTAAATGTTGCACTTATTATTAATTTTCGAAATGCTAAAATATTGTATTTTTTAAATACACTAGCTGAGACATTTTTAGACATTACGAGAAAATCTACGATTTACAGTTTTTCTAAACTTTAGAGGATGAAATTTAAAATCTAGACAGAGAATGACATATATACTGCAGGAGACAAGAAAAATTCAGTTAATCTAAAAATTACTTTATTTTAAAGTTGCCCCCTTCCTCTTAAAAAACTGTCGATGCCACATGCAATGAAAGTGAATATCAACAGAGAGAACTAAACTTGTATGAACACTATTATCGTTATTTCATTAATTTTCTCCCCCTAATAATCATCAACTCCCAAAAAAAATCGATCCAACTGCGCGAATATTGATTCGAGGAGTTGAAATTTTTTGAGTACCCTGTAGGAATTTTTTCGAATATTTGTTGACGAAAATTCAAAATCTTTACCATAATGAATAACAACAATAAACTGATTAGGTAAACGAATTGAAAAAATATCATTTTTATTCTACGATAATTTCATCAAATTCACTCCATGTAAATAATTTTCATTTAGAATTATAAAAATGTATAACATTTTTCTGAATGAAATATTCGTTAATTACCTATTTTTAAGAAAATTAAACTGTTTAAAAGGAAACCTGGCACCCCACTATGAAAACAATCAGCAAAAATACGAATATATCGATAGAAGCTAGCTTGTCTGAACCGAATGAACAAAAACAATTTGATGTACTACACTCCCTCAAGCGATAACAAGCGTCATTCGTGAGAACAAAAGGTGTTGAGAAAAATTATTCAATCAGTAGCAACCTAGCACGGGAGCCAAGTAGCCCTTTTTCTAGTTTCATTGAGTACCCTACCTCTATCGAAGGTTTACGTCAAAACTGGATACATTAAGCCTACCTTCTCTGTTCTTTTCACGTACTAATCAACTATTCGAATACCTCCAGAATAAAAATATTTCATTCGCAAACGAAGATTCTACTATACATTTCGCGATTCATAAAAAATTAATTAGGTATCCGTTAATAACGTAATTTTTATTATTTATTTGTTACACGCGTCCAAGTAATCTGTGGCGGTTGCGGTTGACATTGATGCATTGCTTTTTGATGTTGGCTCGAGTGCCACATACGCTATAGTGCCTTTACTTGGAAGGGTTTTTTAATTTCTTTTCGACGTTTTCGGTACTCTCCTATACGCGTATAACCTATATACCTATATAGATACCTTTACACCGCTATAGCCTACACCACAGGTAAAGTAAACAGCTCAACGTCGCTCCGAGAATTCAACGACGATCAATTACACCGACGAAGCGTTTCTCTCTATCGATCGGCTGTTGTAATTGTCCGCTTCGCGTAAATTACATCTATAAAATAGAACAATCGAATAAAACGCCATACACACATCCTGTTTGCGCTTCTACACCAATCCTCCAAAATACTCGTTCGTAAGACATTAAAAAAAAGAATTTTAATCGAAAAAAAAATTCTCTTACTTCATCTCAATTTTTAATCCTTCGTCGAGGTTGAAATTAAAATAACACGATCTCTTGAACAGCCAATTACACCCTCAGGCTACACGTATCACCGAATTCAGACCTCGCGAAAGAAAATCTCCGGCCCGCCGATCGAGTCTCCGCCTTCCATACATTCAAGGCTATGCTTATGTCGGAGACTACACATGTACATGTTGTATGCAGCGCTTATTAACGATGAGAAAACACGCGAGAAAGCAAATATTGATAAAGACTGAAAATCTCCGCACTTCGTAGCGCGGCATAACCGTCAAAGTCGTCGCGTACGTTCAAGGTTCATTAAAAATTTAAATCGATTACAGATTTTTTTTTCACCCGTTCACAGCGCGTCGTCCACATCTAGATTGTCGTTCGCCCATTAACATAACGAATGACGACGCCAAATTTCGTCGATTTTGTTGAAAAACTGCATCATATGTAAATACATAAACGACAATGTAAATCATGCCTCCACCACCACCGCTTGATAATCGCTTACCGAAAAAGAAGTCGAAGAAGACGAGTAAAATTAAAGAAAAAAGAAACCTTATCTGGCTATTCGCCAACAATAGCACGCTTATGATGGCAACAATTCTAAATGATTTACAATATGCACAGTGTATCTTAGGCAGGTTCAGAGTGGGAATTAATTTTTTGAAATCTTCAGCGCATTATTTTTTGTGAGTACTAGTAATAGTGATTCCAAAATATAGAAACAATTTTTTAGATTTTTTTCATATACACCTATAGATATAATTTTTTTTTTTGAAAAAATTTTTCAAGAGGCATTAAACATGTTCATAAATTTTTTCATTTTGAATGTATTTATTTATTTTTTTCATTTTTAATGTTTTTTATTTTCAAACTTCATTTAAATCATTGAGTTGACTTCATTCCTAAATTTTTGAACATTTAAAAATTTTTCATTTTTCATTTCTTCATTCTTAGGATTTTTATTGTTTCTAATGCATGGAATTCTATTAGCTCTCTTGGGAGCTGATTCAACGAAACACACAACCACATAAGAGTATCATAACTTGGCTAAGATCAAAGTCTACTTCGCTTCTCTACCTTTTGGCTAAAATCATATTCTAATACAAGATGTGTAACATTTCTACAAGTGCTATAATATTTCTTTATGCAGTTGAGTGTCCCAGCAAATAGAAGAAGTCTTGTAAAAGTATTGAATTTGTTTCAACGACACTGTATTTTTCATTGAAAAATTTGAGAAAATTTAAGCAGCCATGCCGCATTACTGGAGCTGAGTTTCCAATTTGGGATTATTTAAATTTACAGATAACGAACGAAATTAAATTTACTTCAAAATGTTTAGTTTTTGATAATTATTTAACCTCCTCACGCTCACAGATAACACAGTGTATTGAGTCTGAACATCATCACCTAACCTTCCTAAAACTATCTACGAAATTCAGTTTGGAATATGTAGTACTTCTTGCCCACAAGAATCGCATGAACCTATATTTATCAAATTTCAACTATTTGAGACTCTCAGGTTTACCTCAAGTTTTGATCATTCGTCATTTTGGATGTATTTTAATCCAAATTCAAAGAGTCGTATTTTGGTCCTCTACTAACACTATATAAAAATTTCAAGTTTTGAAATCTTATAAAATGTCTTCACAAAACACTTCGTTTACTTTCTGACCACTAGAAACGTATTGATGATGTATGTTTCTAATATCAAAAAAAAAAAAACAGTAGGAGACCTTTCACTTTCGACTTTGACAATTGAAATTCTAGGTTTTTTGAACACTCTCCAGTCTCTTCCATTCATTGCATACTTTGTCTTTTGGTCTCGAGATCATATTGATATACCTAAAATTTGTCTTCTGTAATAAATGTATTCATTCATTACCTTCCTTAGACAGATAGATATAATTTATTTGTAGGATACTCTACAGAGTCGTTACAACGTCTTTAAAAAAAAAAAAAAAAAAAAAAAAAAAAAAATAGATAAATAAGTAAATAGTTTAACAAATAAAAAAAAAAAAATAAAAAAATTAGTTCCAAAATATCAGAACAAATCGACAGATAATTTTTGCCTCACATTTTTTTTTAAAAGTAGCCAAGCACTTTTTCACATTTCTCCTTCATTAGGGAAAAAAAATAAAGTGGTCGAAGTCGGTAGCTGAAATAACAGTACTGCCCGTTACTTTGCGTGATTTCGCGTTGACGTGCCGAGGTAATGACCTTTGATTGAAAATTTCGCCATATAAATTTACTTTCGGCCGAGAACCAAATTTCTGTGTTAAAATACACGTTTCCAGCTATCGATTACTGGGGTTATTTTATTTTTAATCATATTCGCATTCACATAAAAAATTTACAACGACGATGATGACGGTGAAGACGACGAAGAGAACGCGGACTACTGAAAGGATATGACATGCCAACATCGACCATATACAATACATTGCTAATAGAGATATATCGAAAAATGTAGAATTGAGTTGAGAATATAGCAAGAGCGTTTGCTCCATCTGCATGCAAATCATATGTTTATTCAATTAAAAATATTTTCAACTATATTGTCTACGAAATGTTGTAAGTGATAAGTGATAACCAAGGATGGATATGTGTAAATGCCTCACTACACTCTCAACTCTGTTCGTCTGTTCTTCAATTTTTGTAGCGAATTTGACTAAGAACTAGCAGCCTGTTGGGATGGAGCCGGAGTGACACGCTAGCGTTGCTTCTGTTTATCAACATTCTAATACAAAAGTGATTACCTATGTATATTTTTGACAACGTTATATCAACATAGGTGGAATAGTATTTGATGTAATTTTTATATTTAAAAGCCTTTATTAATTTTTGTGAATTTTTACAAATTTGCTATTAACTTCGACTGAAAGAAATATAATTATTTCAATATTCATTTCCAAATTATTCTTGTTATCATCACCCAACATCACTTCTACATCGTTTCAAAAGTTGCCACTAGGGCGCGATTATTTCGGCGCTCCATTCAAATTGTATAATTATATTATTTGTTCTTATTAATTTTATTATGTTTTTAAAATTAAAATTTTTCAATATAATTTTTCGAATGTTAACGGCATTTTCAAAATTTCTCCTTCTTTCGACTCTCAAGAAGGCTAAATTGAATTCAGAAATGGAAACGGTAACAATTTAAATATTATGGCGTTATATCCTCACAATTAAATCACAAATTTCTGAAATTCCATCTACGAGGTCCTCAAAAATCTAAACTAAAAAATCGATGTTACGTTCAAATTCAGCATTCAAAAAATTCTACATAAATGTTCAACTTGGTAATCCAAAGCTCAATTTTCCAACGAAGCAGTAAGAAGTGGCAGCACTGCGCCAGTGAAATATGAGAAGTAAATGGCTAAGTACATTAAACAGTCCATAAATGTACTTTCTCACATTCTAATCGTTACCAACAACATTTGATTTCACGCTTTTTTCAGCAACCGCTCACATTCAATAAATTGTGCGTGCACTTTCTTGGTACATACCTGTAACAGAAAAAAAATCATAAATGTAATTAATAATGTCGATCCTAAAAGTATTCACTTGTTAGTGTATTCTTACTTATAAATTAATAACTGACTAATAGCTTTTTGAGTTTTTGGGTTTTTGGGGGGTTCAATCTTCAAAAACATACAATTTAATATTAATGATCAACGTGACCGTCCGAAGCCCAGTTTCCAAAATTTGGGTTTTTAGGATTTTAGAGAGGCTGAATTTAAAAACTGATTTAAATTCGAATCTAGCGACTCCAAAAATATACAGTACAATATACAAGGTCAACTATGGTTTTGAGGGCGTCCTGAAAGACTGAATCAAAAACATTCAAAATACGTTAATCACATGTGTTCATTTTATCATATGCCACCACCATGACATTTTTTTGAACTTTCCTGTACCAGCCTCCTCCCCCATTTTCAGGACGATAGCCCTTCCCCTTCACCCCTCCATTATCATGTATTGAGGCGAATTAGGGATATAGTACATTTCTTATTACAAATAATCATATGAGTTTAAATAAATCACATTTTTACTAATCTCAGGCTCCTCAAGCTCCACTCAAATTTTGATAATCCGCCATTTTGGAACCATTTTGGCCCAAATTGAAGAGGTAATATTCTGGTCACCAACTAACCTTACATACAAAGTGTGACGTTTCTACCTCAATTTGATGACGAGATATGGAAGATTTAAGAAAATTCATGACTCAAAACTTTCCTCAAAAAGTCGTTGTTTGTCCCAATTCCCCTCCAAATACACTTGAGAAGCTGAAATTTGGATATGTTAGTGTCCATGACTTACTTCTTCATGCGAGACCAAAAACGAAGAATTTCAGCTATTTGGCCGTTCTACAGCCCCCCTCAAAATTTGAGTGATACGCCATTTTGAATTTTATCGAAGAAACAAAAAAGGGCTTTCCTCGCATTTCTAAGAAGAACGTCTCACTAAGTTTTCAGCAGATTTCATAAATACCCACCAGCGCTACGCGTAAGAAAAAAATATACACATATATATACCGTGCATCCGAGTGATCCGGGTACAATCAACGAAAAAATCTCTTTTCCAATCATTTAAAATTGATTTTTTCAAATGTAAAGAAATTGTAATGCAGTAGAAATGAATTTATCTGTCTTAAAATTCATTAAAGTAATTTTAAAAATAATTTTATATTTAGAAATTTCAATTCAACTCTTATTATGTTACCAACAAACTCAGATTTTTGCGCACATTGTACCCGAATCACTTGAACGCATGGTATATATACCAAAAAATTGGGCATTGGCCAGATGATTTCCAATGGTCTGAAACGTAAAGATTTGAAGAAGCCATTCTTCTCCGACCCCTCCTTCCCAAATCAGGTAGGTTGTAATAGCTCACTGTTGGGAACCTCCAAGGGTAACCAGTAGGAACCGGATTCCTCCCACCCGAGCAAAAGATGCGAAAAGAGGTAGAAAAGAGTCCACTCCCAGCTAAGGATGTAGGCATTCCATATACCGAGTGGGCACCTGAAGTAATGCCAGATGGCGGTTCCGGAGGCCCTCCGCCAGCTGGGAGATGGAGAGAAAAAAAAAGAGGCTGTAATAGCTATCGTTTGTAAGTTGAAAACTCAGCTAATTACCATTGCATTTATACATTACGATGTGGCGATTTTTATTGTTAAAACTTGAAAGTCTTTATTGTAGCGAGAAAAAAAAATGTTGGGGTTATTAGGACACTGAATTTTCCCCATAAATTCGTTCATAACCTTCTTCGAATGCTGATATGCGAAGAAATCTTTGGAGTATATTAACTTAGAGGTTTAACATTTAACTGAATAAAGGTTTCTTATCTACGCGTAATCGGTTTAATTAAAAAATAATAATTTTTTTAACCTAACTTGTCAGCGCGAAAATCAAACACGAAATTTTAACAAGTGATAACTTTGCTGAAAATCATTATTTTGATGCTTCATTTCACTCTACTTATGTAATTTCTGATCCTACATCAATGTGTGTCGTCACAATTCCCAATATTAGGTATCGTAGATTTCTAGAAAAAGGCACTTCCCTTATTTCAGAACCAGAGGTATTTTGCGAACACAACCTTAATTACTCCGTAGATATTCATGAAAAAAATCGCTGTTGGGAATTTCTTCCAGTTAATGCCTAAATTTACCAAACTTCACCAAAATGTTCCGAAACGCAGAGATATGAAGCCTTCCCCTCCCCTTCCAACCATTTCTTCTCAAATCAGGTGTACTGTAAAAGCTACCATTATAAATTAAAAATTCAGCTAAAATATATACGCATGAAACGACCAACGATTACGCGCCACAGTCTCGAAAACACGAACGACGAAAATTTGCCTCATAATCGCCCCATCCATCTAACCTTTATCCGATTCGTATCAACGACGTTGAGTGAAAATTGGCGTCGAAGATGACATCGGAAAATATTACTATCTGGCGATATTTTAGTATCGGCGTCGTAAACCGTACACGTATAAGCGGTTTTACGTATAACGGGGGGTGAAGAGGAAGGGCATCGCAGACGATGCGGACGCTGCGCGTAGGCACGGCAATGAAAAGCTCTAAAGTAGGTCACGTTGTGTAAAATATCGGATGCTCGCTAAATTCTATCAACGCGTGAGTACCGTTTAACGGTGATTTTTCTCCCCCTTTAAAGGTTCGAGGTTAAGAAAATACGCAGGCCATTGGGAATCACTGATGGCCGGAAAATATCGTCGAACACGATTGTTATGGGCGATATAAAATTCGTATAATTTTACGCGGACTTGGGATTTTTACGCGCCGACGTTTCGCTTTGTATAAGCTTTACGATGTACAGATTTTCGCGATCGACCGAACACCTAAGTACTTTCTCTTTTTAGCGAGTTTCACTGGTTGGCTCGACGAATCGACGACGGTGTTTTTTTTTTTTTTCGTGTACAGAATAACGTTTTAGAAAAGTGTCGTCCGGATTGCGCGTAGCGACGATAGCGCGGCGAAATTGCGAATATAATTAACCTTGTTTTCGCGCGTATACCTCGAGACGTACGCGATAAGGGACGTCGTCGAAATTACTTAGCTAAGTGGTAAAACGCGCCGCTAAGGGTGGGCCAGGGGGTGTTTTTCGAAATATGAAACGACGGGTAAAAAGGCGAACGCGAAATTAACCCTCGAATGTAAATAGGCGGGCCGGATTAATGGAGCGGATTTAATTACGGCGCCGGAGCGGATTTTTAATTCGTCGTGAAATTACGCGAACGCAGCGAACAGACGAGAGAGGCGAATACCGGGCGATTTCTTTTTATTCGTCTAAACGCGCCGACTTTTTTAAACTAATTGACTGTTTATAAATTTAATAATCCGTCTGGTAAATCGTCGAGAAAAATGGTCTATTTACGTGTATGTTTACGCGGAGTGGGGAATTCGCGTCATGTAAATTATATAATAGCGCCGACGATGCATCTAATTGGACGTAATTATCGGTGTATTTGTTTACCCTTTGTAACTGGAACAGGTATACGAGTTACCGCCGTCGGTGACTCGATTTCTTATCGAATACCACTCATCGAGTCTCTAGCATATTGGCCAGATTCGTTGTACGGGTACGCGTCGTTGTGGGCCGGAAGTAACCAGTGTTAACTTGTTACCGAAAGCGTGACTGTACGCGGATGGGCATTGTTATTTATTATCGGTCATGACGAAATCTTCGATCGGCCTTATTTCTAGTCGCACGAAATCGCTCTTCTTAACTCGGCTGTGTAAGATGGAAGATACAAGCCGATGATTATGAGATTCATCTTATATTTCGGCCTGCAATGGTTCCTCGTAGTAAAGTTCGATGTCGATGAGGTTTAGTGTGATGGTTCATTTAGGATGCCAATTTTTTTTCGAAAATACATTTTCGATGGCACCTTTCTCCAAAAACTTTTTTATGGTATTGATATGAAACCCCAAAAAATTTCAACTCAGAGAAATAATCTTAAACCCTGATGATTTGAGCTCTATTTTTAAGAAAGGGCATGATGGGATAAGATAGTCGAAAATGCCCCCGAGAGCTTTTCGAACGGTTTCTAGGGCAAAAGGTGGCCCATATCGAAAAAAAATTTTGACAAAAATTTCAGTCTACAGTTGCGCCTATTTTCGGAGATATAGGCAAAAACAAGTTTTTCGATTAAAATTTTTTTTCTCGCCATATTATAAAGGTGGAAAGTTGAAATTTTATTTATAGTATCTTGACAATAAAAGGGTTTTTCAGTAATTTTTTCAATTTTTTTCGATCAATTTTAAAAGAGTTATGCGATTTTTAAAATTTCAAACCGCCATTTCTATGGCAAGTTTTCGAGGTGCAATTATGAAAAAAATTCCATAAAATGTATCTTTTACCACCAAACATACCATAAAAATTTCAGAATTTTTGGAGTGGTGCAACATAGTCAAAAAAAATAAAAACTATTGCAGCGCGCTATAAACCAAGCGGTTCGGTACTATGCGCGCTGTAGGCCGAACGAACGTTACACGACGTTGCGTCGCCGCCTTAACAGTGCATAACAGCTTAACTGATCTTCTCGCGCTTAAAACATTACTTAGGCTTATATTTTTTCCTTTTTGGTTTACTTATAAGTGAACTCCTACAACTGATTAAATCAATTAATAGGCCTATTCCGTTGTTTATTTGAAGAAAAAAATTCTTTCACCATAAAAATAACAAATATTAAAAAATTATAATAAAAATAATTATACTTATTCTTATTAATAGAATATGATTATTTTTATTATAATTTTTTAATAATCGTTAATTTGTATGGTGAAAGAATTAAGATATATCTTAGCTGCTTTGAGAAATGGCTACAGATGCACACGCGACGCGATGCGATGCACTATACCCCTTGACCGCCAAGTACACTTGATTTGTTAGTATTATTATGTTGTTTTCTAATGACTTCGGATTTTTAAGGGTTGGTAATTTTTGTAATTTCGTATTTTTTATAACTTTTTTTTACATTAATTTTTCTTTCTCTTTATTTAACAATTTTATAATAAATTATAATAATTTTAAAATATTTAAATTAAATTTTTTTATAGCTTTAATTAATTCTTTAATCTTAATTTCTTCAAGAATAACAAAAACTTTTTAACGATTTTTAAAAATTTGTTTGGCATTACTATGATGTAAAAAAAAAAAAAAAAAAAACTTGAAACAAAAAATATTAAAAATCCAATTTTATATATTCATTAGATTTTAATTTTTGAAATGTTTGCGATGAAGCAAAACGAAACACTGAATATAAACACTACAAGTGCTTGAGTAACATTTCGAAACTATTTTTCTACAGTTATCGTGCAAAATATCACCATCATTTATTTTTTCCCCTAATATCTTTGAAAACTTATTCGCATCTTTTTCAGAATTGATAGTTTTTTAAATGTCGCTATTTTTTTAAAAATAAATTAGATCTAATACACTTTTCATTATGCGACATTTTCGAAATTAATTATTTGAATTTAGAATTTATCACAATATATAAAAGTCAAAAAATTTTGGTTAGTGTTCTTATAGTGAAGGGGTAACATAACAATTATAATATTACATGCAAACAGAAGCATGATATGTAACGATTGTTTTGCAAACTGAAGTGGTCTTCCTCTTTATTATAATAAGGAGGAGAAAAATATTAATAAGAATATAATTATTTTTATCATAATTTTTTAATATTTGTTATTTTTATGGTGAAAGAATTTTTTTCTTCAAATAAACAACGGAATAGGCCTATTAATTGATTTAATCAGTTGTAGGAGTTCACTTATAAGTAAACCAAAAAGGAAAAAATATAAGCCTAAGTAATGTTTTAAGCGCGAGAAGATCAGTTAAGCTGTTATGCACTGTTAAGGCGGCGACGCAACGTCGTGTAACGTTCGTTCGGCCTACAGCGCGCATAGTACCGAACCGCTTGGTTTATAGCGCGCTGCAATAGTTTTTATTTTTTTTGACTATGTTGCACCACTCCAAAAATTCTGAAATTTTTATGGTATGTTTGGTGGTAAAAGATACATTTTATGGAATTTTTTTCATAATTGCACCTCGAAAACTTGCCATAGAAATGGCGGTTTGAAATTTTAAAAATTGCATAACTCTTTTAAAATTGATCGAAAAAAATTGAAAAAATTACTGAAAAACCCTTTTATTGTCAAGATACTATAAATAAAATTTCAACTTTCCACCTTTATAATATGGCGAGAAAAAAAATTTTAATCGAAAAACTTGTTTTTGCCTATATCTCCGAAAATAGGCGCAACTGTAGACTGAAATTTTTGTCAAAATTTTTTTTCGATGTGGGCCACCTTTTGCCCTAGAAACCGTTCGAAAAGCTCTCGGGGGCATTTTCGACTATCTTATCCCATCATGCCCTTTAACTTTAAAAAAAAAAAATTTAATACAATAATTTTGCTAAACATTTTTTAACGTGTAAACATTGTATTTGGTGTCCAAGTTTTCAAAAACTTTCCAACGTAGCAGTGAGTGTTTTTTTTTTAATATCCCACTCAATGTTTTCAAAAAAAAAAAAAAAAAAAAAGAGTAACATTAATAATTTCACAAGATGAAAAAAGTAACCAAAATGTCACCAAATTTTCTAAATTTTTACGTATTTGAGTTTTTAATTAAAAAAAAATAAACTATTACAGGGGACTAAATTAATTTTCCCAATATAGTAATGAGTAAACATTTTTTTTCAATTATAGACGCAAAATACACCATAACCACATCGTTTTCGAATCGCAAAATAGTGTTTTGCCGGCGAGTTTTACCGGCGACTTTTGTGATTATCAAAAAAAAAAAAACATTATACGCTATATGGCAACACTGTTTAAAGGTTTTAGCATTATATTATTCACGCTTATTCATGTTAAAGACCTTTACTTTTATTAACTATTATTCGTTGTTTATAATTTTTGAATCCTAAATTCCTAATTATGTAAAAAAATGGAAGAAGAATGTGATTATTTTACTGGCACACCGCCAGAACTTAAAGAAGCTGCAACTGCTGCTACTTTAAGTTTATTACCAGCAAAGTCAAAAGTGAAGTATATCGCTGCGTACGAAAAATTCAGATCTTGGCGTTTGAAATCCAAAGCTGCTATTACTGAAAATGTTTTAATCGTTTATCTCACAGAATTATCAAAAATTTTCAAAGCTAGTTCACTGTGGTCGATTTATTCCATGTTAAAAAGCACTATACAAATTTACGACAACATCGATATATCAAAATTTTCCAAACTCTGTGCCTTTCTAAAAAGACAATCAGAAAGTTATAAACCAAAAAAGGCAAAAATACTCAGCGAAGAAAATGTAGAAAATTTTATTAACGCTGCTCCTTCCAATGTATATCTCGCTACTAAAGTAAGTAGCATTGAAATTAAACATTATTACTAAGTACTCATCAATATTACGTATTAATTATTATTGTTTTTTATGATAATCAACAGGTCACTCTAATATTCGGCATCATGGGTGCGCTCAGGATTGACGAATTAGTACATATACGAAATCAAGATATCCAAACGCAGATATTCTTCTCATTCAAATTCCGAAAACAAAAACAAAAAAAGAAAAATCATTTACGATTACAGGTGAATACTGTAAGATCGTGGAACAGTATCGTTCATTAAGACCTAAAGATGCCCGAGATGATCGCTTCTTCATAAATTTTCAAAATGGTATATGTACTTCGCAACCTATTGGAAAAAACAAGTTTGCCAATATGCCTCGTCAAATAGCTCAATTTTTAGATTTACCCGACTATAAAGAGTATACCGGTAAGCAGAGACGGGCCGAGCCTTGGCACTGTGGGGGGGGGTGAAAGTCTAAAAATGCCGACTGGTATTTTCAATTTTCCGACTACGATTGATTGATTTGTAATTTGATGTACGAGTAATATCACATTTATATTTGCCTACAAATTCAAAGGACACAGAGAAGCAATTAAAAAAATCAAAGTGCAGTCGTTTTTCGAACTGCCTGAGAAGGTGATACACGGTACGAGTTTAATTATTTTGATAATGTAAAATGGATATTCTGAATCATTTTGAATTTTGGTGAATAAAAACGGATGTTGAATTTTTAAAACTATCAAGTCACGAAGTAATTTCTTAAGATAATACAGAAATCAGAAAAGAACAAAAATGTTTTTTAAATGCAAAACCAGAAATATAAAGAATATCTAAAAATTGATTTTTTTCAAAAAAAAAAAAAAAAAAAAAAGGAAATTCAAGAATTAAAAAAACATTGATCAACGTAATAAAATAGAAAAATTTTATGAATAAAAAAAATCCAAAAATTAGAAAGCAAACAAGTTGGAAGTCTAAAAATTAAACAATAATATTGTTAAAAATGAAAAATTCGCGAAACTAAAAAATGCAACAATGAAAGATATCATGAAAAAAAATAAAAAATTATAAGATGAAAACAAATGTACAAAAATGGAGTAATGTTTCGAACTGAAGATAATTGCTAAAATACCGGGTGATTACTAAAATCTTACACTCATAGAAATAAATTATGTATTTGGATGATATTAGCAAGAGTAAATGACATAAATAAAATTTATTTAATGCTTAAAAGCGTCTATCGCAAAATAAAATACAAAATTTTAAATTATACTTTTGTTGTCAAAAATACTCATAAATGTATTGAATTGTTTCACCTTTAGCTAATTTTGTCTCGTTGGGTGCTCTAATTAAGTAATCACCCGGTATAACGAAAAAAAAAATGAAAACCTAAAAACTAAAAAACTAGATTCGAATAAATAAGGAAAAATGAAACCAAGGCGATAAAATATTCAACAATTTAAAACAAAACAATAAAAAAAATTTTAAATGATGGAAAAACAATAAGTTTAAATTAAAAAAAAATCAATAAAAAAAATAAATCCAAAAATATTAAGTAGGATTTTTTTTTGTTGAGAATGAAAAAAGTTGTTATCACTCAAGGGACTGAGTACTTCTCCAGTTTCCAATTCTCCAGCATTATTTTGAGATAAATTTAAACCATATAATATCAATTGAAATTGAACTAAAACAATATTAATTTTAATGGAACGTCAGTTTTCATTAATCTCGTTCATTTCCGATATTCAGTATCTCCTTCTCAGATGGCGACATTACCACTCCTAGTGTAGACAAAATTCGGAAATAGAAAAGCTTCGAGCAGAGTAAGCAAAACAATACGCAAATACATATGTTTCTTTGTTTGATTTAATTATTTATTGTTAAATTTTCGCTGTTACTGAGACAAGTGAAACAGGAATTGTCGAATTTTTCTCACTGATGTCGATTTGCCGACTTTTGCCGACTGCGCAAAACCTCTGGGGGGGTGAGCACCCCCCACACCCCCCGCTCGGTCCGTCCCTGCCGGTAAGCATTCGTTATTTTATTTATAGAAATAGAGGTGCTTTTCAACATTTTCTATTGATGAAATTCATATTATTCGAACAGGCCATTCATTCCGTCGTTCATCTACATCTATGCTAGCCAACGCTGGAGCAGATATCCAAACAATAATGAGGCATGGAGCATGGAAGTCTTCAACCACTGCCCAGTCATATATTGAGAACTCTATCGCCTATAAGAAACGAACTGCTGATCTCATTACGTCGTCCATAAACTTGAATAAGAAAACTTGTTTTGACCAAAAAGAACTAAAAGAAGGAACTAGTACGAACTTACCAGCTCATAATTACACTTCTACATCAGCTTCATCTATAGAAAGCGTAAGTTCAAGCCAACAAACATCGAAATTTCGATTTAAAACTAGAATTTTGTGTTCGCCACCAAAGTGTTCAAAAAATAACGATGAAATAGAAAGTTCTTCTATTACAAATAGAGTCGATATCGACGAAGATATCTATGGTAATCATATTATTGAAGAGGAAATTACTCAAAATTCGTCGAACAATTTCAATTTCAACGAAGAACACGATAAAGTTCTTCAGGAAATCATTCCGAAAACTGGGAGTGGGAATACTCTTAGTTTCAACAACTGTAACGTCACGATTAATATAAATAAGAATTAAGAAGTGTATGAAGTCTTCAGTCGTTTTTCACACTATATTTCATAAGATTCGGTGTTCTACTTTTGTTTTCATACTTACCTTAAAATGTATTCTGTAAAATGGTTTATTTTATTCTGTAAGAATCGGTGTTATAATTTTGTTTATATACCTGATGTATTATATTCTATGAGATTTACTTGTTTATTTTATCTATATTTTGAAAGTGATGGAAGATAGAATTTTATTTCTTTTACTTCAAAAAATAAAGGGACACTTATTTAATTAGTTTCACTTTTTATTATTTCCACATAAACATTAATTTACAGTTGTTAAATGAAATTACAAAACGATGTGGTTATGGTGATACTTTACGTCTACAATTGAAAAAAATAGCGTACGCAACGAGGGAGCAAAATTTGTGAACGCCTACGAGTGTATTACAGCACTCGCCTATTGCTCGTGCTGCAACTACTACACTCGTCGGCATTCACAAATTTTGCTCCCTCGTTGCGTAAACTACTATTTTCTATTTTTTATCATTATTGAGAAAATGCTATTTCCGAGCATCCTTATCAAATTTTCAAATAAAACAGTAACTTTAGTAATCACTTAAAATAAAAAAAAGTAGCCAAAAAGTTCACCTTTTTTTTTTTTTTTTTTTTTTTTTCAAATCTAGTAATCGAAATTCATACTCGTACGTTAACATACTCTTTGGTAATTTTAATCTTCCTCTCCCATCAAAAAAAAAAAAAAACTAGCATTTCTTATTCATTGTTTGCTATTAGTTATTAATGTTGAAATGCCAACCATAACATGACCTTCTTTAGGAGCTGGGAAAACCCACTGAAGCCGCGAAATGTGCCCCTCCTCTCAGTGGTGTAGCTAGACTGGCCAAGATGGATGATAAGATAACTGATAAGGCGATCATTGTTACGTATAATTTTATTCAATTTATCCCATTTTTTTAAATTCATTATTTCTTATTTTTAATTACAAGTCCACATGATACTTGATTTTCATTAACAAAAATGTTTATCACTTCGATTTTAGCATTTTTCATTATTTTTCTTTGATTTTGTTTTTCTAAAATCATTTTAAAACTTTTAATGATTTCAATTTTTGTTTTCGCAATTATATAAAACCCGTTTGCAATTTTCTTTATATTCTGGCTCACCGAACAAAGGAAAATCAATCCAATTCTAAAAATTTAATTTAAAAAAAAAAAATACTGAATTTTTGAATCAATTCATTCGAGAAATTAAATGAAAATTACAATCAGAATTTTTCTATTTGAAATTTTGGAGAAATTAAAATACAGTTAATTAAATAGTAAACGAGAGGTGGGTGGGAGGAGGGTTTACGAGGTGATGACGAAGGGCTCAGTCATCAAAACAAATTGGACAACGGTTTTAATTTTTCAGTTTCCTCAACCGCCCCCCTTCCCCATTGTAAAAAAAAAGTTTCAAGCTAATACGAAATTCGAAATTTGTAAAAATTGATGCAAAGCTTTACTCCTACCATGAATAATGAAGGGGGATAGATTTCATATTTTTCCAAAAAGTGAAAAATATTTTCTTTCTCTTTTAAAACGGGAGGGGGGAAGGCTAGGGTAAAAAGATCATCATTTTTTTTAATAAACAAGAACTGGTGATTTTGGAAAATTTTTTAGAAATTTTTTGCACTGTCGAGCCTTATAAGAAAAATTCGTGTTTTTTTCGTACTTTTCGTGCCTGGTGAACCATAAATGCCCATCATGATAATTTTACGAATAATTTTTTTTCCAATGAAAATAACAGTCATTAACTACCCTCATTCTTGTAATTTTTTTCGATAAAAGAATAAGCCAAAAATAAAGATTGAAATGGTCGAACAACTTTTCGAAAGCGATGTACAAGCAGATGATTAGACGAAAACAATCCGAAACACAAATTGATGAAATGCAACCGTTTTTAATGACATCACTGACACCACTAAAACAGATTTTTTTTTTCTGCGCCATGTACAGCTCAGGGCTAGAGGCGCGTAAGGGAAAATTTTTTAAACTATTTTATATTTAGAGAAGAGGGTAAAGTTTAGATGATTTAAGGAAAGATAAAAGGTTGATGATGTCTGAGGGACTGTCATCGCTGTAAATGGAAGATTATCTAATACGTTATTCTGAAATTGAATATCAAATTTCTAAAAAAATAATTTTTTTTTTTCAAATTCATTTCGAATTTATTATATCGATATCGAAGCTATCTAGGAAGCATTCACTTTCTACATTTTACCAAGGTCACATTTCTTTTCATTAAGAAAATTTTTAAGAGTTGCTTTTCAAGACAATTTCTAAAGTTATTCACGAAAAAGTGAAAAAAATCACATGTTTTTATCTCTCTTTTCGATACTAATATCCTCATATCTCCTCACCTACCCCCTCCAACCGAACCATTTTTCCATCAGTAAAACTACACCATATTCTCTACATTTTAGCGCAAACGTCACATCTTTACTTGCCTTCGATGACCAGATAAAAATTTTGTAAGTTGCCTACTATCGAGATGAAAAAAATATTTTTCAACATTTATATTCTTGCCCCTTCATCATTTGGGGTGAGCAAAACCATAACACCGATGTACCATGCATGGCCTACCAAGCTTTTTTTTTACTCATACACTCCCGAAACACCCTGTACAGATCAGAATAGAGGCAAAATAATGAGAAAATTCGATGTCGACAAGGAATTTACATTATGCGAATTTCTGTTCTAGCTTTTCTGATTCTGTGTAATACTCTTTTCTTTTTCGCAGTCCTAGCTTTTTTCTTTTCATTTTCAAATTTCAAGCATTACATTACTATGAGATAAACTACTTAAATTTCTTCAAAATTTTACGATAGAGCTGTTGTTACTTTCGAACTCAGCTAGAGAATATCTGTTTTTTTAATTTCGCACACAATACCGAGCACTGCCGTCACCATCGTGTAATCCCTCGGGCTACGAATTTTCTCAAACGCAAAAGCGTACTCCCAATTAAGGCGACGAAACGGCGCCTCTTTCCCTTCCCCGCCTTAACACCTGTTAAGCGCAACTTTTAATTCGCGCCAACGCTTAGACGTACAAACGACGATGCTTTTTCCCTCCATCGGCGACAACGTTGTTCACCATATTAACCACGTAATACGGTTAACCTCTGCGTCCACTCGTAATCCATACGATGCGTTCAAATCTCGCCATCTAATGAAACTTTTTGCCCACTTTTTTCATCGTCTTTATTACCATATCGTGGAAACGCCATTACACTCGTAAGCATACGACTGAAAAATTAGAAACGAAATTTTTACCCGACTTATTTTCTCGCTAACCACCTGTTATACGTATTTACAGTGTACTCGGTTCGAAGGTCGACGTCTACACGTACACAATAGCTGCATGAAAATACCGCGTCATCGAGCGTATTAGTCAACAATATCGATACATCGTATACACTGTACACGCGATACAAGAGTTCGGTTATTTCGCTCACGACTCGATAAGTCCTGCGAACAGCCCGCTAAGGAGCCATAATACCGGTAATAAATCGCATCATCTGTTCCGAATTAGGGGCCTGCTTCATCTTCCCCATTCTGAGGTATAAAGTTACCGCCGCCGTAGAGTTACGAGTATTTTCATAATTTAATTAAACTCGGCGCGTATTACTTTTTTTGCTCGGCTATTATTTTCAATATGTACTACGAGCATTGCTTTATTTTCTGCGCAACTTTCTTCATATCGCGTCGTCGTTAAATTATAATTATTATTCGTTTCGTACGCATCGCCTTACGCCGTTATCGCACCTATAATACGTTTAAACCGACGCAGCGGCTGCCTCTTAATCCGTTATAGTCTTTAATGCGTCGATTTACCGACTACGTGCAAATGGCCCTTAACAGATCAACCTAGATGTTCGCAGTTTCGTCGTAAATTTCGATTATACCGTACGCTACGTCAACACATATAATGGCGATTTCGCGAGTATTTCTAGCTGAGGTTTTAATAACCAAACAGCTGTTGGGATTTTCGAGCAACGCAGGCGAACTCTAGAGGACAAGCGGATAACTTCTGAAACAGAAACTGAAAAGTATTCCATAGCAAATACCAGAAAAGCCTTTTTAAATAGAATTTTTGATAAAAAGAAATTATTTAATTTTTACAAGGCCATTTTTTGTAGCACAAAGTTTGCACTTTCATATGAAAATTCTTTCTGACTGAATTTTTCTCAAAAAATTAAAGAAATTTTAAAATTCTTACGAAGATATTTTTAGTAGCACAAAGTTTAAGCTTTCATAAAAAATTTTCAAATTTGAATTTTTTTTCAATAATTATTGGGTTATAAGTTTACATTACGTTACGTGAACTTGTGAAACAATGATTAAAAATACTCATCAGTACGTCTAAGGGGCGTCCATTAATCACGTGAGGGGTTCAGAGGAGAGGGGGGAAGTCTCGACAAATATCACGTATTTTTTCCCCGCAAGAAATGAGAGTAAAATTGCGAGAAAATAATATTAAAATAATTGAAAGATGTTTCTTTACTAAAATATGGCCAAATCATATTCAATAATACTTAACGAGATAATTTTTTTTTTTTAGAATAAATCCCACGCATTTACATGAGAAACACACACTTCGAAAAATCTCACGCATGATTGGGGCATGGGGAGAGGAGTTGAGAACATCTCATGAAATCTCACTAGGGAAGGGAGGGGGGGGGGTAAAAAATCTCCAAAATCGGCTCACGTAATTGATAGACGACCTTTTACGAATTTACTACAGTTTTTCTGAAATTCTGAATTTGTTATGAATGGTATATTTTCTTTCAATTTAATAGGAATAAATATAATTAAATGTTTTTTAACCTACACAACATGAAGTGGGATGTGATATCAAGGTGAGTCGGATTTCAATTTTTCAGTTTTTTTATTATTATTATTTATTTTTTAATGGAAAGGGAGCATCCCAATAATTGCTAAATGACTTCAAAATGACGTCATAAAAACCTCAGTCTCCAAGCTCAATTTTTAATCTCCCAAAAATAACGGCTGATTCCAAAAAAAAATTTTGAATTAATTTTGGGACAGTTAATTTTTTTTGCGTTTCAAAGTCATATTTCACCTTCTAAACAATAAAAAAAAAATTTAGCCACCATTTTTTTTTTCAATTCAACACTTACCAGATACTTCTAAGGAAATTCAGCTCTAGTAATGCGACATGTCTGCTTACATTTTTCTCCGTCCTTTTCAACGCGCAACAAAATAAATACGTCGAATAATCGTGAATCGAAGCGAAATTTCATTGTAATTACCATTTGAACGATAATCATCTTTCTCCTCACCAGGTTGCAACATCGTATCGATTCACTCTATGCTTTCAATGACACAGATCTAAAAACCCTCCCTGCCATATATAAATACGGCCGATAAATAATGTACTTATAACGGTGACCCAATTCACTAAAATTATTCGACATGACGAAAAAGAAATCAACAATTGATAGAAAACCAACGCAATAACCGCCCTTACTCGGGTCATGAATTAATAACTAACCCTCGAATAACCTACATTAACGTCACCCCTCGTAAATTACCGCCGCGTACCGTTCGTAACCGCAGGTTCGATACGTGGCTAATTACGTATTAATGTGGTACAAGAAATGCTACCTTCTCTGCCTTCATTACTGTCTCCAGCTCGTTTATCTGGCAAGTAGAAGAAGAAAGCAAGTGATAATATACAAATGCCACTAAGAAAGTCGATTAAATATTTACACAGCGTGTCATGTGATCGAAATGTGATGGTCATGCAAATGAAATGCATTTAGTGCGATATTAAGGTGAAAAGAGAATTCTTTTTGAAATGAATTGTAAATCGATATCAATTATCACCAGTTGCTAGTGACTGCGTCGTTTATAAATAGACGGTGCATATAAATTTTATATCACAAGAATACATTGTAACATTCGTAGCCAATTGAAGGATGAGAAATGATCACACTATCGATACTACCAACTGAACCGATAGACGAACACACAAGTACTTCTTAACAAATGTAATAAAATCGCAATATTAAGTATTTATTTTTCCTCTAACACTCGACATTGATTTGAATAAATTTATTTAGATTAACACAATATTAAGTGAGTACTTATTTTTGCTCCATCAACACGAAATTAATTTTAATAAATTTTATTTCCATTAAAATTAAAAAAAAATAATTTACAGTAAAAAAACATAAAGTTGAAAAATATATAACCAATTTAAATTTTTGATTTAATTATTATAATTTATAAAGTAGTAGTCTAGATAAAGGCTCAGTCTTTAAATATTTTTCTAATTCTTAGTTAATTCTATATCTGCAAGTTAAATAGAACCATTTAAAAGAGAAATCGTCGAAATCAATCTATTGAGAGTGACTGAGTAACACTGTAAAAAATTTTTATGAATAATGATGATGATTTACCATTAAATTAGGTATTCGGATTAACATATATATTACAAGATTAAAAATCAATATACTATATTATACCATTTTAATTGGTACTTTATTCATATTACTTTTAGCTCACTTCGAATACATTCCGACAGACTGACATCTAAATGATACGCATCCAATAATGAAGACTGAATTTATTTTCTCAAAAAATACAGGGAGCTGAAGAAAACAATTTGATTAAGACTTCCTATCAGCACCCAAGCCTGAAAAAACCTTATCTTCTTTATTATTACAAATTCCTATCCACTATGAGCATTTCGATTCGGATGTACATATTAATCCACTACAGAGGGAGTACTCTTTCTCAACTGCTTCAAGGTATGCGCGAAACGATGAAATGGTAAAAAAGATTAAGCTACATGTGTACGAACATTTTAATAATACACGTCGCCTATATCGTCGCGTATATAGTCATAGGTATCTATGGTATGTAAACACGACTCACGACGTCGTATTCGAAACACTTGTTGAAACCAACTTCATAGGTTGGCGTTTCGGCGCAAAACTATAAAATTTTATTCTTATTCGTTCCCCTCACTGGTTTTTTTTTTCGGCGGATATGTTCGACGCAGGGTTTTCTTCAATTATTCATTTTTTTTTCACGAGTCATTGCCTTGTTGTTGCCTGTTGGACGATAACAACTCTTTCTCTCAATAATTTTTTTCCAGTCCGCGAAATACTTACTCGCCGATTCAATAGTTTTATCGAGCCAACAAGAGGGAGCTGCAGAGGGGGTGGAGAGCCCCTGAGCCCAAGATTTTGAGAAGGACCGGAGATCAAAATTTTAGTTTTAAAAACTTCTTAAAATTCCAAAGGTATGGATTTCTCTCAAATTTTTGCCACAGGACCATTATTTCAATTTTTCACTGGATTTCAAAAAAAAAAAAAAAAAAAAAAAAAAAAAAAAAAAAAGAGCCTGAGAATTATTTTGTCTTAAAACCAATTCTACCTCTCCTAGGTCTTAATATTTAGTTTCATATGGCTGAATCCTTCACTATCTCTGAATGTTGAAAAATTCGACAGTTCAATTTTTTTTTTTTCAATAGTTATCAGAAAAAACATAATTTTTAAACGTAACACATATCAAATTGCTCGCAAATAAATGTTTTTCAAATTTTAAATTTTCCAAAAATTCAACTTCATTTTGGTACGTGTTTAGGTAACATCATGAAAAATAAGGACAAATTTTTTCACATTTCCTAAAAATCATTCAATACCTGGCTTTCCTTCGCCGCCTTTATTTTTCGAAAAATCTAGAAATTTCGCCAACTGCGGTAAATCTGTTCGTCGTTAAAACAGTAAAAAATCCCGTTTCTACTTTACATCCAGCTACATTACCGTATCGTCGTTTTCCCTCCATTTCACCGTCGCCGAAAAAAGCGTATAGTCTCGAACGAGGCCTCGAACAACCGTAAAAAATACTCTCGAGTCTCGATGAAAAATAACCATCGATTTAAACGCATTGCCAGGCGCATTAAACGCAAAAGGAAGTAACAAATTTGCTATTCGTATCAAATTCCCTTACCCCTTATCTTTCTACTCCTTCGCTCGTTCTCGTCAACATTAACAATTTTTCGAATAAATATAAAAGATTGTAGCGCCCGGACGCTCGATTTTCCCACATCGCCTGGGCCGCCGATCATCTGTTCTTTAGTTTGCCACCAACATACCGACGACTGGCTCGTTGCCATACCGCTTTCATTCTTACATACGCGTTACGCTATTAATGAGTCCTATCAATCTTATTTTCTTTCTTTTAGCGTTGCCCGATATTTTCGCGCGCCGTTGTACATATAAATCAACGAGCTAGGTCGTACTGTTGTGGTACTGCGAATGACTCGTCGCTTCGAGCCAGTTTAAGGAATGGCGAATTTTTTTTTCCACCTTGATTAATTTTTTTTTCGTTTTCGTAGACCTTTCGATGAGGAAATGTTGGAATTCCCTTCGTGTAATCATATTTCTAGGGTGGACAAGTAGGTAACGAAGCTGTTAAAAGGGTGGGAACCAAAAAATGCTTTAGGGCTTGTATGTAAAATTTGAAGGTAAGGAAGTTATTTTTCATAAATTATTTAGTTATAGTTTTGAAAAAATGCTAGTTTTAAGAGTAAATAATGTTAAACATTGGTTTAGAGAGTTGGGAACCCTGAACTATTTAAAGCTCATATAATATAGAGCCGGGTATACCCAAATGCTACACATTCGATCATCAAAGCTATCTATCGTATTATCATTAACTTTGGCAAACAATGATGGCAATGACCAAACGTGTAGATCAGTATGATCAATAGAAACGTATTCTATCACAGTAACCCACCAATGTATTCTTCCTCTAAGAGATTTTTCCACTAGTCCTTCGAAGTCATTCATCAAGCTTTATATAATAGTACTCATCAGCTTTGCTTTTTGGTCATTTTGTCAGCCTCTATTTTTTCATTTTTGACTGAGGTGAATTCTTTTTCATCATTTATTCTTCAATTTAATTATTTCAAAAAACAAATTTTAACATAAGAAATAATTTTCACATCATGTATCTCGATCATTATGCTTTATGATAATTTTTTAAATATTTTATTAATTATTTTATTTTAATAAGACAATCTAAAATTATTCTGATGCTGGCATGCAAAGCTATGATGAAATCCTGCTTTATTATTTTCTTCCTCAATTCCTCCGTTTATTCGACAATATAACAAATCACTCATCATTTCCTTCGTCTTGTCACGTTGCTGGAATCAATTCATTTCATTTTTCAAACTTCATACGGTTTTTTCCCAGCTATCCGAATTCGACTCTATTTTACGCGTATATCGTAAGAGCGTCATGGAACATTCTCGATGTTCCAATCTGCTTGATTAGCCAACGTTATCACTCTCGCTGATATGGATAAAAATGAAAATACGTATTTTTTTTCGGCGATAGAAGTGTTTTATCGATTCCATTTAATTTTTTCCAACGAGCTCGAAGAAGGAATTTTTCTTCACTTCGAAATTCCCCCTAATTCGACGCCGGTTCTATTCCATCGGAAAACTCGCCATATCGATCAACGTCTCGGAATTCTCTTTATTCGGGGATTCGTCTTTTTCACCTTGTTTAGGTATAAGCGATTTTTCAAGAGGGAAAAACGCATTTCTAATTTTTCCAAGTCGTCCGGTTACGACATTGCAGACGACTTTTTCGAAATCGCAAGCACTGGATTTGGGTGTTTCTCAGCACGTTTTTTTTTGGGAGAGGGGACTTTTCTCTACAGAGGAGTAACTTCACGTTCTTTTTTTTTCTCTCGACGAAATTTCTTCAAAGTTTTCATCGTTACGTCCATTACAAAAGGCAGATTGTGCTAAAATTTCGAAGATTTTTTCGTTTCAATTTTCAATTTTTTTTTCAACTTTTTCAGTACTCTGAAATTTTTTGAACACAAAACAGAAAATGAGAACAAAATACTCGGATAGTTTGAGAAGGTAGACTCAAGGAGAGGATGGTATATTGTCTTCGTTACATTAAAAACGGCTGGATATTGAAAACTTTTTGAAACATCTTTACAAGTCATAAGGTAATTCCTTCATGGCCTACAAGAAACCAATATAATGAAACAATGCCGGAACATACCGAAAAAGACTCAATTAAGTTAAAAATAAGCGGCTGTTAGTAGAAAGTGCCTTTTTCGTAAATGACCCATGAGGCTGTGCAAGAAGGCACTCAAACGTGTGAATAAATAAAAAAAAATTAAAACAAATATACTCCAAAAAAAAATTGTCTCTTTCACTACTGCCATCATCAGAAAAAAAAATGTCATTACGACAGGGCAGAAAAATATGGAAGTGCATATCGTAGTTTCAAGTGCTACCTCCATTTAAATGACAATGTTTCTCATTTCAGATCATTTATTGCAAAATTAGCTTAATTTCATTTCGCCACGTTTGCGATAGAAGAAATATTTTAGCAATTATGAGCATTTTTTGCACATTTTTCAGCATATTTCGAGTTTTATTTTCAATCATTAGAATTTTTAGATTGGTAATACATGAGAAATTTACTTCGAAGAAAATTCTAGAAAAAACATGATTTTACTCTTATTTTCAGCGGATCTTTTCATAACTTTCATCATCTGTTGGACATGCTGACACATAAGAATGTTTGATTTTTTTTTTGGCCAGAATTTTCATCAAAAATGTTGGATGAGGGTGGGGGGGGGTGGGAATGATGACTCAACGTACTTGCAATTTCACTCATTAAAAATCTATTCGCATGTACCGAAGATTTTGACGAAATAATGGACAATTCTGGAGACAAAAATACTAAAAAAAATGTTTACGTATATTGTCGGCATAAAAAAAATTACAGATAGGTGGACCAACCAATTGCGAGAAGAGTCAGAATTATCACAGAAGTAAAAATTATTTTCTGGCCTCATTTTTCAATTTTTTTGCCAAATCTGAAAAAGAATAGCAATAACAGTCTGCCTGAGTTGGGAAGGGGCTCAGGGGAAAGAGTGGTACTCAAATTTTTTACATAGCGGGAGCTGCCTTTTATAATTATGTAAGTATAATAATTATATATAATCACATATATTTCTTCCACCACGTGTAGCGCCGGTGAATATTCCTGAAATTCGCTCAAAATTTGGTGAGAGGCTCTGCTTAGAAATGCGACAAAACTACTTTACTGTTTTTTCGATACAACTCAAAATAGTGGATCGCTCAAATTTTGAGGGAGGCTGCAGAAATGGCAAATAGCTCAAATGTTTTTGATCTCATACAAAAGAGTGAGTCATGGGCACCAACATATCCAAATTTCAGTTTCTCAAGTACGTTTTTACGGGAGTTAGAGTAAAACGGATTTTTGAGGAAGTTTTGAGTCACGACATTTCTAGAATTTTCCATATATCCCCACAAAATCACTTCACAAAGGTTAAATTTTGTATGTGAGCTTAGTTGGTGACTAAAATGTGACCTCTTGAATTTGGGTCAGAATGGATACAAAATGGCGGATCATCAAAATTTGATAGAGCTCGAGGAGCCTCAAATTAGTAAAAATGAGATTATTATGAACTCATGGGGATAAGAAGTATACTATATCTCCAATTCAGTTCATACATGATGCTGAAGGGGAAAAGGAAGGGTTATCGATCTCAAAAAGTGTGAGGGTACACGATATGTTGAAAATTTTTTATAGCGATGTCATACGATAAAATGAGCCCAAATGACAAACTTATTCTGCTTTCAGCTTCCGAAATGAATTCGGAGAGGAGTTAGAGCAAAACAAACACTTGGGAGGGGAAATGGCAGCAATAAATTTCATGAATCTTCCATATCTCGTCACCAGTCTTAAATTTAACTTCTCAAGTGGTTTTGGAAGGGATAGGGTGGGGGGGTTTAGACTTGGTATTGGGTGTGGCCTGTAGTCATGAAGGGGTTACCAACGTTATTTCCAAACCTAAACAAGCCCCAGTTAAAAACTAAGCTCCAGAAATGTGGCATGGCTGCTTACGTTTTCATTTTAAATCCAATGAAAATCTGAAGAAAAAAAATGACATTTTTGTTCTCATCTGATCAAATTGTGAAAAGTTTTATCACCTAAAATCAGGATCTTTCCAAGAACCTGGATCTGATGACAATCTGTCCGCTTTGCGTCTTCCTCTTCCCAGCTCTCGAGCCAACTATTATATCTACCAATGTTCAATTCAGACCAGAAAAGAATCCAGCAATTGCTTATTTCCGAAGACAAAAATTTTCTGATTTTCTCTCCCACTGTCGAGAGGTGGCTTCTTTGTATAAAACTCTGCGATCGAAATTCACCCAAATCTTTATCCTCAGAGTGCAGTTCGCGAGACGATTCGTCTACATCGCATATCTCACGTTACGCCGCAATATTGGGCCACACCGAGGTAAGACAGTCGGCCGGAGAAATACGAGCGTCTCCCACCACGACAATTTCTTTTATCTGGTTCAACGAACTCGCGAAAGAGACGCGCATCAAGTCGACGAGCGTAAATAGCTAAATAAATGGGTCATTTCGCGTCAAATTATCCGATAATTTCGTATTTAATTATTTGGGTTATACTCTCTCTCAACTAGAAAAATTCGACTCCTAAATCGCCTCATTGTTCTACACATCTCACGTCACCTCCTATTCTTTCAGTACGCACGAATCTATAATTTCGCCCGATATAGCGATAAATCAAACCCCAATCCGCATACCTACGCGCATTCGAAACGCTCAAAAACCTCTAATTAAAAATCACCGATACCGTAATCCTGTTATCGTGGTAGATGCGGCGCAACGCGTCGCGTACGGGTTTCACCTGCCAACTATTACACCTTTGCCACCTGAAAAACAAAACAGATCCGAGCATACGTCTTCTCGACATCGTACTATAAAAAACACACCTGTGTCTAGCGCCTTTCCCCCTTCGCGGTGGTATTCCGCAGGAAATGGATTCGAAAAAACCAAGCCGCGGCATCGTTTCCACCGATCAAGGTCGACGATGCGACTACGTATGAGAACTTAGAGGCGGTTTCCTTCTTGCATCCGAATTTCTCGATTTTTTCACCTTCGACGACATCTAACGTTTCCGACGAGAGTAATAAGTATTCACCCGCATACAGCCTCGCGGAAAGCAACCGATGCGTCGTAGTATTTAATAAACACAACGTTCGCCACGCGTTAACCGTTAAACACGCAGCGACGACAAATTTCCTGCATCCTATGTCGCAATCAACCCTCGATAATCCTTTACATATAGTCGACTAGTTCCCTTCCGATGCCTACCATACCCTTCGCTCTTCGCCTCCGCCGTTCGCCACTATACTGGAGAAACGCGTCGGAGAAAGTACTCGAAACTCGATGCATCTTTCATCGAACACGTCATCTCCGAATGTCTACGACGACGGACTCAACGTCGAGACGAGCTAACCCGAGCTATTACGTATTTCGCCAGTATTACCCTTTATCGTCGTATTCACCGAGCTCGATCCCCTATCTTAATGAATCCGTCAATTAAATTTTTTTTTCAATTTAACGACACAACACGATTGCCCGTTACACCACCCTCGACGACGGCGCCATTACCACACATTACGAACTGTTTATTTCAACGGTGTCGTCATTTGCGCGTCGTTTATCTCGCCTGGTGCGTTTATCGGCGATTTAAACGAATTTTTTCTCTATATTAAAATACTCGAAGGAGAACTCGAGTCGTGCTCCGAATTCGTGAAAGGCTGTACGATGCGACGAGACGGTACGCGAACGAAAATTAAACCTCGAAACCAAAATTAACTGACTCATAACAAGTTACATAAACTTTTTTCTTCAAGTGCATTGTTTACTGATAACGTCAATATGAGCAACTGTGGGGGTGATAATATCAACAGCTAATAGGCTATCAATCTTAATGAGCAATGATAAAATTTCGATCACCCTTCTTACACCGCAAACACGATAAGTCCACGTGAACATTTAGCTGCTCCTATTGACGTCACTCAGAACCTAATATGTATTTCTTATTTTCATTGGTTGTTGTTCTAAGACTCTCATGGCTGGGAGAACCAATGAAAATTTATTCAAATTTCATGGTGGCCAGCCGAAATGATTTAACCTGTTATAGATCAATGAACTTTGCCTCGAAACTAAATTCGAGACAATATTTTATAGAAATTATTTTCACAAGATGTCCAACAATTTGCAAATTAGAAAGTCATCATCTTTCATCATCTTTTTAAAAATTTTTATAAGATACGGAGTCCCTTTTCCTCGTGCCTCCACACCAAAGTGGATAGACTTACTAAAGCATAAACTTTTGAAAGTTCATGTTGCCTACGCTGATGTCACCACGTGAATTTTATATAGGATTACGTCAATATGAGCAAGAAAAATGATCGAAAGTTTTGTGCTATCGTGAAGTGGTATAACCTGCTTCAGTGAATCTATCCACTTTGCCTCCACACTACAAAAATGGGAAAACAGAATAACTCTAAAATATGTCAACTTTTAAATTTGAATACACGTTGTTTCATTTTTTTTTTTTTTAATAAAAAATTTTTAATTTAATATAGCACCAAAACTGGATTAAAATTTTGATCAGATGAAATTATATGCCACATTTTTCACCACTTTTATCGTCAAAAAAAATCCATAATTTTTTACACGCCTGCTTCGCTCGTTCATTAGCAAAGGTACTAATCTACCACAGGGAGGGAAAGGGGGTAGAATAACATAAAACGTCTTGATGAAGGCGACATCGTCGCCAAAACATCGACGTCATCTTAATTCCTATTTAGGTGTCCTAATTGAGTTATAATACCTTAAAAAAAAAAAATCAAAAAACCTCGTCATTCGAATTTTACTTTCCTCTCATATCTCAGAATCTCGACTTGTCCTCCAAATGTCGATTCAACCCTTCAGCCCCCCTATTCTGCAAATAAAATAAGAAAATTAAACGAATCCTGATTCACTCAAAACATTTTTCAACCACTACAGAGGAGAATCACAAAAACGAATAAAAAATTAAATTAACAACTGAACCACACGAAAAGCTATTAACAAGTGCACAGATAATAACTCAAATGCGAACGAAAATCATACTTCCCGTAAAGTTTACGTCGAGTCTCCTTAGATTCGTAAGCTTTCTACGAAATCGATCGTAGAGTAAATATACCAAACTTATCTCCTTCCACATCCTTTCCTTTGCTCTTTTTAATTTTGAATATAAAGAATACAGTTTCCACTCTTTAACACGAACACTGCTCTCGTAACAGGTATATAAGACATGAAGTTAAAACTTCGAGCATCGTAATGTCGATGCATATCGTGCATATTGTACCCTTACCACCGTACCATCATTCTAGGCGAAACAACTCCGCATACCAGCCGGTTCGCGGCTACCGATTCGATACAACATCGATAACAAATACGTATACCAGGAAATCTCGCGTATTCCACACCGGCCTTCTCGTACGCCTCACATCGTTCGCATAATCCTTCAAATGGCGCTTGTACGCGGATACCAATCTCGTCGAACGCCACTTGTATTCTTCGAAGACGACGTGCGCACGATTCGAGCTTTCGGACTACTAGCCACGTATATCTAACTAGGCACGAAAATTAACGCTTCGAGAATAATAAATATCAAAGGAATCGCTCCAAAAATAGCATAATCAAAGCCCCATTCTTTTATCGAGACTCTAGCCCAATGGAAAAGAGAGGGAGTCGAAATATTTATTATGTACAGAAAAAGCACTTTCAATAATCCAAATACTTATATTTCCTTATGTTACGTTGGCTCTCACAATTCAACTTTTTGTGTGGTAAATGATCATTAAAAATTCATAAAATACACGAGTAAAGTCTGATAACAAATCAATCAGTGATCTTCATCTAATTTTTGAATGATAAACGGTGGACAACCCCCCCTCCCCTCCACCCATATACTTTGAAGAGTCAGCTCTGTAGCATCAACTGAGCGATGGGATTTTCATATATTATTGCAATAATGAGGTTTCCAAGATTCGTCGTTTAGCCTATCGCATAAGTGCTTACCTGTTGAAGAATTGGTTCAGCGAAGTGTAGGTTTATCGGAGCATGAACAACGTATGAAAATTATAATCTTTCCGGAACAATTGGAACGAGAACAAACTTTTGAAGATAACAAATCCACTTAAAAAGCTCGAACATTTTATACATGGTCAGTTAGTGACTACGACATACCTTCAAGAGTTCGAAAATGCCTTAGAACTTCACGTAAGTATGAGCACCCAAAAAAAAAGGTGAAATTTCCTTAATATGTACATTGTACACATATGATTATTAAGCACAAAAAACATAAGATATCTTTATCCCAAAATCACATTTGAATGTGAAAAGTGTACCTATTTCCAAAATTTTTCTGTTGTATGATTATTCACGTAACTCTTGTAGATGTTTATTTTTTTCACGCAAAATACATGATTTATGTTCGGTACTTTCACTACTCTTTTTTTTCATATTTATTTTCGTACTGAAGCTTCTAATTACAAAGAATAATAGACCAGTATATACGTGACTTTACGTTCATTAGTCTTGAGCTCTTGACTCTTTTGACCAATCTATTTTTTTTTTTTTTTTTTTGTTAAAAAAAAGTTTATTACCAAAATGGTAGAAAACTAAAAAACTAAAACGATTTTTTTTTTTGTTTCGAGTTACAAGTTCCAATATCAAGTAATTGTACAGTTAGCTTGAAAGAATTTTTTCCTCAATATTATTTTTCAACATATGAAATTCATTAATTGCTATTTCATTGTAAGCACGTATATTATAATGTTACGATACATATCTTCAATTTTTTTATTTTTTTACTTCTCACGTAGTTTTTCTATTCATTTTCGTTACTTTATTCTTTGAAATGAATGTAAATAGTCTATTTCTGGGATTATAGGAATTATATTATAATTATTCATCACACATACTAGAAAAATTTACATGAAAATTTTCACACAGTTACTTTTTTTAAAGGTTCCATTTGACATGTAAAAATGTTAATTATGCGAAAATAAAGGAAATTATAATACTTACAATGTAAAAAATCAAATTTTCATATTATTTCTTTCAACTATGGAAGTGCAAATGTGGTATGGAAAGAAACATGGAGAGTTTAAGGGTTACGACCGAATTTACCATAAATATTACAGGGGAGAGGGAGAGCGAGTACTGGGGGGAGGGAGATGACCCGAGCGAAGCTTAACAGTTTAAAGAATTGAACCGTGGAACGGCCAGTGGGTGTAACTGCCTAGTTAATTATAAATTAAAATTTTCTTCATTTACAATGATCGATCGCGTCAAGTTCCAAGGTATGAAAGAAACTTCATGAGTGTGAGCTTACGATAAGTGTTATTTTTATTAATATTATTTTTTCGTAGATTTTTTAATGAACATTTTGGATTTTTAAAATGTTGAAATTTTGAACTCGACTGATTTATTTTTTAATTTTTTATCATGTTCTCTTTCAGTATGAAACGTCATGGCGATAACATTTGATTTTAAATTCATTTTTACGACACACGATTAAATTTTATTGCTTTGGAGTTACACTTGTTTCGATACTTGGCATATACTTTTTTTTAAACAATTTTCTTCCCCCACTACACCCCCCCCCCTCCTCGCCAAAAAACGAAATATTTACTCCATTTTAATTCTTCGTTTATTCCTCAAGATTTTGTGGCACAGTATACCATACTTTGGCAACACCATGAAAAGTAAAAAATTGGGTGTAATATTCGTTTGAGTTTCATAGAACTGAAATAATATGCATTTTAATCGTAAATTACGTATGCGAAAACAGGAAATTTTGGTAAGAGTACAAAAATTTTAGAACCCCTAGAAATGGAAAAATTTCAAAGTAAATATTTTTTCTGGTCTTTACACAATTAAAAATATCCTTAACGTTGAGAAAAATTTGAATTGTCCGATAATTTTTTTTTTTTGAAATTTTTACTGCAATAAAAAAATGAAAACTGGAAATTTTGGTAAGAGTAAAAAAATTTTTGAACCCCTGGAAATGGAAAAATTTCGAAGTAAACATTTTTTCTGGTCTTTACACAATTAAAAATATCCTCAACGTTGAGAAAAACTTGAATTGTCCGATAATTTTTTTTTTTTGAAATTTTTACAGCAATAAAAAAATGATTCCTCAGAAAAACTAACTTCCTATCCCAGATCTAATCTAATCTTCCGTGCCTCTGGCCTTTGTTGCAGTACATGGCACGTTAATGAAGATAAGTAAGCAAGCAAAACTGGAAATTTTGGTAAGAGTAAAAAAATTTTAGAACCCCTAGAAATGGAAAAATTTCAAAGTAAATATTTTTTCTGGTCTTTACACAATTAAAAATATCCTTAACGTTGAGAAAAATTTGAGTTGTCCGAAAATTCCTTTTTTTTTTTTTTTTTGAAATTTTCACTGCAATAAAAAAAATCTGAAACTTCAACATCTCTCTCTGTGAAATATTCCGGTTAAATTTAGGAGCTGAGATTTTTTCACCCTTTTACGAAGTAATTTCGTAACTATCGTTGACATGGCCAAATCAGTGCACTAAGTAAATCAAGTTTATCGAATAAAAAAAACCAACGACTATTTAAAACAAGATCTTTGACAATACGAATAAAGCTTCATCATACATTTTTCCTATCAGCAACAAGTACATGGAAAAATTCCGAGTTTTTAATTTAATTTTGCCTAATTCCTCACGTTCTTCATATTTTCAAACGCGAGAACCGAATATCGAGCTTTTTTAGAATTTTTCGTATAATTTTCATATTCTTCAATTTCTTGAAATTCGAGTTCACCCCGAACCTCATTAAGTACTTCCTTACGCCAATTTTTGTCACTGCACAAACCGGTTGATTAATTTGAAAATACCTTTCATTTTTCCGGTTCCAATGAAAATTTCCTACGAAACCCGGTCAATCAAACTTCCAACACACTGCGTAAAAAAAAAAAGCTCACATTCCCTACAACCACGTACAAAATCGACCAATCGAATCGAACATCACACAAATCATTCCCACAACCCAATCGATGGTCGACTTCGCATCTCATTCATCACATACCTGACCATCTCTCGCAATCAATCTAAAACACGCCGACACGAACAAACGGTACCGCGATCTCAGCCTAGACGGAGTGCTCACAGAGGTGGGAAGAGGGAAATGACAAAACAAACACCACGCACGTAAAGACACCGCCGATTCCATACAATGTCAATTTACATACCAGATTTGAACAAGTACTGCGACAGCAGCAAATCGCCGAAGAAACCTTTCGGTACGAAGAAAGCGGCCGCCGACAACAGAGACAGGTTGGAATCGTCGTCGAACAAGAAGGGACGTCTGAAGAGCGGACCACCGGACATCTGTTGATCGGCGACGGCCGACGGGCACGCGAACGGCCACTGCGATGAGGTTGCGGTGTTCGCGCCCAAAGACCATCCATTTCGTGGGTCTTTTTCCGGCAACAGGTTTAAATATCGCGCCAGCTTGCCGAAGCCTTCGATACGATCGGCGTTATACATATTGCTGATTACACGCGACACAACACCATCGCATCATCCGACCAACACCCCTGAGGCACGTATCGCGACACTTGTAGCGACAAATTTCGTACCGCACACGCGACACAGTCGTTTATTACACGCGTAAAGTTTAATATAATAACTACGCACTACGAAAGAAAAATATTAAAAAAATATACAACTTTGTATCACAGAAATCACAACACAATCACAGCACTTCGTTTCGTCGTCCCAGTACGCGCGTACAGCCGCAGTATAAAAACGACGCAATTTTTTTCACCGTCTCCTTCGCCTATCACAACATCGCGTAAAAATTTCATCCGCTCGTAAAACGGCAATATAACGTTACGCGGTCGCACGTAACGGAATTTCAATTCGCGTCGTTCACATTGTAATCGCGCCAGAACATAATGGGCGAAAAATTACGCCGTCGACACGACACCACGTAGCGGGTTTCCTTTAAACCGATCATCAAATAGCGCTTCGACCGACGAAAAATAATACACCGCTTGCACGACAAACCGTCCAATATGCACCTTCTCGAATACGCGCGCGAAACAATATCAACACTCGTCGAGAGGACCGCGCCAAACATACGCCAGCGTTCGATGCGAGCACTCGAGTAGTATCCGCGGCGCGTTCTTACCGTAGAATGTGTTTAGCGCGGCGTAAAACTAAAAACGATAACAACGATGAGCTGCGAGAAGGGGGACAAACAACCTGGCCGTGGCCCATGTAACCGTTTTATACAGTCTATAGTTTCGTCGAAGGAAATCCGCCGCTCCAATCGAGTGTACCACGTTAGACGTTGATATTTACGTAAACGTTTTCGATACGATTTAATTCCTGTATATTCGCGGTTTTCTTTTTCCTTATAAAGGCGAAATTAACTTGGATCACGTGTGCTTATTCGGAGTCTAAAATTCGTATCTCGCTTACACGGATCACCATAAAATCGATCGATCGAAATCACAACACATGGAATGGAAGGTAAGCATTACGAAATACTTCTACAATATTAAATACGTATAAGGTACCTGTTGTGATATACAGACAACGTTTAATATGGTAAATGCTTACAGTAACCCCGCTTAAGGACAGTGCATCAAGCAAAACTTCAAAAAAACCATTTTGGTATAAAATGCATACAGTATGTCTTCTATTCATATATCAGTTGGGATAAAAAAAAATGCTAGACAGCATAGCAATATCCAAAAACAGGAAAGAAGAAAAATCAAGAAGAAAAAAAGTTCAAAATAATACAAATTTTATGCACACAGGTTGTTCAAAAAACATTCTTCAACAAAAACGATGAAAAGTAGTGAATACAAATATCAAAAAATCACAAAAATTGAGAAACAGAAAGAAAATATAAAAATGTTATGTTAGGAAAATCAAAAAAAGAAATCACACACCAAAAAGAGACATATAGTGATTCTAGGAACATACAACCAACAAAAAAAATAGTTGAAAAAAAAACTGTAACAATGAACATAATGCATGAAAAATGAAATTGGCGATATCTCTAAGAAATTAGTGAAAACCCGAAAAATATTTTGGCATCTGAAAATTGATCTTTCATGCGCACAGTAGAGGAAAGTGTTTAAGCACATTGCCTATGCCAACTTCGGTTTTTTGAATATAAAACTAAAAAAAAAAAAAAAAAAAAAAAAATAGTACAATACTACAAGAACTTGACTGCTGTCATCTCTCACCCATGTATTTTTGATTTTTGAACAAGAATCCAAAGAAACGATTCAACTATTTCATGTACTAGCACACAAGAAAGATAAAACAAATCATTTGCAGAAACGATGAAATTCCTCTTTTAACCTTGAAAGCGAAACGACCCCAAATTCCGTCTTTAGTATCTTGGTGGTCAAAACGACCCCAAATTCCGTCTTTAGTATCTTGGTGGTCGAAACGACTAAGAATTCCGTCTTTAGTACCTTGGTTGTCGAAACCACTCAGAATTCCGTCTTTAGTATCTTGGTGGTCAAAACGACCCAAAATTCCGTCTTTAGTATCTTAGTGGTCGAAAACAACCCCAAATCCGTCTTAGTATCTTAAGTTGAAACAACCCAAATCATCTTTAGTATCTTGTGGTGAAACAATTCAATTCCATCTTTAGTATCTTATAAAACAATATCTTGTTGTTGAAACGAATCCTATTTATATATCTTGTTGGTTGAAACTTAAATCTATCTATAGTATTTTTGTAGTTGAAAAGACTACTATATAATAAAAAGTACCAGAAAAAATAGAAAAACGCTTATAATTACAAAACAAAACAGCAACATCAGACCTGAGTTTTTTAAAAAATAAATTTTAAAATAATAAAAAATACATCAATCATAAAATAATTCTAGAAATACATACGTAGCAAAAACGTTTAAAATAATAAAGCACTTTGAGAAATTCTTTCTCCTCTCCATTCACAGAAGTCATTCTCCTTCTCATTCTCTCGATAAATTTTTATCAACTTACTTTTGCTTTTAGAATATAAAACATTACGTCGGACTTGCGTTACACATATATTATACCACTATACATATGAAATTTTTGGTTCATTCAACCATAAAGATACTTAACTTTCTGGTTTTTAACTACAAAAATACTATAGACAAGATTTGGGGGTCGTTTCGATCACCAAGAATACTAAAGACAGAATTTGGGGTTTTTCATCCACCAAGATACTAAAGATGGGCTTTGGGGTTGTTTCAACTACTAAGATACCAAAGATGGGATTTGGGGTCATTTCAACCACCAAGATACTAAAGACAGAATTTGGGGTCATTTCAACCACCAAGATACTAAAGGTAGAATTTGGGGTTTTTCACCACCAAGATACTAAAGATGGGCTTCGGGGATGTTTCAACCACTAAGATACTAAAGATGGGATTTGAGGTTGTTTCAACCACCAAGATACTAAAGGCAGATTTGGGGTTATTTCAACCACTAAGATACTAAAGATGGCTTTGGGGTTGCTTCAACCACTAAGATACTAAAGGTGGATTCGAGGTGTTTCAACCACTAAGATACCAAAGATGGGATTTGGGGTTGTTTCAACCACTAAGATACCAAAGATGGTACTTGGGGTTGTTTCGACCACTAAGATACTAAAGATGGAATTTGTGGTTGTTTTGACCACTAAGATACTAAAGACAGAATTTGGGGTCATTTCAACCACCAAGATACTAAGGTAGAATTTGGGGTTATTTCAACCACCAAGATACTAAAGATGGGCTTCGGAGTATGTTTCAACCACTAAGATACAAAGATGGAATTTGGGTTGTTTTGACCACCAAGATACTAAAGGCAGAATTTGGGGTTTCAACCACCAAGATACTAAAGGCAGAATTTATGGTCGTTTCGACCACCAAGATACTAGAAATGGAATTTTGGGTCGTTTTGACCACCAAGATACTAAAGACGGAATTTTGGTCGTTTCGACCAGCAAGATACTAAAGACGGAATATGAAGTCGTTTCGACCACTAAGATACTAAAGATAGAATTTAGGGTCATTTCAACTACCAGAGACTAAAGATGTTATATTGCCAAGATATCAATGAAGGGCTAACAAAATGTGTCGAAATCAAATGGGAAAAAATGTGGATTTTGTAAACCAGCAAAATGTATATCTAAAAAAGATTGAAAGCTCTTCCCACTAACATTTCTTAAGCGTATGGTTGACCGTAGAGGGACTCGTAAATCTGAAATTAGAAACGATTAAGAAGTGTAGAAAAATAGATACCGGAATGAGCAAATTCATCGCATCAGATTACAGTTGAATCCCAATTCCCAAGTGTACAGAATCAAAGAAATAATATAATAATAAGAGAACGTTTATTGAAAAAAGATGACAAGCCTGTGTACGTTGAGGATATATACGAAACGCTCGTAAGATGAAACAACAGTACAGTGATATCAATGCTAGTCACAGATTAATATCAAACTTAAAAGCATCGCTATCGTTCATCGTGAAATTTGTACTTAGAATGAAAAAGGATTCATTTTTGGAGTAGTAGAAGAAAACGAAACCTAAGGAGCTTGCTTTTAGAGATGGCAAAGAAAAGAAACTTTGGTAGAAAAACGCCTTGCACTTTGTAAAATAATTTGTAGATCACATATTATTATTGCTGGAGACAAAATAAATTAATTCATTTTTTTCAGGTATGAAAACATAATGTACTTCGCTGCAACAACTACACCTCTCTAGACCACAAGAATTATAATGAAAACTTTTTCACTTTTTTAACGACTTTCGTCATTTGTACCTACATTTTTCATGCTGAGGCTATTATATAATTTTATTTATAGACATTATCTCCAATATTTAAGATTTTTTAGCTTACAGGATGTAAGCAGGCAAGTTAGATTCAACAAAAAAAACAACAACAAAAACTCATTTTGTTTAGATAAGCAATTCTTATTCATAATTTTCATTTCTTAGATTCGCATTGACTTTTACAGCATCTAATTGCTATTAAACTTACAAATGCGTGAACAACATAGAAAAACAGTTCAATCATACCTGCTGAGGTAAAGAAACGAATACTATACAACGCATGTAATACAGCTATACTCTTAATATTCTACTCAACAACAAGGAATCGTTTATTTTCTCATAAACTTTCTCTCCTTTCCTATTCGCGTTTACGACAAATAACAAAATCTCTGCGTTCGAACGCGAATTTTCTTACATTTTCCGTCTGTATTGTACAGAATAATCGAAAAGAAGGTAATTTCCGATACAAGTAAATCATTCTACAGCTCTATATATTTCCGAACAAGCGCAAATGAATATTTATGTTCGAACTAATTTATCTCCTCGTACCATCCTCCTCTACGTCGGACTCATTTTACGAAAACAATCTTTGTCTCCCGTTACGTATCATACAACGAATACAAATTAAAAGACCGACGATGGAATTATTTCGAACTTCGAAACCCTCTGAATTCTGAGTGAAAAAACATGGAGAAATTTTTCTCAAAACTGATGTTATTTATGGTTGAAAGATAACTAGGAATTATATTAAAAAAACCAGAAAAAAAATTTGTAGTAATTATAAAAAATAATTCTCCATTGGTTGCTTCAGGAAAAATACCGTTATACCACCTTTGAGCTGTGGCATTTTCTTTGTTCTTTTTTCAACCATTTTTGCAGCAGCTATATGATGAATAAGGGTCTCTGATTCCATGTCATTTTGAAATTACAACCATGAAATATTTTTGATAAATTAAATAAGTTCATAAAATTGCAAAATTCGATTTCCTTCAATAAAAAAAAAAAATTAGATATTTTATTGAAAATTTTGGAACTACCGACCTAAATTTTTAGAAGGACTCCCAACAGAACAGAGCTACCCCTTACAATAACTCCTGTTCCACGAGTTGGTGAAGATTAAAGCTGAGTATCAGATGAAATTTTTAAAAGGCTTTACTTAAGCTCATTCATCTACTGAGCTCTTCCACTTAACGAGACAGGATTATTATAATAACTGATTTTAGCGAAGGTTAAAAGTGAGTATGGGATAAAATTTCGAATAGGTTTATTCAAGCTCAATCATCTACTAGGTTCTTCTACTAGAAGAAAAAGAGGAAAAAACGAAAATCACCCAATACAAGAGGGAGAAACATTAGTCAGGATCAGATAGGAGCTAAAAAAAATATGTTTCTAGAAATCCATTTTCAACCACAAATACCATTCCATACCGAAGTACAATTAAAAAAAATTCAACAACCATTTCCACAAAAAGATAAAGAAAAGTGAAAAACACAACGAAGAAAAACACCCAAGTTGGTTCGCCCTGACGAAAAAAACCATCTGCGTCGCATCGAGAAGGAAGTAAGATGCGAAGAAAATTACTCGTTTAAAAAAAAAACTCCAGAGTTAATTTAATGTCGAGCAAATACGTCGACTAAACAATTTCCGCGATGTTTGTAAAAACAACGCGACGAAATACGACAACCTATGGGTTAGGGCGCCTACCTACACCGTAACTCGAATACAATATACTTTATGCGAATACAATAATAATTCAACTGCTCGTAGCCTTTTCGTTCGCCTTTCGAGTACGGCTAACTTTTACGTAATTCTCTTCTTCGCCTTTTTTTTTCAACCAAACCCTCGAGACTCTGGCGTAAATCAAAGCGTTTCCCCGAGGAATTCGCGCCAACGAAATACGCGATCGCTCTTTGTAATTTTCTCGCATTATTTTCGCCACTCCTCTTGCCAGCGAAAATGGAATTCTACACGCGATCGCCAAGGTCGAGTAGAATTTTCCAGTTTTAAAGTAATTTTCACCAAATAAAACAAAACGCTGGTGCGAAAGGGTAAGTAGTGCAAGCCCACATCTATCGGTCAATCTAATCAAACAAATTTACTCTCGTAGCAACACCTGCTGCGTTTCCACACGACCAATCGTCAAGCTTTCATCGAGCTCTTTGGGACCGACGATCTCATTACCATCACGTCATCGAGCCGCCTCGCTCAAGCGTGAGGCGGATAGAGAAACCTCGTAGCTTGAATTTAAATAATCAAATTATACCAGGCTAGTGTCGCCAACTGGTCGCCGTCTCACCTCTACACCAACTACGAAACGCTAACGAAAATTACACGCAATTAATTACGCTCCCCTTTGCCACTCCACCACGACGAGGTTCTTTAATTTGTAAAAAAAAACCATCGTATTTACGTATTTGTTAGCGAATCGCTATGCCTACTGGTGAATTCAACGCGTTAATAAATTTGCATATATTTCGTATTACAGGAGGCGCCCGATCCCTCGTTTCACTCTTTATCGCCTCGCCGGACGAAGCGAGGCGAGCGGTGGTATTTTGTCACCGAGCCACGTCAACCTTGACCAACGCCACCCTTTCGAAAACAATTTTCGTCATTCTCCGATCACGGTACACTCGACGTTACCGGTCGCGAATACGTTTATCTATAACGTTATCGCCGTCTTCGATGTACTTACGTGTATAATACCATATATACACGCCGTAACTCCCCTCCATGCTTACATCGAGTACCGCACGTCCCCTTCATCGCGCACATGTATGCTTCGGTATTCGCGTTACGACGGATGGCCGCGAAAAATACGAATTATCGGAATCGCGACGCTGTGCAATTATTAGCCAATTTAAATAGAAGTTTTAATGCATTTCGAAAAGTTCGATAGCGTATTGTTGAATTAAACCCGTACAAACGCAACTAGCCGAGCTAACGCAAATTAACTCTCTCAGTGACGTTGCCAGGGGGTTTTGGAGACTCAGACCAACCTCCAAAAGTTCTTCAATTTCAGGTTCTTTTGCTCATTATTCATTCTGCCATCCAAAACAAAACCGAGACGCGAATATTTTTCAATTTAAATTTTGAGTTTTGATTAGAACAATTGCAAACATTTTATCTAGCGTTTCGCGTATCATAAATTAATACATTCGTAACAAATATGAGGACCTAGAATACAAACAAAAAAATTTCATTTTAATTTTTTTTTAACGATACGAAATTATACGAAGTTCTTTTGGCTTTCAAATTAACTTCTAGAAAATTTCATCCCTATGAAATAAGATCAATATACATGTTGGAGTGATTTCCCGGCTGAAAAATTGTTATCTATAGTTTTTCAAATTCTCAGAAATTGAAATATGTCTGTATTTCAGGTCATATTATTTTAGGTCATACATGGCAGAAAAAAAAACATAAATTTTAATAAAATTGGCAATCAATTTTTTAGGGGATTTTAAGAGTCAGAATTTCATCTTTGAAATATCAAAAAAATTCAAAGCATCAAAAACATTTTTTTTTTTTAATTTTAAGAAAAACTTACTATTTTTAATTTTTAATTTTTTTACATTACTGTAATAGAGAGTGCCAGAAAAACTATAATTTGCGCAATATTCAATGATATACAATGCTTCAAAGCGATTTGGGTTCAATAAGCGAAAAAAAACTCTTTCCCAGTTATTCGAAACTGATTTTTTCAAATGCAAAGAAATTTTAATGCAGTCGAAATGAATTCATCAGCCTAAAAATTCATTAAGGTAATTTGAAAAATAATTTCTGTTCCAGAAATTGTAGTTTAATTCTAATTATGTTATCGAGAGACTGAGGTTTTTGCGCTGGCCGAACTCAAATCACTTGGACATACTGTTTTAAGTGTATTAAATTAGTTTTTACTTTTGTGTAAACTAGAAAACTTTTGCTGGCAGTGGATTTTAATGAGGGAGGGGGAGGGGGCAAATTTTTAACACAATTAAATTCGTAGTAGGTACTTGCTTCTTTCTGAATATAAGGCAGTATAAAAATAAGAAAACTTATTACCACCAAATATACGTTTGAAATGGTGAAAAATGTTGTAGCATTGATGTAAAAAACTGTGTGCATGGGGGAGGGAGCAGCTCTCTGATACGTTTCAAAAAACTTTTCTCCATAACAACCCCCCCCCACACACACAAAAATTCCTAAGTACGCCACTGAACTAACAGAAGAACTATTACTGGTAAGATTGGCCATTGCTATTTCGACTTTATTTCAACATTTTACAAACGAATTTTCCATACTGGGTAACACGTAGGTCATCATTAGAGTTGAAATTCTGTGAAAATTGATATTTTATTACCTTAAGTTGCATTTGTCGGCCAATGTTTCCTTCAAGCATCCAGATTGAATTATATTTCGATCTCCCATCAACGTGAATTTCACGTATGTTTAAGATTTTTGTTCTAAAATCTCAACATAAATATGGGAATTCCGTCCTTTTAATTATCATTTTCAACTATTGATTGAACTTTTTTAAGCTTATGCCAACTGAAAGTTAGAATTTGCGAAACAAATTAATCCCAAAATGCACCCCAGTAGTTACATTAGCAATACAGTGCTGCGATGATGGCAGCACTGCTTTTCTAACATCTGTTATTTTTTTATTTAGTTACTAAACTATCATTTTTTCACTTTCTCATGGGTTAATTAGGGACCGAAAACAAATTCACCGCATTAATTTGTTCGTTTTTTTTTTTTTTTTTTTTTAATAATCAAAACATCGTTGAATTAAAATTATTTTTATTCCGTATACTTTTTTTATGATGCTCGCAACATGAACGGATTTAATTTCCTTCATACTCAACTTGAACCAAAAAATTTAAAAATAGTATATATTGAAGCGAAAAACTATTCCTCTTTCTCAGAAAATTTGAAACATATGCAGGCAAATGCAGGAGTTGGGCATCTATCTTATGTTGAAGGAGCTGAACTCTAATCTATTTAGCAATTTTTAAACGTAATACTTGGTCATTTTCAAAAGTTATTCTTCATTAAAATTGAAAAAAAAAAAACGGTTTTCTTCACATACTTTTTATACATATTTTGAAATATTTCCTTTTTTACCCCGGCTGCATGAACAGTTTTTTTAACCAATAATATAACATGATTTATATTTTGCACTTGATGCAACTCCCATATTCTCATCATCAATAGATCACGAGATATTGATTTTCAACTTTTTTTCCAAACAGTATCTTCAGCACCTTCAATATTTTGAATAGGCAAACATCATTATTATGACTCATTACAGGTGACTATTCAATACACAAAAAGAACAAGACGTTTCGCAAAAACTCTGTATTTGAAGAATTTTCAAGCTATAATAAACTAGGATGCATTTGCAATCCAGGGAAGCAGGTGGCTAATATTTTTTTGGGAAGCTTTCCAGGGTTGAGAATAAATAAAGCGACATCTTTGCTCCCAACAGCGTATTAAAAAAAACGAAGGGGTATGACCGTGATCTTTTTTGTGATCTTTAGATCAAATTTATACAAATCGAATGATGTATGGTCTCATCTAACGTCATTTCGACTACATGGTCTGCGTGATCTGATCTAAGATTTTTTTTCGTGGTCTTGCCCATCTCTGATTTGAGCTGACTTTAAAGACGTGGGAAAATAATTTTTCCCTCGAGTAAGAAGAAATATGTACTTCTAAATACTAAGTTGAAAATCATCAGTGATGTTTCCTGCAACGTATCTACGTATCTGCTGGTCAGACGTTCGAGTATCATATTATTGTTGAGAATGACATCTTGCTAAATAGCGGTCAAGAAAAATAAAATACCTAAATTGTGAAACTTTTTATTCAACTTCCAATAAAATGAGCAAACTCAGTCTTAGGGCTTTGTACTCTACTCCACTCAATACCTCAACGGAGATGAAAAATCTCGTCCAATTTATAAATAGCACTGGTTATGAAGACTTTTACTTGAATTTGCCTTCCGATACCACTACCAAAGACCCTGAAGAAATAAATGTGGTTCCATATGAACATGATCCGTAAAACTATGAGTGTTTCTGTTTTTTACTTTTTTATTATTCATTTTAATTATTTTATAATTGCTCAACTTTCTTGAAATCTAATTTCCCTTATCAAGGGCGGATCCTTCAAGCAACTGCTACCTTTTTAAAATGAGTGTTTTTATGTAGTTATAATTTAAATATATGACACACGTGATTCTTACAAGTTCTTCCATCAAAATAAAATGCACGTTATGTAACACAGCCAACACTTTGTAAATTATTGACCTAGTTATCAATGTTGAAAAGAAATCAATAAAAAGAAGCCAATGAAAACCTTTGCAATTTAAGACGAGACTGAAAATAATAATATTATTTTTATGTAGGTGTTTTGAAACATTCAATACATAGAAAATATCTTGAAACTCAATATAAATCTTAATTTTTAGAAACATTTAATTCTTTTTCAAACGTAGAGTATGCGAATGTGATAGGCGATCAGTTCATCACATATGAGCAATAAGCTATTCTACTTGGCTAAGTAGAAGCAAGCTTAAATTTATGTCTTTTATCACTACAGTCTAACGGTCCAAAGCTTGCGTATTTTTCAACTCACAGATCAGTAACACCCTTATATCAAATGTGCATTGCGCATATGTCAGATAAACCTTTAAATCGCCTCAGATATTGAGAGTCGTTACTCAACTAATGCAATAATTGTGGAAACGATGACGCGACGATATCTAAATCAACCTCGCGTACAGAATGAATTCGTACTCTTATTTCAGAATAAACTTTTTGTAATAAATTCATTCGAAAGAGCATAACAGTACACAACGATAAAAACCTGCCGGTTACGCTCGACCACTCCAACATTTCTACGATACGTATTATTCGCGATAAATGCCAATTTAACTCGATTTAATCAGCAAATCTCACAACAAAGGAATCAAACGACTCCACTTCATATTGCCAAACAATCCTCACTACGAAACGCCAACTTCGTAATCTTTTCATTATCGAGTGAAAAAAAAAACAAATTAAACCGTCGTCGCGTTTACGAAAACAAATATCGCCGTCGAGACCATCGTTGTCGCCTTAATTAACCGCATCAATTGGGATAAAGTTGCCGACTGTTTTAACATCGAATTGAAAAGTTTTTATCGAATAAAGAAAGCGCGATGCTAAAAGGGCGAAAATACGCGAACCGTTCGAGCGTCGAAAACTAACCTATTTGAATAGCTTAAAGCGAGCTTTTTTTCTCCCTCGGCGAAATAAGTTTGGCGAGAATACAATTTTGATTTAGTTTACGCTTTTATATCGAACTTTGACAGTTTCTCGGCCAAGTTGTAACGAGGAAAAAATCTTTTCGACCGAAAGCGCACATACGTCGCGTATGGTTGCTGTTCCTCCGCGAGGATTGAATCACAGTATATAATTTAAGCACGGATGTTTCTGTAGGGAAGAATAGGGTGAAATTTTAATTGGAATTTTCGTTGGCGGGAGCGATGGAATAAAATTCGTAAATGTATAGTATATTTGACGTGTTGCTTGTTTTTGTACGTGTCCTTATACAATTGGCCAACTCGACTGCGTCGCAGGGGGCATCTTAAACATGTAAATAAATTAATAAAAATTTCGAGTCATTAATCAGCATTAAAATTTGTTTTGACATATTTCACGTAAAACTGTTTGAAAAATCGACTGTAAGCGATGCAGTTTGCTCAAGACAATTTTGACGATATAATTCCATTTTTAAGGTTGTTGATTAAAATTACAAAATGTCAAGAGTTTCTAATTCACCAAGTTCAACTTTGAACACTTCTCCTGCTGAAGTTCATTTTGGTCATTGGATTCCATTTTAGCTTTGTTTTCAACAAGAACGATAGCTAATTACAGCCTACCTGATTTGTGAAAGGGAGTCGGAGAGGGTGGGATTTTCAACTGTTGCTTTTCAAATCATTAGTAATTATTTGGCTAATGTCCAACTTTTTGGTATACTTACATATTTTTCCTCCGCGCATAGCGCCAGCGTGTATTCATGAAAATCGTTCAAAATTTCGCGAGAGACTCTTGTCGAGAATGTTAAAAAAAAATAGTTTTTTGTTTTTTCGATACATCTCAAAATGGCGATTCACTCAAATTTTGAGAGGAGCAGGAGAAGGGGCAAATACCTTAAAAATTTCGCTCTCGATCTCACATGAAAGAGTGAATCACGGACACAAACATATTCAAATTTCGGCTTCTCAAAAGCATATGGAAGGGAGATAGAGCGAAAAACGAGTTTTTGAGGAAGTTTTGAGTCATGAAACTTCTTGAATCTTTCATATCTCCTCACCAAATCAACTTAGAAAGGTGAAACTTTGTGTGTGGGGTTAGTTGGTGACCAGAATATGACCTCTTGAATTTGGATCAAAATAGATTCAAAATGGCGGATTATCAAAATTTGAGTGGAGCTTGAGGGGCTTCAAGTAGCTATAATTTGAGAAATATGCCTTCATATGATTATTGCATAGCAAGAAATACTACATCTGCTCAAAATTCAACTTCTCAAGTGGTTTTGAAAGGAATAGGGTAGAGGTTTTCAAACTTGGTACTGGGTGTGGCTTGTAAACATGAAGGGCTTAGCAACGTTGTCTGCAAACCTGAACAAGCCTCAATTAAAAACTCGGCTCCAGTAATGCGGCAGGGCTGCTCAAGTTTTTTTTTGATAACTGTGCGTTCAATAGAACCCCATACAAGCAAAGCGCCAAATTCCTTTTTGAAAAAAAAAATTCATACATAGCCGGTTTTAGGTAGAGGGGCGAGGGTTAAGTGCCTAATCCCAAGAACTTTTTTAGGTGTTTTTTTTTCAATCAAAAACACTTTTTTCGGTACATATCAATTTTTCAGTGATTTTAAACAATTTACTAACTTTCCCACTTGACCTTTATAGAACTCCTCCCCTCCCCCCAGCAACGATCCAAAAATCTGCACAGAATCCATAAGCATTAGAAATCAGGTTTAAAATTTTCCTTTTTTTCAATCTATTGTATTTCTAATGACAAAAAAAGTTTTCAATCATTAATTCTATTCATTTTGGAGTGAATTAAAAAACAATTAATCTCGTTTCGAAGGTTAATCATTATGTATCACGGTCCAATTTCAAAAATTTTTTGGCTACATCAACTTTTATTCATATTTTTGACAATCAAATGATACCGCTGTAATATTTTAATTAGGTACTCCATACTTTATGGTAGGGAATTTGCCGCTTTGCTTGTATGGGATTCAGTCGGTCACACGGTATACACGAGTATCTACGAAAGAAATTCGAATCAATAATAGCTACATATTTCGGCGATGTTTCGAAATGTTTTTCATATTTATTAGTTATTGAAGAAATTCCCAAGTTTCACATAATAAAAAAAAATAATAATAATGAATTTTTCTTCACATGGTTACACCAGTTGCTCCACCGTGTCATCTCGCAGGCCTATTTTAATATCATTAATTGCTGCTTCAGCTATCCAAACATCTTCTCGACTACCCGCACCGAACGCACACTGTATAGGGGTCGCTGAACACCTATCATTAAAGAGCAGGTTGCAACCAGATCCTTTAGGTACTCCTGATCCATCACAACAGCGCCCAGCGATAACCATCTATCGTCCGGCACGTGTCTATTCCTACGCCTAATTAAGCCGCAGCCAACGCGAACAGGTTGACCGAACGTCTATGCGCACAGTGATCAGCTTGGATACGCGGCTGGAGCCTAAAAATGAGATATCTCTACTTTGCCGGCCGCTCGTAGTACTATTCAAAGAATACATCTGCTCTTCGAGATCTCCATTCGAAGGAAGAAAATGATAAAGGAAAAGGCCAGATGCGATATACCTTTATTCTTATTAGCGATCGCCTATCGCCGCTGTGTAACCTTCGAGGACGCTACATTGTCGGCCATCGAAGCGAACACAGTCGCACGTCTACGATACTACGCGCATCAACCACAATAGCACGCAACAGCTGTTTTCTGGTCGCGTGCCTTCGTGTAACGCTGCCTAATGGGATTCTACGGGTATGTTTAGATGGCTCGTTGCAAACGGCGGCGACACGCCGCGTTTTTTCCTCTCAAATTTTTAATCCTCAGGATTCATCGTCATTCTGTACAATCGTACGCTCTACATAACGATACGATTTACCGGCAGTCCCGTCTCGACGATACCCCCCACTTCACGAACGCCTCAACGCCGGCTAACTTTCGACTTTAACGCGTTTCGATCGCGAAATACACCATACTTTCTCCACACAACCGATACGAGAGCCGAACCAATGGTTGTAAATATTACGCTCGCCTTCTTCGCATAACTTTTACTCGGAATAAAATTTAAATAAATTTACCAAGCCGTCGATACTAAACAGATGTAAACACACCGACAAAGTAATCGGTGCGTCGACCCTCTTCACCGCTCTTACCTCGGTCTACGTAACTGACCCTATTTATGGCGCCATCCACGCCGATTAAACGATGACAAATGGGTTATCACCAGACCATACCGTCATCCGACTCCATCTGTACGTACGAATTCTACAATTATAACGTAAAAACATACGAAATTGATTCGACGATAAATCAAGAAGAAAAAAAAAGGAAAAACGTACGTTCTTGAAAGATCTAATTTCCGCGCAACCCCCGAAGCACGCGCCACCGTCCACGATACCCGCCAAGCCCTTACCTGTAATTGACAAATTGAAGCTTACGCGCTATTGTTAACGCCACACCGCTCGCCCAAGGATACTAGCACGTACTCCGCTAGCGGTTCTTTTGTGTTATTTCGGTTTTATCGCCGGCAAAACGCCTCAATCCGGAACTCTCGGAATATACGTCAGTTCGTTAACGAACCAAAATACTCGTACTATTACGTCTGACGGAGGAAATATATGTTCTTTCTTTCATCGAATAGTATCTGTAATGTTCTGATTCTTTCGTCGAACTTTTCCTCTTAGCTGAATTATGGAAAAGAAAAAAAAAAAAACGATACCTATAACCACACAACAACATATCTACTCCGGGGAAAGAGAAGACCATTGAGAAAGATTCAGCATATCTTTCCATTTTAGATCATTCGTAGTCAAAAAAAATATGCATCCATTCCCTCATTTGGGATATGCACCTATCATTCTAAATAAAATCCAACATACCGTCACATCTCATATTCTTTCATATGAAAAGAAAAAACATGCGCTCGAAGTTGAGCCATTTCACGTTTTCGCACGTAATTTCAAACCATCTCACGTTTTTGCGTGCAATGTCACACCATCTCACGTTGTCGTGCGCTCGAAGTCACGTCACTACACGTTTTCGCATGCTTGACATCACGCTATCTGCTTACCTCACACGCTTGAAGACACGTTACTTCACATTTTCGCAAGCTCGTCATGCAAAAGTATGAAAATGAAAATTGCTCAAAATAAATTTTATTTGGGAGGTAAATTTTCCAATTTTTGTTCGCTACAAAATGATATTTCATTCCAATTTTGGTTGATGAATTACAGAGACATCTGAAATCTCAACATTTTTGATCTTGATGTCATATGATGTAGTAAAATGTTACAGAAGAAGTTCTTAGCCATGAAACTTCTTGAATTTTTCACATCTCCTCAGCAAATGCATCTAGAAACTTCGAACTTCATATGTAAGATTCAACGTTATTCGAAAATCAGATTATGATTTCATTAATTTGAATTGGACATGGATCGAAGATGGAAAATTGTTAAAATATGAGGAACACACGAGGTGCCCTAAATAGCTCAAACTATTTTCACAGCCGATGTTGGAAGGGAAAAATAGCGTTCATTGTTCTCGAAATATAATGGGAGTATACGAAAGACTAAAAAGTTTTCTATAATTGTTTCTAGTGAGTTCAAATCATCAATATATTCAAATCCTAACTGCCCAAGTAAATCTGGAGAGGAGTTGTGGCGAAAAACAGCTTTTGTAGGAAAAACCTTGACATCAAATTTTGAATCGTCTCTATCTCCTCACCCAAAACACTTATTCTCAAGTTTAGGTCAAAACACACCATGGCGAATGAATCAAAATGTGGGGAATATTTTAGGGTCATCAAGTGACTCAGTTCTAATAAATATACGTTTAGAGGTTAGCTTTGGGTAAGAAATATTATGTAACTTAAATTCAACTTCTTAGGTGGTAGACTATAATAAGGATGAAATGTTCGACTGAACTCACAACAGAATGAAACTCAAGTTGGACAATCTACTGCCTCAACGAAGCCTCAGTGCAGACAAAGGTAATGTACAAAGGGATTTCTGATTACTCAGAATACCGATACAAATTTATAGATAGCCATGGTAATGTACGTGGAGGAAATCACCCAACTAATACGAGAGAGGTAGCATCCTTCTATTCCATACCAGTCAGGGATACCCCCATTATGCCCCTCATTCTCTTCTCTTGCTCTACCACATGAGATGGTTGATGTTGAACTGGACCACCACCCGTTCCAGTAGAGTAATTCCTCCACACAGCAAACCTCCTTCTGGTCATAGACTACATGTTTTTGAATTTAGTTTTCAAACAGATCGCGCTTCGATATCGACCTTCTACAGCTGTTGCATTAAACTCTGCCGCTACAATATTCCAGCATTTATTTTTTTCACTGTGGCAAAAGGAAGAGATTGATATTTTCTAATTTTGTATGAAAAACCATAGTTGATATAGGCTGAGCAATTATCATAATTTCATAACTAATCTGCTTGAAACTGCATCTCACTGCTTATTCTCTAGTACTTCAGCGTATTTTTGTACCAACTCTGTTAATTTCTCTTCTTCAATGATGGTAAAGTTCTTTCTACTCGCCATAATCAAATTAAAAATTTTAAAAAGCAATTCGAAACTCCACTTTATAATATTACGTCAATATTTGACAAGTTAAAAATTTAAAAGTAAATTCCACTAATAAGTTTGCAATTGAAAAAAAGCGCCAAAAAGTACAATGTTTGCCTGCACACGTTTATGTTTGAAAAAAGGCGCCAAAAAGTACAATTTTTGGCTTTGTTGTTCTCATTTCTTGCTTAATATACTCATTCATGCATCCTCGCGTCGGATTAAGTAATCCGCGAGCGCAAGCATTTGGTGCAACTGAATTTCGCATGATCCTAGATTCTAAATTACGTAATTCGAGTTTAATTTTTTATTGGTACAACCAGCCTTAAGAAATTAAATGTGTTAACATGCTGCCATTTAAAACTCTGCTTCAGTAATGCAGCATTACTGCTCATAGTTTTTTAGATATATTTAGGCGTTTCGTACAATCGATGTTTTATCAAAACTATACTCTGATAAAAATTTAACAAAAAAGTTACAGGAATAAAATGGTGATCGAGGAGTGAAATCATTAAACATCTCGAATGAAAGGGTAATATAAAACAGGAAAATACGGATTCAGGTGTTAATGCGAAACATCTATAGATGGAAATTTACTTCAGTTCTTACTTTTTGATTTTAAAAGGGATCAGATATCATTCATTTTCATTTATTTTTATCATCTTTTAATGATCAATAAATATTTGGATCCACTGTGGGTACGTCGTGATGAGATTTGATCGTTTCGAATAACGTCAGAACGGGATGATAATATGTGATTTAATCATGACACATAAGTAGTCAAGTACAAGTACCACATTTTGAAAGAAACACCTCGTATACACATTACACAATAACTATAACTCGTCAAAACTGTTATAAAAGATGACACGAAGACTTTGAGAAGACGTCCATCAACACTTGGAAAACCAGCTAAGCTCGTCGAAAATCAACACCTTCGTTTCTCTACCACCGCAAGAACTATGCAGGGAAGGGTTTCATATAAAATATGCTATTAATTTATGCTATTCAACTATTCTATAAAATTAGAACACTAATATAAATTCAATTAATCCATCCTACATAACTGCTACATCTCATATCCATAATCCCATTCATCCTCGTTTGCGCTATCAATTAAACGGTACAAAAAATCACCGCAAAAAGAGACGCGATGCTGACGCGTCCTCCATACCTAAGTGTAACAACGCCACACCACCATCTTCTCGACGCTCTATTCACCACCGCAGTAACGACGCGAGGTAAGGCGGAATGTAAAAAAGGCGCGCGCGAGGACTTCGCTCGAACGGGCGACGAAGCGAGGGTGGCAAAGCGATCTCCTCAAACGAATTTAGATTGCGAAAATATTGATCTGCGACCGTCCACTATACCTTCTCGCTTCGCGGCTTTTCCCTATACGTATACCCTCTTCTGAACACGCCAGACGTACCTTATACGTACTGTATACGGAAACGCTATACAACCAAGATTTTCCGTTTTGTTTCGTTTTCCTGGCCCAACGTGTACCTGCTTGATTTCGCATTTGAGTACTAGACTTTTTGAGTATGTTGAATACACGAGCGATAAATATTTTAAAACGTTATTCGACCTTGATTCTCCGATAAAAGAGAGAGAAGGGGAGAAGGGATTTGTAGTAACTTTGAAGAAAGAGAACATATTTACTGCCTATAAGTAATCGGAAAAACTTCGTTGGCAAAAATATAAACGCAAAAATGACTGCGAAATCTTTGATGTTGAGAAAATAGTTGAAATTCAATGGTACAAGAATAATGTATATCATAACATAATTCTTGGTATTTAATATTGATGAATTGATGAATACCAAGATGAATCTTAATAAAAGAATAAAAGAACTGAATTTTCATTGGAATGGGGAGGAGAGGTAGTGCAATAAATTAAAATGCGAGGAACGTCGGATTTGAGAAGCTAGGACGACCTCTAATTAAATTTTGAAAGATTTTCATTTACGTCCTTTAGTGTACCAAGCGTATGGAAACGTGAGATCACGTGACTTCGAACATGTGAGGTAGACAAGTGTCGACATGTTGGGCGCGCAAAAATGTAAAGTAATGTGACTTCGAGCGCACGAAAACGTGAGATGACGTGACTTCGAGCAAGTGAGGTAGACAAGTGTCGACATGTTTGGCGCGCAAAAATGTAAAGTGACATGACTTCAAGCGCGCGAAAACGTGAGGTGACGTGACTTATCACGTGTGGTTGTTCTTTTCAACAGGAAGAGGAGTTCCTATACTAAATTAATTTGAATTTTTCTTCTTTGTACAGGTTCTGCGAAAATTACATGAATTTATCTGCGCAATACAAGAAGAAATGAAGAGCCTGAAAGCATTGCATCATATTGAAGTGCCATTGCATCACCCAACAATATATCCGATGCCCTTTTGGCAAACTATTGTGTAAGGAACCTAAACTCCTCTATCGCTAAAACAAAGAAGCGAGAGTTATATCCAAAATATACAAATGTTGTGTATATAATCGAAAACAGATCTAAACTCAAGTCGAAAACTGCAGTCACATTTTTGGAATCAAAATGTAAAACCAGTTCTGGAGTTTCCTTAATAATCAAAGTAAAATACTAAACTTGCCTTTAATTTTGGTCAATAACTAGGGTTATAAAAGGCGTAGGTGCCGTTTGTAGGTTTAAATTATTTCAAAGAGAACACTCTTTCGAATAACTATAGGTTTGTTTTTACCACATTTAAACACTTCTTAAAATTCAGAAGAGCGAAATTTTCCATTGCATTTTCATTTTGAGCGAAGTATTTATACCAATTTCTCTTACCGCAGACATTTTTATAGAAAATTGGCTTACTTCTCAATCTCATTTACCTCTCGAAATATAGAAGCTAATCTTACGATTACTACGACATTAACTTGATTGCTCATAAAAACCAAATTGCATCGCTCTGAGCGCTGCCCAATAGGATCTAGGGGAGATTGCTATCATTAAATTTATTTCAAATTTATGCTTTTCATTTTTTAACTAGGGTGTTTTTCACGCAGAAGCGTCAACAAACGAATTATTTTCAACAAAAAAAAAAATTATTATACTTGGAATTTTTGGGTTAAGGTCAACTCAATAATTGAAAAAGTATTGGCTGCGGGAAAAAATGCAGATCACTTAATTTTTTCGAGATTCCATTATCTTCACCATGTAATGAACAGTTTTCTCTATGACCAATATGTAGTAGCCGCAATACACACAACAAACCAAATTTCCCTTCTGAGCATCCACCAAACTGGGACTATGAAAAAGTGATTTAGCCCAATTAATCACGAATTTTACGTTCTTTATTTTTCGGAGATGTGGAGCACACGGTGAGACTTTTGGAGAAATAATTCAATATCTAGATTCACAAACTCTATTACAAAGAACACAAACTCACAAAAATATAAGGAAAACACGATTATTACTCGAGCACTAATACATTTAAGATTCCATTAAATTTTAATCCCTTCTCCAGATTCGAGATTTCTTTTATAGCCGATAAATTGCGGCACATTGTGAAAAATTACCTATCTGAGATGGCGAGATCTAAATAGTTAAATTTACTAAAACCCTCTTTGATGTTCTTCAGATATTTTGTTTCGAAATACGTATCGCAATATGGAAAATTTATTTAAAGTTTGCGGCGCCAGTCTGAAAGTCACAACATGATGAAATTTCAATTTCATCCTACTACAGGTGTTTTTCTGTAAACGAGCCGACAAGCGAGATATTTTCAAAAAACAACATTTCTATAGTTTTTTGCGTTTTAGAACCAAGGTCATCCTATTCTTGCGCTATTAACTCAAAAAGTATAGATCGTACGAGAAAAATCCCAACTAATATTTTGTAACTTCAAAGCCCTGCATTTTGGTATAATATTTCTTCACCTACGACCAATGGTAACAAAAGTGTCATCTGCTCGACTCCCACAAATTGGATTACAGCCGGAGTCGACAACATGATTTGTTATACTCCGGAAGAGATCTTTTACGACAACGGGAAGAAATATTTTCTCGTCCTCGAAATGTCGACGGGGCCCATGTAAGTTCCTGGGCAGGAACTTTTATAGGAATCAGAGGATCATATTTTTCGACTTCCAACACCTCAAAACGATTCGTATGGACACCTTTCAGTCTAGTTCTCGCTCACTTTTCTTCACACTCTTACATGTTTTTCCAAGTCATTTCTCTTCTCATACATTTCACAATGACAAAAGCTCGAGAATATTTGCACATCTATTTGATAGTTTTAATATCATTTCTTGTATATTAAAATACCTTGAAGATACGTTGAAATAATTTTGTCTGAAATTCTTTGAGCGCTTACACATTTGTTTTTGTTGTTGAACCTTATAAGGCGATGCAGTAGACCCATTTATAGGTTTTAGCATACCTTTGTGAATTAAAATTAACTATTTTGAAATTTTATGAACTATACTAGAAACAAGATGGATCCATCTGAAGAAGAAAGCGTTCAGCTTCAACTTGTATCATGTAAGGCAGATGAAGACGCTTTGACTATATACTAGATAGACCGAACTAGCAACAAGCAAATGCCAACTCAAAGTGGTGATACATTACACAGATTTTCTCAGAATACTTATGACTAAATTCTTTATGCGCATGCGCAAATTTATTTCGCGCTAATAGTAAGCTTTAAATCGAAATAATAATAAAGTGATAAAGAACTCTGAACATACGCAGAATATACGTAGAGTTGTAACAAGTGTTCTCACTCTGATGCGTGTGATGTTTCACCGCAGCTTTTCCACACGTAATTCGGACCATCTAATAGTCAATGTGGAGACCAAGGAGAGTTCTTGTATGATGACGAGAAGAATGTTGTACTCAAAGAACACCAACGAATCTATAGGCAAATGCCGAAATTCGTAACGCTCTCTCAAAATATGTTAGTGCCTCTTTACTCGTAGCTTCTCAACTTGAAGACTCGTTGAAGTTATCTACACAATTATACTTCTAAAGAAAACTCTCAATCTCTTGACACGAGAATGTTCATCAGATACATCGGCGAATACATTATTTTGAATCCTAATTTCATGATGCTCTAATCAAAGTTATATAGATTATAGATACCAAGTTACTGCACTCTGAAAAATAAACAAAAAATTAGAGTAGGGTCATTTGCTCATTATATGAGCGCTGTGATACGCTAAACACGAATCTCATCTCTGATTGTAATCACTAGTTGTCATTTCAGGCACCAGTCAGAGAAGTGTTTCGTAGATTGCCGCAAACCTAGCGATCACTTCTAAACTAATTAAATAGCTATTATGGAAGTGCAGTAACTTGTTATCTATATGACTAATATTCGTTCTTTTGGGAAGAACTTGATATGATTCAATACGGAAACACGATAACACAAAAGCAAAGTATCCGTACCTGTAACGAATCCGGGCTCCGGCGGCGTCTTCGATAAAATAGGATACGGCGGTCGAGAAGGCACGCTCGGCAACGGCGGCGGCGGCGGCGGACCGTACACCGTCGGCGCGCTGAAAGCACTCGGGCAACCGTGCCTCTCCAACGACGAGATCTCCTGCGTCGACGATATGGTCACGGTTTTTGGATGATGATGCAAATGATGAACGTGATGCGGCGAACCGGGAGGCTGCATGTTCGACAACGCTCCCAACGGCGTGTACGTCTTCACCGGCGACGGATGGCCGGCCGCTAACGCCACATTATGGGGTGGCGGCGACGACTGCCTGTCCGGATGCAATGAAACGGTAATCTGTAAAAATTACCGAAAAATATAAATCTCGTTTCGCCCCTTTTCGCATTTTTCTTCTTCTTTTTTTTTTCGGCCTCGCTAATCGTTTCTTAAAAACGACGCCGACGAAAAATTCGACCGGATTAATTACGACACCAGCTTCGGCGTCGCGGGGTCATCCGTTTTTTCCGACCTATTTCCTTCTTAAATTACTCCCACGTCGCGACTCTCCCTCGTTCCTTCCACGTTTCCACACGACGCCGTCCAACTCGCACGCTTTAAGTAATTAAGAACCTAAATGCCTAAAAATAACTGCCTCTCGGTATGTTTTTTCTCCTCGCGTACGCTTCGTTTTACCATTTTCACGACGCTTTATCATCTCATCTCCGCTACGCCGTTATCGTACCTCTACACAGGTACAACGCTATAGCGAATTTCACGCGTACAAGGAATATCGCGTATCGCCGAATAAAAAAACCCTTTATACGCCTATATTATTATACTCTTTTGCTTTTTCTCGCACGCCGACAGAAAGGGAGAAAGGCTTGTTTATGAGAAATAGATAAACGATTTTATTTCTTTTTAAAATTTTTTTTTTCATCTCGTTTGCCTCCTTTTCTTTCATTTTTATTTTTTACCATACGCTGTCACAAAAAGAGCATCGATTATTTACTCTTTTCTATTGGAAACATTTGCATGGCTTTTAATGCTCTTTCTTTTCCTCATTTCTCGTCGTGCCGATATTTACACGCGAACGTTACGATATCGTGGCATAATAAAGCGTTGTTTCGCCAACGCTACTATGGAGTCGACGAAATTACGTAATTTCTTTTTTTTTTCTGAGCTTTACCGAAAGTTGTTTTCAAGCGCCTTGAAGAGAGAATTTCGTGAAAAATTCTCAAACATTTTCGTGCCCATTTGATTAGACTAATTTTACAGTGGTGAGTTTTCAATACGAAAGACAGCTATTACATGTAATTAAGGAATTGATTTAAATCACTGTTGGCGTTGTTAGCCATATTAGACTGAAAAATTTTTTATTCATGAAAATATTATTGTTACAATAAAAACGCCATAAATTAAAATATTATTAAAAATTATAAAAATTATAAAAAATATGTTGACGCGTTTCGGCGCACAGCCATCTTCCTGTACAATAGCGCATAATTACATTTATTTATTTAAAAACGCAATTATATTACAGACATAATCAAATGTACTGCATTCCGGAGTGTTTTCATTTAACACTACTTCGCCAGCACTTACATGACTGCAAATTTCGAAATTTTCTAGCCAATTTAAACGCCTTCCCTTATTTTCTACATGCAAAATCGCAAAATCCCTATCTAGATCGAAATTATGACTATGGTTAATTAAATGATCAGTGAACGTAGATATACCTATTTTTTTTTTATTTATGAACGCCCGATAATGTTCTTTAAATCTAACAGTAAAGGATCTGCCTGTTTGACCAAATAAATAGCTTTGCAGGTGTTACATATTAATTTATATACTCCGCTTCTTTTTATTTTAGGAATGTGATCCTTATTATTACAGAATAATTTCCTGATAGTGTTTGTGGGGGTAAATGCAAATTTAGTGTTCTCACTATTAAATTTTTTGATTTTATTTACAAAAGTTTGAGTAATGTTACCAAAATAACTAAGTTTTATTACAGCCTACTTGATATGAATGCGTGATGAAAGGAGATGAAGCGATAATCTCCATTGAAGAATTTTATGTAAAAATCTGAAAGAATATTTTTCGAATTTTTAGCTGAGTTTTTAATAAAAAACGATGGCTATTACAACCTATCTGATTTGGAAAGGGGGGCTTCAAATCTTACATTTCAAACTGCTTGTAATCATTTGGCAAACATTCAATTTTTTGGTGTATACATTTTTTTCCACGCGTGGTGCGTGCCGATATTTATGACTTTCGCTTAACATTGTGTGAGAGATTTTTTTGAAAATGCGAAAAAACACCTCAAAATGGCGGATCACTCATATTTTGAGGGGGGTTGGAGAAGGGGGAAAAAGCTTGAAATTTTTGTTTTGATCTTATATGAAAGAGTAAGTCGCGGAAACTAACATATTTAAATTTCAGCTTCCCAAGTGTTTTTGGAGAGGAGCTAGAGCAAAAAATGGGTTTTTGAGGATGTAATGAGTCATGAAATATCTTGCATATTTCAGATCTCCTCACCAAATCAATGTAAAAACGTCAAACTTCATCCAAAATGGTGGATTATCAAAATTTGAGTAGAGCTTGAGGAGCCTCAAATTAATAAGAATGTAATTGATATGAACTCGTATGATTATTGGAGATAAGAGTAAAACTACATCTCAAATTCACTTCCGCACATAATGTAGGATAGGAGAAGGAGGGGGTTTGCCCTAAAGAGGTCGAAAATTTTTTATTGTGGTGTCATTGATGAAATAAGCCCAATTGACAAACCGGATTTTAGCTTCCCAAGTAAACTGGGGGAGGAGGGAGTTAGAGCAAAATCTCCTCACTAAATCGACTTGGAAAGGTAAAACTTTGTATGTAGGGTTAATTGATGAGAGGATAACTTGAGGAGCCTCGAGTTGCTATAATCTGAAAAATATGGGTTCATATGAATATTGCATGGCAAAAAATACTAGATTCATTTCAAATTTAACCTCCAAGTGGTTTTGGAAGGGATAGGGTGGGGGTTTTCAGACTTAATACTGTGTATGACTTGTAAATATGACGGGGTTAGCAACGTTATTTGCAAACCTAAACAAGTCCTAATTAAAAACTAAGCTTCAGAAATGCAGCATAGCTGCTTACATTTTTTATTTATTATTGAACTCAAAATGGAGCATAACTCAAATTTAAAGAAACGCCGGAGAAGCCTCGAAAATCGTAAAGTTTTTGATTTTGATTTTGAATGACAGAATAAGTTGAAGAAATTAAATATCACAGTTTCAACTTTTCAAATGAATTTGAAAAAAAGTTTGTACAAAAAACTCTTTTTGAGGTTTTGAGTCAATACATATCCTCACCACCTCAAATTTTGTGTGAAGACCAGAATGCAATTCTTTGAATTTATGTGTAAATGGATCCAAAATGACGGATGCTCAAATTTGAGGAAAGTTTATCATTTATTTTCTAATCAAATTTTAATAATTAGTCGATATGTACTTTTTCAATTTCAATTCCAAATAACTACTCATTTTAATTGAATAATAATTTCCAAAATGTGTTTTAAACTAATGCAATTACTTGAATAAAATTTGTTTTAGAGAACTTCAATTTCATCTGGCAATAAACAATTGTCTTCTTTTTCCATGACCAAAGCTTCAACTATACTTGAATTATTAAAATTCATAAATTTAAATTTAAAAATAAAATAATTAGTATTCATTGATATTTTATCAATTTTATTCGGACTACTTTTTTTTTTAATTAGAAAAAAAATTTACCACACTGATAACTTTTCTAGAATTAAGAGAACAATACAGAAAATTTTACGAAAAGTCAAAACAACAGAATTCAATAAATTCTTAATATTTCTACTTATCATAATATCCCTGATATAACAGCTTTGGCAAACAAAATCATTATTCAACAAGACAAATATTACTATCAAACAAAAGTTCATTTTATCTGACCTTAATAATTTTTGGAAAATATCTGCTGAAACAAATTCTTTATATCACATTATTTTCATACACATAATCAAGGAACATCACCTTTCTTTTTAATGTCTATAATTAATCATAAAATATTATTCATTTCAAGGACAATTATGTGATTACTGTTTCAAAAAAGCTCATTAGAAAGGCAAAAAACGAAATTTCAAATTAAAGCCTGGTTAAACCATTCTTGAAAAGGCAAAACGTAAAACACTGCTTTAATTTATCTCATCACGCGAAATTTGTTCGTCGTAGAAACAAACTGAATAAACTAAGTAGATAAAAATATTTCATTTTGCTTTTCCATTTTTATCTTAATTCATCAACATAAATTTCACTTCAATAGGAATATTAAATTTTAATTGGAAAGGAAAAATTATGACGTTCTCTCATTATATGACATTTCACTAGCACGCATAACTTCACAACTTTGAAGAAAATCTCGTGCAGCCGTTTCTTCAAGAAGCCCTATAAAATACTTTTCGATGTTAATTTAAACATAAGACTTTGATTTTTACTGGTTGATAAATTTTGAAAAGAGTTCAGCAAGATTATAAAATAACATAAAAATGTATCTTCATTCAAACTAGTTTTGACAATGAAATCTGTTCTTTTATTTACTTTTTCATAAAAACATAAGCCGGAAAATAATATAATTCGAGAGTCCAGAGAATATTTCGCATATTGCTTCCGTGAGTTGAAAGCTTAACGGGGTTTTAATCACATATCGATGTCATTTGTACTTGATATTTTTAGAGGAAAAAATAGCCCAGAATGTCGTACAAGCTGACCTAAAAAAAAGCTTTTATCCAGATAATACGAATACGACGCAGCGCCTTCTTCGAACGCGTAAAAATTACGTTCTCGTGACATGCTATCTCTAAATTATGCATACAGGGTGTGCCGTAAGTAGTGGTGAATATTTTACGTGTTATTCACAGAATAACCGCTGGTATGGGCTCATTTCGCGAAAGTAATGTGATACGAAAAATATTTTTCAATTTACGCCATTTTGGAAATGAGCAAATAATACTAAAGTGAACATTTGGCATGGCTGCTATCATGAGTACCGGGGAGACCTAATCAAATCAACATCACGGGATAGATCTACAAGTTGTCAAATGCTTTGTTTTGGGATGGACGGGGGCAAATCAAATTCAAAAAATTTGCAGAAAAATTCTCTATTATAAGCAAATTTGGGTATTAATTTACATTTTAAATAAATGATTTTATTTTTGTATATTTTCTTCACCTATAACGTTACAGAGAAAAAGCACGTGAATCATTTTTACTGAAGATCTGAAATATTCGTTAATTATTTTTAGGTAAATGCGATTTAAGTGGAATAAACCAGAACAATTAATTTGGGAGGGGGTGCTATTACTAATTTTTGTAGATTTTAAAAGGATAAGGTATCACTTTAAGAGGAGTGAGTAATGAACTATTCCGATAAAATGATAATGTGTTTTGAAAAACTTGGTATTCGATATTTACCGCAAGTAGTAATTTTATTTTTCGGAAAATGATTCATACATCGAGAAAATATCAAAACCTAACTATGAATGAAGATTTCCTAAAATTTTGTTAACTTCTACTGAAATTTAAAACTAAATTTTCTCGCAATGGTCACCCAATTTTCAGATTAATATTATACGCTATAAATTTAAATTTCAAAAGAATTGAAGATGTAACTCGGACTATCTAGTATATAGTGAAAGGGGTAACCTAATTAACTCATAAGTAAGTAATCTATGATATTGCAAATCATTAGTAAGCCGTCATATAGCTTCATTAGTTGTTTTGAGAATAACAGTGAGTCGAGAGAGATTTTTGCGCTGAAGGGTGCGTTTTTTTATTAGCCACTCGGTACAAGAAAAACATCTTAAAAATATTCTAAAGCTTTTCTCAACTGCAACTCTGATATCCCAACCATACAGTCACAGAGTAAGAATCTTCGTGCGAAATAAAAGTTTCTTCCTTATTAGGAGCATCATAAACAGCAATTTGCAAGTTAATGATTTCAATGTAAGTGGTAGACCTTACTTCAACTCCATAAAATTTCATAAATTTCTTTGATTTCTGATACGAATTCAAGAGTTTGATAAATATGCTATCATCACACAAGTTCGGTGGATAACCATTTGCATCACCCATTTTTTCTTAGGATTGAAAGTAGTGGTGTCAACGTTAAGACAAAAAATCGAATATTCGATTTCTGAAAAAGTATTCGATACGAAAAATATTCCAATATAAGCCATTTTGAAATTCGATATCAAATCGAATATTCGAAGCGAATTGAATATTCGAAGCGAATCGAATATTCGAAGCTTCGATAGCTAAAAAATTCGAATACGCAAAACAATCGAATATTCCAATAAAAATTCTTCATTCAAAATATGAGTGATATCTGTTTGAAATGAAAACTGTAAATTTTTATCATTTTTTACAAAAGATGTAATTGTTGAAATTTTAAATTCATTTTCGTTGTTGTATAAGTTAATGTGGCTAGAATGAATTCTAGACAAATGGATTTTGAATGAAGTAGTGCTGCCATAATATGACATTTCGGATTTGCATAACGTACACTGGGCTTTTTCTTTATTAATTTTCTTAAAATACTTTCAAAGCACTGAAGGCGCCATATTGATTGCATTAAACATAAACTCAAAATGAAAACACCACTAGTCTACGCAAGGATGACGAAAATCAATTAAATTAATATTCTCTTGGTTTGGTTTTCGTTGTTTTCTTCACATTCGTTGAATAGACCTGAGTTTTTTATGCTCTAAGCAGAGCTGATGGAACGAAGACAACAATGCATTCCTCAAGGGAAGGATAGGTGTGAGCTAAACGTAGTAGAATACGGAAAGTAGTAGAAGAAGAAACGAAAATCGTTGCATCTACGTATCGCTTAGTGTGTAGTATGAAACCTCCTAAAACTGATTAATGATTACCTACCTATTAAGTAATAAACTTATTCTAATCAAATTGAATTTTTGAAGCGATCTGAAAATTTGAATATCGAAGCGACTCAAACATTCGAACATTCGATGTGAATCGAATATTTGAAGCAAATTTTTTAACGAATATTCGAAAATAAAAAATCGAACATTCGATTCTTCGATTCACGTTGACAGCACTAATTGAAAGTCTTCAAATAAAATTAGTGAAGATACCATGAAAAATAAAACAGTGTATTTTCCAACTCACCGGTGGCCTTAAAGGTTCCTGTGGTGTGCGAACAATTGCCTCGCTCGCAACAGCCGTGGCCTCCGTCTGCGTATGACTAGTCGAAGAAATTCGGTACTGCATGCCGGATATACTGCAATAACCTTGATGATGCGTGGATTTGGTGGTACTATTCAAGTACACCCCTGTAATAGTAACCCCCGAATCCTGGTTCACAATCAACGACACCTGTCGCTTGCCACTACTCGAGGCAGTCTTTAGCACCACTTCATTACCAGATAAATCAGCCTCGTCCTCGACATCGGCGTCTGAACTCGAGCTGAACTTCTTCCTGATAAAGGGTAACTTGCGGTTTTTAATTTTCGCTATTACGCTTTCAGTTTTTTCAAAGTTCTCAACATTCTCTCGTTTTTCTTCGCCTTTACCAGTCGACTTAACGGTTATGGTGCGTTTACCAGTCGTACTGCTATAGCTAGCTGCCAGTATAGCAGTAGCGTTCAAGCTGGCCATGCGTTTACAGACCACCATATCTTTCAAGTCCATGGTGATCTCTTTGCGTTGCCTTCGACGTCTACGAACCATACGTTTCTTCTCTTCCAGCAACAGGGCTTGGTGTTTCTCCTCTTCGGACGACTCCTCGGACACCTGACGTCTGAGGGCACGCGCGAATTTCTTCTTCAACGAGTTCTTCGCCGCCGCCGTCGGTTTGTCGATGGCGGCTATCTCTTTGATCACGATAGGCGGTGCCATCATCTCGATATTGTCGTCCGACAAGGTCGACGATATCGATGAACTATTCATATCCCAGTGCTTACCAACGCTACGTAGACCTGGAGCCGTTCTCAGAGATTCGCGACAAATCACCGGATCCGGTTCGTCCACGCTGGTCGCCTCTTTCTCGTACTTGACCAGCGCCGTTTCTTTCACGGTCACAGTTTTCGATGCGTTCGTCGGACTACTTTCCATCTTACGTTTGGCGATTGCCGGCTCCGACGTGCTTTCGGTCGCGTTATCGTCTGAATTCTCGGTACTATCGTGAGACGATACGGATACACTTTTGCATTCGTTCTCATACAAACAGTGCACCATGGCCATAGCGTTCAATGACGCCATACGTTGTTTACGACGACGCACCGCCTTTACAGGTGGCGCTGGCGGAGGTGACTTGGTCGCTTGTTTTTCAAATCGTACTACTTTCTTTGCGGCGTTTTTCACGCCTTTGGCCGGACTGGACGAGGATTTTTCCTCTTTTTTAGCCTTGTTCGGCGTTTTCTTGGGCGAGACTTTGCGTTCGTCAGATTTCGATTTGGTATCTTTCAACTTATTCAACGGCACGTCGTCCGAAGATTGAGAAGAATGTTCGTCCTCTTTGGGGGGCATTCTAGGGGCGGGTTTTTTAACCGGTGTTTTTGGTTTGGACGGCGCTATGGGCGCCATTGTCGGTTCCTCTACATCGTCGTCTTCATCTTCGACGTTTTTCTTCAACTTCTTACGACTTTTTTTACTCTCCACTTCGCTATCGCTTTCTAGCTTCCGTTTGTCGTCAGTTTTACCCACCACGTTGGTCGCTTTACGTTGCTTCAGTTTACTCTTTTTGAACTCCTCCAAATGTTTTTTAATCTTGATTTCGGTCTCTTTGCCGATTTTCGCTAATTTTGTTTTGGTCGTTGACGTATCCTTCTTCTTCACTTTTTTACTCGACTCGTCGCTACCGTCGTCGATATTGTCGTAAACGCATTTGTCCTCGGCTTTGGGGCGTTTTTTCGACGTTTTCGATGGTTTAGGTTTCGACTCTTTGTCGTTGATCGTTTTGGCAGCATCATCTTTGGTTTTGGGTTCCTTTTTGACGACGGGTTCTTTTTTAACCGGCTCGTCTTCTTTTTTAATCGTGTCCTTTTTATCGTCCGTTTTATCTGCGACGTTTTTACCGCTTTCTTTTTTTTCTAAATCCTCTTTTTTGGCCTTGGGCGTTGCCTTTTTCACGCTCGGCGTCGTTTCTTTATCCTTCTTAGCGTCTTTTTTGACGTTCTCCACGTCGTCCAAGTTTTTCTCCGTTTTAACGGTCACTTCCTTTTTATCGACGTCATCTTTTTTGTTCGGCTTTACTACTTTTTTACCGGCATCGTCGTCTTTATCGTTTTTCGTCTTCTTCACCTCCTTCTTAAGACTGACTGGAGTAGAATTAAGGACAAGCGCGGGCGAAACAGATGGCACGGATTTCTTAGGGGCCGGTTCTTTTTTGACAACTTTACCCTTCTCATCCTTACCTTTGACCTTATCACTTAACGCCGTCTTCTGTTTCTCTTTCATTTTGTTGGCAACAACGGTCGTTCGATTACCCGCATTGGAGTCGACCAGGCAAACTCCGCTACGCGTTTTAATCGGTTCCGCTTTCTTTCTGCTCTTTACCTTCTCGCCACCTCCATCGACTTTTTGGAGGCTTTTCTTCGCGTCCGGTTTCTTTTTGTTCGCTTTAGCAGCGATCGTTTTCGACGCTTTAGCGACGGACGACGAAACGACGGTCTTACCGCTAACGCTAGACTTTTTCGTATCAGCACGACATGGCTTATTTGGCTGTAAGTCTTTGGGCATCGCAATGTACCAACGCTATCAATGTACCTCGCGCTTCTCACTCTTTTTTAAATTTGTGTAGGATGGTTTATGAAAAGCAGTTCATGTTTGTCTCCGATATGACCGCTTCGGAATACGGGAAGGGATCCGGGAACGAGGCGCAGCAACGGGGTTCACCATTCAACGTCAAACCATCTGAAATACAAAAAAAAAAAAGGGGATTAAAACTTTTATGATTTTTTAGCGGTTGGGGTTGGGGGAAAGAAAAAGAAATAAGATATGAGAGAAGATTTTTCTCATAATATCATCAATCTTCTACTTTTTCATCGCCATCATCTTTCGTTTGTCATCTTTTTGGCAATTTTCTTCACTAACAAATTGTACGGAATATTAATAATAATTTTTTTTGAGCTATTTTTACTTCTTTCAATGACTTTATCACTTCATTAATTTCCAAACATTTTTTCAACTTGTACTTATTTTGCAATCAACTGATTGTTGCGATTAAATGAAAAGTGGAATTAGCAACACTCATCATTATAGTTGTGAGGGGGAGGATTCGGGAAGAAGGAATGAGAGAACTGGCATATTTTGCCATTTTCTGGTAACTTTCTTCGTTTTTTTTTTTTTAAATTTCAGAAAATCAAAAATTTGCGACACCATCAATTTTTTCCCCTCTGTTTTCAATGCCTCGATCATTCATAATTTTCATATTTTTTCGAATCAACCACCTCAAAAACACATAATCTACAATTCTCAATTCTACATTAATTATGAATTTGGCCCTGTGAAGCCCAATTTTAAAAAAATTGGGAGTTTTGGGATTTCGTGAAAAACTTAATTTAAAAACTAATTTAAAATTTAGATTCATTGATCTTAAAAACACATAATTTGATATAACTGATTAACTTCACCTTATCATGCCCAACTTTCCAAGAATTTTAGTTCTGGGACTTCGTGAAGGGTTGAACTTATACAATGATTTTAAATTTAAATGCAGTTACTTCAAAAACATATAATCTTCTACTATATAATTGAGGAGGGTAAAACTTTGTCCGAGGTAAAGTCGAGATACGCGCAACGATGGAAGTTGCGAGTGGTTTCATGTGATAGGGTTGAACGAGGAGATCGTTCTTAACGCCTCGGGCACTCACGAAAAGCTCCATGAAGCTCGAAAAAAAGCTTTAAAGAAACGTCCAGTAAATGGGCCGAAGAAGTTGTACACATATCTATGATGCTCGACCAAACGTCATTCCATAACCCCGAAGAGTAGTTGATACATTGTCCACCAGGATCTCCCTATGATGTGCGCAATTTTTAAATTTTGGACTTGGAACGTGAGATTGTGTGACCTCACGTTTCATTGAACCAGCTCACGTTTCAATATTATGGAGTAAAATTTTATATATGTAGTAGGAATGTGAGTTTGTGTGACTCACGTTTGGAGTAATATTTTATTTATGTAGCAGAATGTGAGTTTGTGTGAGCTCACGGAAAAATTGAACCGTGAATTAGCGTGACGGGGCATGAGTCAAGGTCTTTTAGTTCGCAGTTTTTTAGTGTTGCAGAAACGTGAGTTTGCGTGACCTCACATTTCATTGAACTGTGAGTTAGTTTGATGGGGCATGAGTCCAGGTCTTTTAGTTTGCACGGAACGTGAGTTTTTGTGACCTCACGTTTCATTGAACTGTGAGTTGGCGTGACGGAGCATGAGTGGAGGTATTTTAGTTCCCACGTGATAAATGGAGCAAAATTTTATAAATGTAGCAAGGGGTGAGAGGATGTCCTCAAGTTTCATTCAACCAGCTCATGTTCTAATATGGAGTGCACTTTAATTGAACCAGCTGGAGTTGTAATAAAGTAGTGGTGTGGTCATTTGTAATATGGAGTAAAAAGCATAAGGATCCCTCCTCATGGTACCTCACGTTGAATGGTTAGCGAACGAAATAAAACCTCAACTTATGCATTCGAATGGCATCTTATGCCGAATGGTTGACTAACGAAATTATTATTTTAGACATTTTTTCACTGTCTATGTTTTGAAATAATTCAACGAATTCCGATGTAGATGTATCAATGTTTTTTATTTTGTTTTTTGAAGTAATTTTTATTTGTGGCTAACTAAGATTAAAGAAAAAAAAATTAATTTTAACGTCGTGAATATAATTTGAATGAATAAATTTTTTTAAATGAATAATAACATTACTTATGTATGTATATGAAATTTTGTATATCGATTTAATTTTTCAATTGCTCCTTTCATTAAACAAGTAACAAGCAAAAAGTTATTTTTTGAACGTGATCACAAATTTTGAAAAAAAAAATTAAAAATAACATTGACAAAAATTTAGTTTTCAATTTTTAAAAATTTTTTCAAAAAAGTTTTGCTGTTTAGTCGTAAAAAGCTCGAAACTTTCGCTTACGTCACACACTTTACACATGTTTCAAAACGTATAAACGCGTTCTTCTGTACTGCACATAGAAGTTATGCGTTTTCATGTTGTGCGGGCTATTCAAAGTTCAAAATCAACAGAGGAGTGTTTTTCGCATGGTTAGTTTTATGTGGCATGTTTTCGAGTATCAAATCCATATAAAATATATGTATATAAATAAATAAATAAATAAATATTATTATGATGAATTTTTTATTCACAAAAAAATTATAGAAATAAAAAGCAAAGAAGAATTATTACCATCGAAGAAGTTGACAATAAAGATAAAAAAAACCCTTTCAGTGTATAAAGAAGCACATGCTTAAACACCCCATCCGAAGGAGGGGTATGGATTACTAGTTTAATATAAATGACCAACTTGGCTTCGTGAATTTTAGAAGACAACGACGAAAATAAAACTGAAAAATTATTGGTCGCGATACATCGTTAATATACTTTTCTTTCATATTTATTTTTAATCTGTTTATTATACAAATTCAAAGGTTCATTTTTCAAGTTATAAAGTTTCATTTATTTATATATCATGTCCAGTGAAGAAATACACATATATGTACATCGGATGGACGGCTTGTCCGGTGTAGAAGTACATCCAACCCCTCCGATGTGCCAAATGTAAGTTATTTGGTCACACACACAAGAAATGCACTAATTCCGCTGACTGGTCCAAGGAACAAGATGGCTTCGAGACCAAGCATTAAAGAGCAAATCTATTTCTTCACTAAACGACATACACATATATATACCAAAAAATTGGACATTATGTTAAAAATTCAACTAAAAAGCATACAACCATTTTAAAAAATACCTCGCCTAAAAACCATCAAATTCTTTCATCTTATGATGATTTTTTTTCTTCAAATTTTCAAAAAAGGACCCAAAAATCTTTTCAAGCGGTAAGATATTATTCCTTTATAATTATGTACAAAAAATTCAATTCTCAATTTTTCAAATTTCCATAAACCTATCTGTTAAAATATCGATAAATGTCAGAAATTCAGGGCATCCTTTTCTTCATCTAATTGTAAAGAGTACGGAGAGTAACTGATACTGATCTTCTCAACTCTACGGCAAAACTAAGTCGCGAAAAAATTATGCGAAATTGAAGGGCCTGAGATCAAAAATCCTATTCTTTAAGCTCCATCTACACAGCTCGTGAGAGAAAAATTTCGAAGAACTGTTGTTCTCAATATAATATTAGTGGGCTCCATTCCTTTGCCGCTTCGCAGCATTTCTTAATTAAACGAAGAAAAAAAGTTATTTTATCAGACAAGTGCTGCTACATTCTAAACTACACCACCCAATTTATTCTTACTTGTTACCCACCAAGAGGTCTTCCTTTCAGGATGGGCTCGCCTCTTTATACCTTTGTAAAACTGCCATTCTAAACAATTTTATGACTTTACCTTCGCACATTTACAAGGCTTTTATTAAAATTTACAACCTTTTTTTCCTTTGTATACCTGCTATCCTTTATATGCCTTTTATACCTGCTATTCAAAACAAGGATGCGCGCGCATCTCAAAACCAATTTCATCTCGATTTTAGTACATAGAGATTTCTGGGTGGGTAAACACTAGGGTGGGCCGAATTTTGTTTTTTTTCGAAAAGTAAGGAGGCTTAGTGAAAAATTGTTGTGAAATGACCTCAAAAAGATGTCATAAAAATTTCAGCCCTCAAGTTCAATTTTTACTATTGCCAAAATGGGCCCAAAGTTTTGAACTTTTTTGAAAATCGAAAAATTTAAAAATTTCGTAATTTGCACTATTAATAAGCTGAAATATTTTTTAATGGGTAAAAAATATGAAAAAAAAAATTTGACGACCATATTTAGCATTGCAGTGGTTCCCAACCAGTTTCCAGTATCACTGAAATAATGCGAAAATCGTTTGATATTGGTGCAATTATGGAGTTATGTATAACATTAGGTATCCTAACATAAACGAGTAATTACATTACTTATATTAAAATTCTTATAGCTATATGAGCAGCACTTAGCTGTAACCCATAACTTACCGCGCGGAGGTAGCTGCGCTCGAGTTTCTCCAGATCAGCTGGACAGACTCGGATCCAGCTGGCGAGTCATTGAGAAAATCTCGGTGGGCCGCGAAGTATTTGGGCCGACTGAGGTAAAAATTGGGCCACTTCAATTTTAAACTTTAAATTATGAATCCATAATTTGAAAAATGAGAGAAAAAATTGGGCCGATTAATATTAAATGGGCCATTAAAAATGGGATTTTTCGGTGGGCCGTTAAATTTTCCTATTTCTGGATACAGCCCTGCAGCTGGGTAAAAGTTAATACCGTTATTCAAGTATATGTGCCAGGGTAGTTTCGAATAAAAAAATTCAGCAAATGTACCTATGGCCCCAAACATCTTTTTAAATTGATCCAGTTGCTGAAAACGCAACCAGATGAATTTAAAAGAATAATAACACCCATAATTCAACGAACCGGCTGTTTCGCGAATTCGGAAAATATATTCATCGCAATGATAGAAGATGATGACGCAAACATAAGAAACCTTGGCTGGAAAAGAATTTTGAATTCTTACCCAAAAAAATACAAAAAGCGCGAATTCTTTCTCCGAACTTTGAATTTTTACGCAAAGCATTACTCAGATTTGATTACCTGGGACTCCACAAATGTATCGTTTCCTCCCCTTTTACATATTCTCTCGAAAAAAGATTTCATGAAGCTAGCTCGAGAAAATGCGAAATTTGAAGTAGAAAATTACCCTTGTCATACCCAAAATGTGGAAAGACTTACACGAGAGGTATCAAATGCATCTGCAGCTGTTCGTGGAGAGGCGCGAAGACACGGTTTTATTGAAGTTCGTCTGAAGTCGCGTAAGGTAATGAAATTTGCCCCTCTTAGAACCCCATTGTTAGAATTCTTGTTCAAATTACTTATCTGGGCATTAAATTTTATAAGAGATGCCAACTTTTAAGTCCAAAAAAGATTACAAAATTTAATTGTGCTTGTTATTTCGTAAGTATAAACTTTTACCCAGCTGGTCTGCAGGAACTCGAGCGCAGCCACCTCCGCGCGGTAAGTTATGGGTTACAGCTAAGTGCTGCTCATATAGCTATAAGAATTTTAATATAAGTAATGTAATTACTCGTTTATGTTAGGATACCTAATGTTATACATAACTCCATAATTGCACCAATATCAAACGATTTTCGCATTATTTCAGTGATACTGGAAACTGGTTGGGAACCACTGCAATGCTAAATATGGTCGTCAAATTTTTTTTTTCATATTTTTTACCCATTAGAAAATATTTCAGCTTGTTAATAGTGCAAATTACGAAATTTTTAAATTTTTCGATTTTCAAAAAAGTTCAAAACTTTGGGCCCATTTTGGCAATAGTAAAAATTGAACTTGAGGGCTGAAATTTTTATGACATCTTTTTGAGGTCATTTCACAACAATTTTTCACTAAGCCTCCTTACTTTTCGAAAAAAACCAAAATTCGGCCCACCCTATTAAACACCCATACCTTGATGCACGATGGTCGACTACTCCTTCACCAAGTCGACCAAAGTTGACATTAGTAATCAATTAAAAAGCTCTAAACGTTGAGATATGAAGAGCCTCCTCGTATAAATCAGTTAAGACTCCAATAGCGTTCGTTTCAATAAAAAACTCAGCAGTAAAAGTTCCAATTAAAATACAATATCTTGAAGTCATACAAAATAACTTGAAGGAAAAAAGATCGGCTACCGATAAAGCTATAAACAAACTAGAACACTTCATCGAATTAAATATGCCGCCGACGATTAACATCGCCGCTTTCGGCGAATATCGCATAACATTAAAAGAAACCAACGCACGAGATGCGGGGGTGCGCACGCGAAAACGAGTAAAAAAGCGTGTAAAGTAAACCCATAAAAACATCTGTGACGTGTGCGATCACTCTCCGAAGCGCGCAACGCGGCTCCGAATCAGAGGGATAGAAAACACTAATATAGCGTAGACATTAATCTGTGATTCATTAAAAAATTAACAAATGATGGGTGAATACGAATGCGATAGTTATAAGAATTAAATAATCTAAAACGAAATTCATTAGCGAATCTACTCACGAGGCGAGATTAAAGTGATTGAGGGACTAACAGATACAACGATGAGCTGAAACTAGAGATAAAATGTGTAACCATTATTTTCGTGCAGCCACAATTACAAGTCTCAGCAGTCTGGAAAGCACACGCCGAGAACTCAAAAAAATAATAATCGTATATCAAACGATAACGAATATTGACCAAGAAGGCCACGAGTGGTACTACGACCCTACTTCATACAGTCAACTACACTACACTTTGTCAGCGAGTAGTGTAAACGGTACACTTCGTGTTACGTTGCTACGAAGTGTAACGTTCGCAACGTCATTTTTGTACGCTACGGTGCATAGCACCTGTAATACATCAAAAACGCGCGCGCCATCGCGTTAAAAACTTCTCCGACACGAGGTTGGTAAACGATAAAGAAATCTCTTCACGTAACAAGAATATTTTATAAGCATCGCGTCCGACCCGTGTTACCATTTTAGCGCCGGATTTTCGTCCGAACTGAAGGGTTTCATGGGCGGGGAGCGAAACTTTCGTTCTCAACTCCGCGAAGGGCGAATAACCGTTTTCCATTAGGTACTTAAAAACGGGATATATTTTTTCGACGCAAATAATACGCGCGTCTTTCCTCCCTCCGTCACCCTTCTCGTCGACCACGGCCATAAATTGTTATTCAATATGAACTCGTTAAATTCCAATATCTATAAATCTACGTACGCGTTGAAATACTATACTCTTTAACTGTACCGAAACGAGCTCGTAGTCATTTGGATATCCAGCGTCGCCGTCAATCCTCACCGTTCATATTTGCCCTCGACGACCTGTTCGAATGCGTAAATTTTACCGTATATCGTCGTACTACGACTACGAACATCGGTACGTACAAATTTCCAACGCATTAATCCCCCCCTCGCCCCATTTCTTCTGGTTTCCCAGTATAACAACGATTTGGAAATTAATGCCAGTCGAGTGATAATTCTCGAATAATGACGGAAACCTCCTTACCGGTAATTTTCTTCGGACGGGTTAATTTTTCATTCGATCGTTCGGTAATGCGCCGCGCATGTATACAGGTCGTATAATTGGGCGTGAAACCAGTTAACTTCGTATACCGTCGAGCTTCGTCGACGTACGCGTTCAAAAGAGTCGCATAACGTTCGTTTATTTACCAACAACGCTCGTAACGTTAAGCAGATTTAGTTCTTATTTTAATACCGTTTTTATGGGTTTTTTTCTTCGTTCTTTTTCTTCTTCTCTTTTTTTTTTTTATTACGGTATTCGCGTTAATGGAGGCCGCTACGCCGCCTAAATGGTCGACTCTATTGTACGTACAGAACTACGTACCGACCGTTCGGATTTATTACACGCCCGTTACTCTCTCGGTCGGATCTCGGATGCGTATTTTATCAATGAGAACGAGAGGTCGCCGAGTGAACGAGGAAGCGGCTTGAAATTTTCAACGCGTAATTAACGCCATCAGCACGTTCGTGGGTAGGAGCTTTCGAAATTTATCGAAACAGTATCTCAAAATCATCACGTACAGTGGAGTACCTAAGGACGTGGTATTAAGCCTCCCACCTACCTTATCATAAAATTTCCTACTTTTTCTGAAAATATTTATACCAATATTTTTCATCGAACATGGTAAAATCTAGAATGCAACGAGTAAAATTATGTTCAACTTTTGTTTACGGCACAAAATGAAACCAAGTCATTCTGACCTTCAAATAAGCTCTAAAAAAATTTCACCCTGTGATATAATACTATCAATTCGTGTTCAAGGGACTTCAGCTCTGAAAACTGTTAGTTTCATCTTTGCATTTCGGCACATTTGTAATAGCCCATTACGATATATATAGGGTGGATGACTTAAATAAGCGTGGAGATAGACCAGACATGGTACATTAACGTTACGTTGGGTTGTCCACCCTGAATAATGAAGGGGTAGAAATATAAAATTTGAGTAGAAATTTTTCATCTCTACGATGGGCAACATTGAAAATTTTTATTCAAACATCCATGAGGGATATGAGCATATTAGTATCCATGAAAACGATAAAAAAAATGTCATGCTTTAGGCTTCCTCTAGATAGATTCGATATCGTGACAAAAAATTCAGGATAAATTAAAATTTCTTTTTTGATTTTTTGAGAAATAAATTTTGAAATTTGTTCATCTCAAAAGCTGGGTACAAGTCTAAATGTGGAAAATTTTATCTACAAAAATTTTGTGGAAATGAGGAGTGTGTTGAGGAGATAGATATATCGACATTTATATCAAAAACAAGATGTGTAGCGTGTAATATTGAACATAAAAGGGGGATATTAAGAAAACCCAATCATCATCGCGCTAAGTTTTTTTTTTTTTTTTTTTTTTTATACATTAGTCGTACCGACTGCTACTAGTTCTTATTTAGAGAAACACTTTCGCCATCGCTAAGGCGATACCATTTTTTGCTAACCAACCCCAAACAGATCCATCTTACCCATGCAAGTGCGCAGTGGCGAACCATTTTTTGTATCGTTTCCGTTAATGCCTTAGATGCTCGGTTCATATAGTCGAAAAGTTAAAGCATTTCTTGAAGGAGGGTAGTTCGACCGTTTCATCCGGTGGAATGATCATGGCGACCGCCACACTGAACTTTCAGAGCGTTGATTAGCTCCAAAATTTCACGATATTCCAACCACGTTAACTCGAGTCAACGTCGGACATTTCCATTCAATGCTCGGAAGTTTCAATAATGTTTTGTAGCGTTAAAAGCATTATCTCATCCAAGGTAGTCTGCTACACATGATACTTTCTATATCTTGGAAATAAATGAGGAACAAAATTTTACGGACGCAAGAGAAATCATCCAGTAATAATTCTGAACAAAAAAACGTGCAAAAATTGAGGCTAAAGGAATGATTAGAAATGAGAAATTGAAAAAAGAACTTAAAATATTACGCGCCGATCTAAAGCACACGTAAGAAAATATTCTTTCCTTACATTATTAATCCATTGATTTTCGATAGCTAAGAAGGTTATTGTGAAAGATTTTCCATCACAGATGGGGATATGTTCACATCCATGACACCATCAGTCACCGACCTCTACGATTTCACGGAATAAGATTACGAGTGATGGCCTAGTCCATTATAAGATAACTGTTTATGAATTATCGCATAAAGAGTGCAGTAATTACTAAGATGAGCCTTTCTACCAAAAAGAATAAATAAAGCAAGCAAAATTTTGCAGAATATGGATACTGCCTTATAAGTTGTTGTGGAGGTATCTCTCTATGTATTGAAATCAAAATGAAATCGGTTTTGAGATGCGCGCGCATCCTTGTTTGGAATAGCAGGTATAAAAGGTACATAAAGGATAGCAGATATACAAAGAAAAAGGAAGGTTGTAAAAAGCTTTGTATATGTGCAAGGGTAAAGTCATAAAATTGTTTTGAATAGCAGGTATAAAGTAGGTTAAAGAAATTTGTGATGCAAGACTGCAGTGGTAAGAATTTTTATAGATTTTTAGATTATAACTTTAATAACACTTGACATGTAATAATCACGACAAAATTTTATAAATCTACCTATCTATTAAATCTATACTTCATTCATCTTAACTCTCAAATATTTCAGCAAAACATTTTTCACTGAGTAAATTAAAAATGGTCTTTTTTTTCTCCAATGTTGAATACTTCGCAAACATTTAAGTTAAAACGTAACTTTCCATACCTCAGTCACTACTTCATTCTTGGTACTTCAACAACAAATAGCAGGGTTGGGCCTTATCTACACAAAAATCAATCCTATATCCACAGATTAGATCTTTGTTGTCCTGTGTTATAAAAAATCAGCCAACATTTTTGAGGACATGGTTTTTATTTTATATGTCATTGAATTCCAAAAACTGCGACTTCCACGTGCAGATATCAGGAATAGCGGTTGATAGCTGTAAAATAATCTCAAAAGTATACCGAAAAAATTCAAGTTTTTCAAGTTAATATCTATACCCTCAATAATCAGGTCAAAGTTAGAAAATTTTATGATGCATCAAAAATTGTTCAAAAAAATTTATTTTCAACAATTTTTAAATTTTTTGTGTGCAAGGGCGATATTTTGCCTTCTGAATTTCAGAAAAATAATTATTTACCTGTTTTTTCAATAATCAGGGGCTTTCAAACTATTTCTAATGTATATGAAAAATCCCTATTTTTCCTGTATTGTTTTGAATTATATTTTATACTACTTATAACTATACTACAAATAGATCAATTTTTTAGAAAAACCAAAATTTCTCCCATGCCAGTAGTCTATTTGCACGATGAGAACATTAAACATTAGCGTAACGTGGTAGGGTATATCAAACGTCGCGCTATGGCCCTAAGTGCAATGAAAGTGGCCCGTTTCAAGAGCGTTTTTTCACGATTGTATCAACTTGAGCAAAAAATGTGTAATAATATTTTTTGTTGGAAATTTGTTCAGCTTCATTTCTTCACTCCGCTTTTTTTCTGTATCTAGATTAGAACGCATGTTATTGGCAAAAAACAAGTTTTGGGGGCACGAATGTGGATTTTGGGGGAGAAGCAACGATGCGATTTCTGGGGAAAAGTTAGGTGTTATTACAGACACCATTAGTTACAAATTTTCGCAGAAAAACTTTGGCCCCCAATTAGTCCCGGTTAACACGTGTTTTTGTCGCAATTTGACTGGACTCCATAGCGACTTTTCATAACATATCTTCAAACCACTCATTTTTAGGAAGCCGTAGCTCGACACTCATTCTTTCTTGAAAAATGGTTTATGGCTCATTTTATAGGGAATTGAAAGGAGAGTAAATTTTATTAAGATCTTTTTGCGCTAGGACCAAATGCGGAGGAGATAGGGGCCAAAAACTGATTTTGGGGGGACATTTCTCCCTGGGCGGATACGCTGCATACCTAGGGGTCAGGACTTTTAGTATGTTGTTTGGAATGGTGTTCCTAACAACCATGCTAAAAACTGCTTTGATGTGAATTTTTCCGACCTCAATGTCTAAATGCACTGGACTACAAAGACAACCGGCGTCCATATCTAATATTATAGCTTACACTGAGTGTTCCTATAGATCTTGTTTTCTTATTTTCTGATCGTTTTGCGAGGACTTTGCGTAATAACAATCTTTTAATGCTCTTTTAACTTTTTACCTTCTTCAAAAGAATTCCTTCTGATTCGTTCGAGCGCACAGAGGAACAACATTATCCATTCGACGATGTGCATTTACATCTTTCATTCACTTAGCAATGTACAAAGTGAGTCGGAATTTGGACAACTCTAAAATTGCTATGTGAAACACCTATGCACCAGTAGAACATTGGTTCATCGTCAATGTAACGAGCCCGAAAAATCTCGATCAACTCCAAAGGGGAAAAATCTTGCACTCCGCGTCATTTACAACGCCTACGATACTCGCGAGAAGAAAAAGCAACAAGAGAGCATTAACTGGAAAAACGAAGAAAAACGAGTCGAGATAACAGGACAATGAATGCCGAGACGGAGGGGTAAAGAAAAATAACGCAACAACGGGAAACGGACGCGGACGATTGATTGTCGTACATTAAACGCGAAGACATTCGAAAAGCGAAAGATTAATGTCGAGTAACGAGTAAAAAAAAGCATCTCGGCGCGGTTACAATTTGCGACCAAATTTCAATTGGCCTTCGTCTGCAACATGGGCTATTGGTCGAGCTTACACAACAGATCAGACGAATCAAATCCTTCAGTCGTCTATGGCATTTCAATTCTCGCAGATTTTCGAACACCGCGAGGCAGCGACGTTGCGTAATTTCCTACGCTTACGAGTCGCAATACATTGTTCTAGTCGTCGCGTAACGCCGGATACGTATTCCGAACAACGCGTCCACGTCGACCATGCTTTCGACACATCGCCTGCACAATGGTATGAGTGGCGTAACACCAGTCACGAACCTCAAAGGAGACGCGTTTATGTACTATCGACGACGATGGTTAAAATCTTTCGTCGAACCTTGCCTCGTACAAGATAAACGTCCTTATCGCTCTTCCCGAACTCCGACTATGTACGAGGCAAAGTTCAAATTTGTAAACACACACGGCACCGCGTTACGCATACCCTTACATTATCGCCTCTTATCTGCGCTTTGCAGGCTCGCTCGTATACATTCCACGGTACGCCGAAACGAGCACCGCTCAGAAATCATCGAGGAGCGCCAATTTTCTTAAATTCGCAATCTCTCGCTTCGTATCCGTTAATTATTCGCGCTACGCGCTAATTAAAGGGTATAATGAGTACATGCGACGACGCCGTACACATGGATGTTTTCGAGCCGCCTTCGTTCATTTTCTACACCGTTTGGCCGCTTGAAAAGCCATCTCCGTGAGTTATCGTCTGAAATTAGCCGCATCGTCAACATCAATCCAAGTACTAAGACGGGGTTAAGTAACTACGATATTTCTCGCGTCGACATTTAGACCATTTCAAGGCGTTACTTTAGGCGGAATTAGCGAAGGGATGGGGAAGTTTATTCGATATTTTCGTCAACCTAAATGAAAACATCGATTAGCCAAAAGAATTCCTATCGACATAATTTTCTGTACTTTTCATCCCGGTACCTACCTGACCAACATCAACTTCAGATTCAACATGCACTTTGCTATTAATAAAGGGGGGAGGGGGGAGCTTCCCCCCTTGGCTTTTGGAAAGTTGGTAAATTTGAGTTTTAGAGTAAAAAGTTGATAAATTTGGAGTTTTAGCGTAAAGTTGGTAAATTTGACCACGTGTGCAGTATTTAAATTTTTTGAAGACTAACAAGACTGTGCATCATATTTTATCGTGGAGCAAAAAAAAAAAAAAAAAAGGTCAACAGTTGGTAAAATTTCATGGTATTAGTTGATTAGTTGGCATTTTTTGGTTTTCTTCCCCCCCCCCCTGAAGAAGGTCTTCGGTACGCCCCTGATATTAACCCTCTATTGGTATTTTTGCAGTTTAACTTCTTTAGTATCTTCGTGGTCAAAAAGATCAAAAATTCTGTCTATAGCGTCTTTATAGTTGAAACGACTTCAAATCCCGTTCATAGTATTTCTGCAGTTGAAAAGATCAGAAATCCCATTTAATATTTTATACATACGTATATTACAGCAGAAGGGGTCATTTAGACCACAAAGATACTACAGATGAGATTTTTGGTCTTTTCGATCATCAAGGTACTCAAGATGGGATTTTTAGTCTTTTCGCTCTAAAGATATTATAGAAGGGTTAATAGCCCAATCAAGGTGTCCACTAAATATGAATAGCGAAAATTCGTATCTCATACATACTTTACTTCAAATCTCTCCCTTTATTTCAAGAAATAAAGACTGAACGTGGAAAAGAATGATAAATTCACCTTGAAGGTGACTGGTGGGAACTATCGAGAAAATTTATGAATAAAGTCTTGATGCCCCACTCTCGTTAGTTTTTGAAAGGGATCAGCATTAGAGACAGTTAAAATTAGTTGGCTATGTTTTTACGTAAATATGTGGTTAAGTAAAAATTAAAAAAATTGTTGTTGATAAATATTGATTGATTCGTTTATTGTCTTTTAATGGTGAAGATGCGTACAAATAAATAAAGATTATTTTTATATTCTTTTTCATTTTCTCATATTACAAAGATCAGACCACTTATATAGTCTGAAAAAATCGATTTTTTTTTTACTGCATAGAGTGTTCCAAATATAAATTTTGTATGAGATAATTGACACCTACTACTGAAAAGACACCTCAGACTGAGAAATACCTGGAATTTATTGTGTTACAATCTTGGCACTAGAAACATTAAAAGCCTTCCCTAAAGTTTTGTTATTATCAGTCCATCAGGGCCTTTCAAATCGCGCTAATGTTGACATTTGCGAATTGCATTTTTGAGTTGAAGTTTTCTTGGATCGATGTAGTAAGATGTACTCCATTCATTCAATTAGAATAAATTCACCAAGGTGTTTCAATTATGAGCAGCCCGGAAAATGCAATGCATTAATAAACTCATTGCTATAGCGAGTTCAGTGCCTTCCACACTGCGCTAATGTTAGCACATATGAACTGTGATTTTGGAAAGGAGTTTTCCAATATGAAGGTAGTTGGTTGCATTCTTTGCATTCCATAACAAGATATCTTGTCAACGTGTTTCAGTTTCAACCACCAGAAAAATCTTTTCATTTTTCACTCAACTTTAATACTGAATGAATTTTTGTGAGATTGTTTTTGGCCATTTACTGCTAATGTTAAATTTCTCAAGTATTTCATCTATTTTTCATTTCATACCTCATCACAACTTCTTCGGAAGTGATAGTATGCTGGTGCCCACTACTGTATACATTCAAAATTATCTTCCTATGCAATCACTGTTTCTTGTAAATTCAAACTTCAAAATGCTCTCCTCAAAAAGGGCCTCCCCCGTTAAGTAGGTAAAATCGGCCCTTGACGCAAATTTGGTCAAAAGTGGGTTCCAAATGTTACTTGGGACCTAAAAACACTCCACCTAAATTTTTGACCCCCTACCCCCACCCTTCTAGAATTATCGCGCATTATATGCTAAAAATTCAATTCGCGATATTTTCAGCAAAAACGAGGGAAAATTTTTGAAATTTTCACAGATCATATTTAGTACATGTATGTTCATACTATAATTTTTTGAGATTTTTTTTGAAATTTTTTTCTAATTTTTTTTGGAGGGGGGGGGGTGAAAATTTCCAAAATAAAAATAAAAATAAAAATTTTGGAGGAGGTGCCTTTGCTGAATTTTTTTTCATAACTTCGTCATACCTTAGGTAAAACATATAATTTTTTCAAAGTCCCTTTAGGGTGTGCAACATGCTGAAAAAAAATGAAGTTTGAATAAAAACGTGTATTTTTCAACTACCGCCCGCAACGATCCAACGATAACACTTATAGCCCAGTCATTTTTTGGTTCGGACCTAGAAACAATTACAGGAAAGATGATTTATACCAAACATGCGAAGAATGCCTTCCTAAGTAACATTTTAAAAGTTGCATCCCCTACCCCTCCGGTTAAATGTGCGAGAGGACAAAAACCTCTGAAAAAAGTGGGTTTTTCCTTATAGCTCTGAAAGGAGTAGTAGGAGGGGAAAATTAGATCAGTAAAAAAATATTTCTTCGTTCAGTTTCCTATAAAATGAAACCTTCAAACACTTTTCGAAGTGTTTTTGGCAGAGAGAGGGGGGGGGGTGTAAAAATAATCATTTACGAAATTTTTGTATTTTTCAATTTTACGACAATTATGATGATGCGGAGAGGAAAAATCAATTAACACAAAATTATTCTACACTGGATTCTCAATAAAAATAAGTGTTGATGTTTCTCACTAAGCACCAAAATGGGCCCAAAATATGGAAGTACAAGTAATCATCTCCATATCTTCTATACTTTTGTTTTTTTGTCTTCTTGGACCTTTTTCTCGCGAACAGTACAAGATACGCATTAAAAAAAAAATCATCCAGCAGTTCACCCATATCTGCTCTACGAACAGATGAAAATTTTTTTGAAATTTCAACTTTCGAGTAATTTACTGTGAGAAATACGGAATTCGTAGGAGAAAATTTGGAGAAAAATAAGCAAATCACAGAGACAAAATTGTAATTTCCCAAAAACCTCACAACTACTTATAGAGTATATTTTTTTTAAAACATGACAAAAAAGGAAAATTAATTGCGTGCATAGTTTTTGAGAAAAAAGTACACAAAGCTAAAAAAATTCAGTACAATTACGAAATTTTCACTTTTTTTTCATCTTTCCAAAAATTCATCTTTGTGTTACGATAGTGTTTCGGTCAATTATCATGTGAGATATTCGTTTTGACTCTGCATGAACTGAATGTAATTTTTCTTTTAAATTATGACTTTTTGATTCAAAAAAAAAAACATTTCTGAGTTTTTCACGATATGGATTTTCAATGAAAATATTGTTGACGCAGTCTACTTGACTCATTCAATTCAGGAATGACCGGTGTGTTACTACGTAAAAAATTACAGTATTTTTTTTCAGACTATTTGATCTGTCGTATTTTGTCAAATATACATTGTCTATTGTCTATTGTCTATTGTAAGTGGATGCATCAAGCAAAACTTCAAAGAAATGGTTTTTGCAAAAAATGCATATAGTATGTCTTCTATTATTTTTGTATTCCTTGGAACCAAAATAAGTACCAGTCAGTATGGCAGTAACCAAGTTTTTTCCATTTTAGTCTTATATGAGACTTAATTTCCCTTCACTCACTTATTGCTTTTTTTGTACGTCTCATAGATCCCGAGATATTAGGCAAAATTTCAATAGTAGATGTTTCACCCCCACCCCCCAAAAAGAATACTATTGGCTCCCTCCACAACACATTTCGACTAAAAAATTAATTTTGAAATTTTTCCATTCTATTTCCAATTGAGACATGATTTTTCAAGACTATTTCAATCAGTGCTTATTACTACGGGATGAAGTGCTCGCTAAGTTTTTATGGGTGTCTATGGCCATTAATGTAATGAATGCGCCTCTCCTCCCTAAATCTCCCTTATAGTATTTTATTATTTTCATTTTCTCGGATTTTCGTTTGTTTTTTGTCTTGTTTTCTTCTTCTTTTACTGCGTGTTTTTTCATTTATATGAGTACGTTGAGTCTCTAACCAATACCTTGAATTTTAATTTTATACGGATAGGATGAATACTTGATAAAAAACAATAAATAAATTAAAACTGAAATTTATCGCTGTTTCAAAACAATTTTAAAAATTTCAGATCCCCTAAATAAAGTGAAAAATCAGCGATTAAATTCTTATCCCATTTTAAAATGACGAAATGAAATTCACGAACGTGAGAAAAATTTCAAAAACACAAAAATGAATTTTTTTGAATTTTTCGAGTTTTTAAATTTATGATAACTTCCTCATTTTGACAAATGGTTCACTAATTCCAAGGACAGGGCTTTTTTTCTCATTTTCTTAGCGTACATTGGCGCACTTGAAGGGAAGGCTTTCCACCTTCAATTTGCCTGTTCATAACAAGTACAAGTATTAAGATATATCCAGTTGTTTTCAATAAAATTCATCTTCGTGATTTTTTTTTTCTTCAAATTTCTACACCCAACGAAAATTGAAAATAGGTACCTAATTGTAAAGCCCAGTCCGAATCCCTTTACTTCTTTAAATTTTAACCGAGACCAAAACAATATTGTGAGTTCGCCAATATCAGGATCATTCAACTATTCTCTCGTCGTCCTTCACACTTACCGTAACAAAATCGTAAATTCGGTCACCTCAGTACCCACCACTCACATCCTATCTCAACAATACACCGCAAACATTTACGACAAACTTCGATATCGAATTCGATGGTCTGAAAAAAAAAGGAAAGAAATCGACGACGATAGCAAGCGTTCCATAAACGAGAATCCATTAAGCGACCGAAAAGTTTACATACAAACGGTCATTTAAACGCCGCACGACCTTACGCGGCGGTAAAAATCTGCTCAACCCTTCGGCCAACTACAATCTTTCGTCTAAAATTCTTCGCCATTCACCGTAATAACATTTTAATTAAAACTTTTCAGATTACCGTATCGCTTCCGCTCGTGAATTATGTTTACGCCGAAAAGATCGCTTTATTCTTTACCGCAGGCGAGCGAACAGCTTCGAGTCGAGCACAATTTTCCGAAACAAAATCGAACCTTCGAATCGCGTCACCACACCAACTCTCGCGGAAACCGACACACGGTCGAATTAACCTAAAATACGATTATCAACGACGACAAAGGAAAACAAGAAAAAAAACTTCACCGATCGAAAATACCGACCACAAGGTACACAATCACCGTCGTCGACACCCAGCAACTCGGCACGTAATAGCCGACGTCGTGGATGTGAAATTCCTCTCATCTCGGCCGAACCGATGTGCGCCTGCGACGACGCGTCTTTATACCGTTATCGTCCGCCGTCTCGCGTAGCTGCGCGTCACGCTGCATTTTCACGCACACAAATCGAGTTCGCGTCGCCGTCGCTATTTTCGCGTCTCTTCATTGTTTTCGACGAGACTCGACTCGCGAAAATTTAGCGAAATTTAATTACGCGCGAGATAACGCACGCCTACCCTCGCCGCGCTAGGAAAGTATCGCGTTTTAAGCCGCCCGAGTATATTCTACGAGAATTAGAAATTGGTAAATTAAACGAGCGAATATAAATTATCCATTAGCCTTCGATTTCGATCGTATGCAAAATTCCAAAATCAAATTTCATTCTTATTTGGCCCTGGAGTGAGGTAAGTCGTTCAGAAGCGTAGCCAGAATTTTCATAAGGGGGGCAGCATCGGTGACGGATAGGCGCTATTTTTTTTACCGGGCAATTACTTCAAAGGCGCCAAAATTTGAGGTCATTAAGGCGCAAGAAATTTTTTACCCCCATCCCTTTTTTCTCGCTTCAAAAAAGGAAAGGTATATTTTTATTTAAAAAAAAAATTAAACCATTATAAAATATATCTGTACTTAAGATATTAAACACATGCAAAAAAAAAAAAAAAAAAGGAAAAATATAGGTATTTTTATTTTCAAAAAATTAAAACAATTATAAAATGAATAAAGTATATGGTATGGGTAGGTACTTAAGGTATTTTTATTTTTGAAATAAATAAAACCATTATAAAATATATTTCCGAGAGGTATTAGAAACATGGCAAAAAAAAAAGAAAAAGTATATTTAAAAAAAGAAAAAAAATCAAAACCGCTATAAAAATAATTTATACTTGAGGTATTAAAAACAAAGTATTTCTGTCAACAAAGAGCTTTTCTTGGAAATTCTGTTTATGACTGCATCTTTATCGACCTTTTCAAGGATATCTTTTTCAGATGACATGATGATGAAACTTTCTAACAAATCTTGATTGAGTCGATTCCTCAAATGACATTTTATAATTTTAAGTTTTGAAAAACACCTCTCACAGCAAACTTGAGTCACTGATAGGGTAAGCAGCAGCTTATAAGCTGATTCAAGGCTTGGATGAGAGTGACAGTACATGTTATACTCAATAAGTAAATTATAAACACACACAACACAGTTTTCATCATGTGTAGGTTGTTTGTTAAGATCACATTCTTCATTATCATCAAAATCAAACTCTTCACTGAGTTCTTGATGATTTTCAGCATGTTCTTTATAGAATGATTGTAAATTTTCTTTCAAAAATTTATGTTTGGCTCGGATTCTGTGGTATGGACAAAACTTTCGAATTAATAGAGAATTGGAGTTTGATGGCCACATATTTTTTTAATTATTACCCATACGCAGCGAAACTGCAGTAGTAGTCCGATTATTTGACGCTATTATTTGACATTTTTTAAATTCTCATGCTAAAATGCATATCCCTGTCAGATATGCCAGTAACAATGATTTTTTTTTTTTAATGGACAAAAATTTCAATATTTTATTAAAATTTAAAACATCAAAAAGGCGCCCAAAAGGAAAAAGGCGCACGGGGATTTGCCCGGTAGCCCGGTGGGCCTATCCGTCACTGGGCAGCATAGAGAATTTTTACATCGTATTGTTTTTGTAATTTTTTCACTTACTTATTTAAAGCGAGTAGGGAAAAAAGAATGAAAATGAAGTATAGGTTAAACATAATTCAAAATAATAAAATTTAATTTTGAAAGATCAATTTTTTTAATTTCAATTTTTTTTTCTTATTATTATGATTTCTATTTTGGGCACTAAGATTGTTGAACATATGCATATACAAATGATAATTTTTGATTTTTTTCCCCCAATTTTTTCATCTTGTTAATTCAACTTAAATGTTTAGTTAATAAATTTATTAAAATTTTTAATTTTGCATTCGATATTTTTATTCTTTACGTAAAAATTAAAACAATTTTAATTTTTAAATAAATCACTCAATCAGTAAAACTCAACTGCATATGCCTTGATTTCTTTTTAGCATACTGATTTATTACTCCTTCCACATCGATGTTCATACGTTATTCAATATTTAACGAGGTCAACCCATTCAACCCAGATGTTTTTATTCTTCTAACAAAGAAATATATATTCAGGAAAAGCTCTTATAAATAGGATTATGGTAAAAAGTTACAATAGTATTTCAATATTTGGAATTAAACTGCAAAAACTCGAATCGAATTACACAATTTGACTAAGAGCCTTATCTAAAATAGTGAAAATGATCTTCAACCTCAAATCTGATGGAAGTTTCCCCAAAATGTTGCTTTCCATGCAAAACCACTTCACAATAGATTTTACCCCCCCCCCACCCTTCTCCATAATAATCACATCCTCTATACTAAAATTCGATACACTATTAATCTTCGATGGAGTAATGTACATTTTGAAATGTTCAAAGATTATAGGTCCTATAATGTAAAAGTATGAATGAGAATTTTTTGAAAAGGTGGTTAAAATTTTCGCCAAGGTTTTTGCATACTGAAAGTTTCAAAAAATGAAAAAAATTTGGCGGGCAGCAGCATGTTGAGTGATTCATATTCCGGGGGGGGAGAAGAGGGGGAGTCAAGCTAATGTTAAGGGGAGGGGAGAGGATATAAAATTTTTTGGTTGAATGCATACAGTACACAGGCGGACATTTCAAGATTTTTTTATATTACGCATTTTTTTTTATATGTAAATTTTTTAAAAAATTGATAAACTAGATTCATTATTTAATTTTTTTTTGCAAAAAATTTGAAGTCTTGATTTTTGAAAAAAAAATGCATGCAGTTCTCAAAAAATAAAATAAAAAATTATATTGAATTTTTATGATGTCATTCTGCGAAAAATATTAACAAATGTTTTGGAAAACAAAAAATTGAAACATCAAAATTGTGGGAAAAATACGATTTTTGCTTTATGCCCGTTTCCATAAAAACTATACAACAAGGAGGATCTTTTTGAAAAATTTTTATTCAGGAGTGCTTGGTCAATGATTTAATGCAAGGATTTTGCAAAATTCCTATTCATCTCAACAACTGTTCAACTTTCTCATAATTTTTGTCACGTTACTTCAGTCAGTTCCATAAAAACCAACAGCAAACTAATATTTTACAAAATCCTCCCATTAAATCATTGACCAGGTACTCCTGAATAATTTTTATTAAAAAGATCCTCCTTGGTTGCATATTTTTTCTAGAAACGGGGCATAAAGCAAAAATCGTATTTTTCCCACAATTTTGATGTTTCAATTTTTTGTTTTCCAAAACATCTGTTAATATTTTTCGCAGAATGACATCATAAAAATTCAATATAATTTTTTATTTTATTTTTTGAGAACTGCATGCATTTTTTTTTTCAAAAATCAAGACTTCAAATTTTTTGCAAAAAAAATTAAATAATGAATCTAGTTTATCAATTTTTTAAAAACTTTACATATATAAAAAAAATGCGTAATATAAAAAAAGCTTAAAATGTCCGCCTGTGTACTGTATGCATTCAACCAAAAAATTTTATATCCTCTCCCCTCCCCCCTAGCCTAGCCCCAATGAACAAGCGTTGTATACCTTTAAAAAAAAAAAATTTTTTTAATCAAAAATTCATTTTCAGTTTTCAATAATTATTTACCTTATAAGAAAAGGCAACAAAACTTGAAAGTATGTGGGTACTTCTAAAACTAAAAAAAAATTTATTTTACAATTATCTTAAATAAAAGCAGAACAAAGAATTGCAAAAACACACTTGAACATTTTTTATTCTACGATGTTTTAGTTGTGACCACCACATCAGGTAATTTATTAATTTTTACCATCGAATCTTCTGCGATATTTAACATAATGCAAGCGTCTAATCTTTCGTCAGTAATTCTCGACGTGAAATAATTTTTTATTCGCTTTAAATGACTGAATGCACGTTCGCTGAGAGCGAAGGACACTAGAGCTGTTTTCATAAGTTCATAAATTACATTCGCACAAGGTAAAACTTTTTAAAATTTTTCAGACACTTTATAAATGTCTGTAAAAGTCTTACAATCGAGGCAGTTATTCATTAATAGTTACAATATGGTTTCAATAATTTCTTCATCTATTTTCAAGAGCGAGTAAGATGTTAGTAACATCTCTAATATTTTTCGAATATTTTCCAATGATGCATTTCCTTTCAATTATTTCAAAAAGAAGTTTCACTTCGCTGATCGAAGCTTCGAAACTGTTACGCATTCCAGTTATAATTCGTCCAAGAATGTTATTTTTTTTTTATAAAATGTTCTTAAATTTATATCTGCTGCCATTGTGTTTGCTTCATCATATGTTTAAAGAGAAATTTTACTTTGTGATGTTTATGAAAGTCATTTTTGTTATTTCTTATTTCATTCAAAGCATTGATTGTTGACCTAATTAAAAGTCAGCCGTTAATGATGTTGGGTTTGTGGATTTTTGAGAGTTCGTGTAACAATTTATTAGTACTGGGAAGTAAGCTCATTTTTTGACCGAACCTCGAAAAAAATGGTAGTGAGCTGAATTTCACAATATATGTGCAGAATGGTGTCCTTAACAAGGTATAAAACGTTGTCACCCCTAAGAGGTAAGCTAACCCCAAGAGGGGGCTAAAACCACGCAAAAACAGTATTTCAACTGTTTTTTGCTAATATTCTCGAACAAAAGGGTTCTACGTCAAAATAAGTTATATCAAAAAATGTTCCCCATTAAATTTCCTACACAATGAATGAGACAGTTTTCTCCAAAAGTCATTAGTAAGCCAAAAATGGGGAGGTCGAACAATGTTCAGATACACATATACAAAAGCAAAGTACATCGCTTATTCCTGGACCATCAGGGATATTAAATATTAGAAGTAATGTTAGTAAGCTTTCAAAAAATACTTCAAAATCAAAACCTTCAGTGAAGCCAAGATCTAAACCTACAGACATAAAGTAGGTAAAAAAAATTTTCAATTTGTCTGGAAGTAATCGAATTCGAAGGTAACCAATCTGAAGATTACATCAATGATTTAGAATTTCAAACTGTCTTAGATTTTTTCTATTATTTCTTCCCTCTTGATCTTATCACACACATAGCAAATGAGAGTTCATTATATAGCACGCAAATAAATCTGAACCGTCCTCAAAATATCACTGAAGAAAATGTGAAACAGTATACTATAGGGATATGTATTTTTTCAAGTGTTATTCAATTAAAAAATTTTCGATATTACTGGAATAGGAATATCGGTTTAGATAAAACAAAGGTTCCATAACCTGAAGAGTCGTTTCCGGGGTAAGGGGAAAGGACAAAATTTTAGTTGATCTGTTTCAAAAAAAAAAAAAAAAAAAAAAATGAAATAAAATATTTCTATAGCTCTGATCGAGATGGCGTCTACAACCTATATTAGAATCTCGCAAACCATGCACTAAAAAATTTCCAAATTTTTTTTCGACAACTAATGGCGCATTTATGAACATAGATAAGCCCAATTTTTTCAATTATTTCTTCATAAACAAATGAAAAACGTCGATTGAAAATGAATTCACATTTTTCGAATCAAAATATTTACTACGCCATTGAATAGAATACAAATTATCCATCAAAAACAACAAGCCCTAATCTCTTTTAGTGATTTTGGAATGAGTTGGAAATTATGGAAATTGCGAAATTAGGCATTTTTAAGGGCATTTTGAGGAATGTGAATATCTTGCATTGGAACGACGATAATGGCAATGAATAAAGCATAAAATTATATGAGCCACGATCAATTTTAAAAATTTGGGAGGAGAGTTAATATTTTTAAAATTTGGAAATTAAGCATTTTTTACAAATATTTTTATTAGATTTTAATTACGGTTTTAGACCCCATCTCCATCTCTATCCGAGCAACAGAAGTATTTTTCTTATTTTTTGAAAAAGTACGTATCAAACAAAATTTGTCTCCTCCCTTCATCCCGGAAACGATACTTCAGAGGAGGATTTGACCGTGTAACTTGGGTTTTTTAATACTCCTCCATTTCATCACATGGAAAACTTTTCATAAACAAGACATGCTCTAAAATTCGTCAGATCAACAATAAATACTTGGACCCACATTTTACAATCGATACTTGACTCTTATTTCAGTAAGTGTTGAAAAATGATAGCAATGAATAACATATTATTATTTCTGCTGGGTGATTTACTTTCATGTGACCTGAAGCATTATTCAATATTAAATTTTTAGATGCATACGTATAATTATATGATATTTGGTTAAAATCGTGTACATTTTTCATCATTCACTCAAGTAAAGGGCGAGTATTGACTACAAATCGACGCTCGTTCGTGCCTCTCATCACTCAATTCATATTCCAGAATTATCGAGTGATAACAAATTTTGAAAAGACCTACCAAAAAAAGGTCTGGTATCAATATAATTATAACAATTTCTATCAATGATATCATTATTTTTTAATCACAGCTTTCATACTTTACGTAAACATTGGAGTTTAAATTTTTTATGATTTCACAATGAATATATTTTTTCCAAATCGTGTTACTCGACTTGATAGTTTAAAGATATGATTTTTTAAACATAAAAATCATATATTCTTTACGAAGCAACGTAGTCAAATGAATTTATATGGGATTGCAAGGACAACTCCAAGATCGAAGAAACATGAAATGAAATTGACATTGACAATTTCAAGTATAAAAAGCAACCCCAATAAGTAGATCAGAGGATTTATAATTGTTCGAATTTAGAATTTAAGAGAAACTGATTATATTTACCTCGTCCTGATTTTATGTCCAGTGAAATTCACAACACTTCTAGCTTCTACCAACACTGATACGTGTACACGAACACACGAAAATAAACTAACGCGAAATTCTAAAATTCGCGACACTCGAATTTTAAAATGAATTAATATCGCGATCGTAGATTAACTACTTCGAACGAGTGACGGAACCTCGATTTCCGATATCAAAAATATTTTTAACATGGCGACTACTAAATAGGTTGGATTATTTAAGTATTTAAGTTGCAGGTTGCGGTAAACAAAACAATGTGTACCGATGTGTTATGTCCACAAGAAATATGTACCAGTACACCAGTAGCGAATTGTAGTTATCGAACGCTCTCTATAGGCAGTAGTTGTAGGTATATGGATCAATTGTGTAACAAGAGATATAAGAAATTAAAATACGCCATGTTTGATCCAAAAGTAATGATTTGTAGAAGGATATTCGAAATATTTATTTTTATTTTTTAAAATGTCCCATGAAAATTTGGTTTTTTATATTCCTTAATATTAAAATAACCAATTTTTTGCTTAGTAGTGCGTGAGTATTGGTTATGGTTGTATAACAGTTCTAGAGTGGTAAACCATAAAAAATGATTTTTTAGACACTCAAATTCCAATTTTTTGGTTGATGATATAAGACATAAATAACTATATGTCATATGGAAGCTCTTCAACAGAAAATCATCGAAATCGGTCATTTGGTAGAGGCTGCCGAAATTGTGTGAAGATTTTTGTACAAATCCTCTTAAAATTTTTATTTCAATTTAATTTAAGATTCCTGCATATCTGAGAACTGAAAATATTCTACAACATTCTTCGTTCTTTGGTTTCAATTAAAAAAAATCCTATCCTTCATACACAAAATAAAATATAAAAACCAAATATAAATTAAACTCTCTACACTGGGCGTAACAATCCTGGCAATTATACACGCCCAGTATAATAAAAAGGGAAAAAAAAAAAAAAAAAAAAAAAAAGAATTTTCTCATTTATATTTTCTTTACTTTTGATTTTGTTTTTCCAGTATACCAATTGGCTAATATAATTATATGAATTTGACATATCACAATACGCGTTTGTAAGGAAATGTAGAATGATGTAGACTAAGTAAAACAAAAATGAAAAATATCTTCAAAAAATAATTTCTCATGTTTTCTCGTATCCTGGAATCCTAATCCTAATTCTATGGGCCTCTACTCATCTACTATTTGTAGTAATTAGTATATGTCTATATTGATACATTTAAGCTTCTAAAATGCATTGCAACATTATTGTTGATTTTTTTTTTAAATTAATTGTAATTTTTGTGAAACCATAAGTTATAGAGATACAAAAACAAAAAAAGAAAATACGTGATCAATTTAAATTCACTGATGTATAATAGTGTTTTTTGAACAAGAAGATAGGGTAGCATATTAGTAGATTTCGATTAGCAAAATTAATTCAAAAATCAATCTTTGTTCGAATTATTAAATGATCGGACTTCTTTCCTTTATAGTATTATGTTCTCGATGAAACTCTTCGACAAAATAATTCAGTACCTTGTTTCACATAAACCATATTATAAATAAAAGCACAAACTCTCAAATTATATATATAAGGCGCCATTACCACGCAAGATGCGGTTGTTTTTTCTTATAAAAATACATGGTAGTGCCGTTCTTGGCACCTGTTGTCAGCGCAGGGTTAATATGTACCAACCTACAAAAAGTTTTAATAACAAATGAACCATAGACACATAATATTTAAATGGACCGTAAGGGCTTTACCATAAAAACGGATTCTTCATAATTATTTCGATTGTTTCATCCTCACTGATAATTTACCGACATCTGCGCAAGAAACGATACCTAGACCAAGTAAACGTATGTACCTACATATAAGTATAAGTGGGTATCGGGTGACTACAAGATTCGAGCATCCCAATTATTATATTTCAACTATATAAGCAAGAATAAATGGTATAAATAAAATTTATTTAACGCTTAAAAGTGTTTATCAATGAAATGCAAAATTTCAATTCATACTTTCGTTGTCAAAAATACACATAATATTATGTATTTAATTTATTTCACTTTTTAGCTAATTTTTTCGCTTGGATGCTCGAACCAAGCAGTCACTCACTCGGTGAGATATACCCATAATAACAAGAATAAATTTTCAAAATGTTCAGTATAATAAAATTTAAATGTTTATTGAAATCTTTATCAAAAATTTAAACGAAAATCAGTTGAATAAATATCCCTGCTTCAAAATTTTTCTTCTACCAAAGTAATTGAACAGTATAATATTGAGTTAGGTAGCTATAACTATAATACGTACACTATTTCTAGGTATATTATATAAAAGAATCATTTATTTATCTAACTAAATTATTCAGAAATTATAAGAATATATTTTCCACGTAAGAGTAGCAAATCATAAATTAGCAATGCTTTTGATCCACTCTGCATGGTAAGCCACTCTGGTATATACTGCTGGATATTCTAAACGACTGCATATGCCGTAAGATAAAACACCGGCAAGATAAAATGTCTCGTTTAACATCATATTCAATGATCCACCTGAACTTGATTGCTGTAGAGAAAAATCATTTCAAAAGCCGTTAATTCAAATACAAACTATCGTACTTACTTCCGTTTCTTCTGTTTTTGCTGAAATCGGATTTATTTGTAACCTACCATGCAAGTTTCTCTTGAATCATTCATCTCATCACCACATAATACTCGTTCGTCAATTACAGCAGTCCTTTGCTGTTGATAAGTGCGTTCGCATTTTTCATTATCAACGATTGGTACAAGAATTTCTCGTAATGAATTGAATATTGTTCTAGATCCTTTTATAAACATAAAATTAAAATTGCACTTTATTGCATGAGTATAAATTAACAGGTTTGTGTTAAAATCCCCATGAAATTGAATGTTTTTTCGTGATTGAAATACAATAGGATGTTTTCTACAACTAGATTCAATTGAGTGACCCTTTTGCTTCTCGTATTTTCATTACATACCTACTTACAATTTTTCATATCACAGTACGAAAGTGTTGCACAGGAAGAAGGAACGCAATTTTCGACTTACGCCAGATGAGACTCTGAATTTCCACATTTAAATCATAATTAAGATTTTGAACAATGGCATTTTTAATGCTCGTTGGGATTTTGACTGTGGGAAAGTTGACCATCGATATTTTGATTTGTCAGAATTTTGATTTCAATGTAAATTAATATACTTATTCAAATATTTTAAAACAATCGTATGTTAATCTCATGAAGGTAGTCGTTAAGAAATTATTCTACCTACCCTTTTTCGGCCTCAGCCATGCGACATCGTAAAGTTTTTTGTTGGAATAAAATTCATTAGTTTTATGAATCGGTTCGCTTAGTATGCATACTGGTTGGATGTAATCTGTAAGTGTCAGACAATTATACCAATTATTAAATAAACTAGCTAATATTTATTCAGGTATACGACAGTTCTACCACATAGCAGTAGGTACCTACTTATAACTTGGAGGGCGATTCAACTCAATAGTACATCTTTCATACCATATGTAAAGCAACTCATGTGTGATCCTTTGCTTACTTTACTTGCTGAAGAAGTGGATGCGTAGAAGTTCAAGAAAAAATTTTTTTTTACAAACGTAAAATTTTTCATTTCACTATTCGATACTAACAAAAAATCAGTGGCAGTGAAGGTGGTGAACGAGGAAAACTTATGAAAAATTTTGAAAAATTATGGGGAAAATTGGTCATTTTTTTACATTTTTCGTCGCAGGTAACTTCCGAAAGTGTTCTAATAAAAATTTCCCAACTTAATCTAAACTAAAAGAAACATTTTTCAAACGTCTATATCACTGCTTCTTCAGCGACAAGAGTGGACAAACCATTACACTTGAGCGTATTATGAATTGCCATAATACATATGGTAGAATAGGCGTTTCATATTTAGTTGAAATATCCTGTATTAAGTATCTAAGTGGTTAATATATACGAAAAAGGATGTTCGTACCAGTGAAATTGACCGGATTTTCGAGTCGTATGAGGGCTATATCATTTAAAAGCGCACTGGAAGTGTAATTCGGCTGTTGTATTGTTTCACTTATCGGTACATCTACAATCATATTTTTGTCTTCATCGTTACCTATTCCTCCGAAGCGAACAGTACTTCTGTAAATGAGAAAGAGCCAAATGAGCGCAATTAATTACAAAATTTCTTCATGGATTTGCTAATAATAATGTAAAAAGGAATGAAACATACATAGAATAAGATGAGGTATTTTGAATACAATGAGCAGCAGTAATAAGCCATTGATTTGAAATTAAACTAGCTCCACACAAAAAAGATAATTTTCCACTTGAGGACTTATATCCTAAAAGTGCCATCCATGGCCAATCTCCTGATTAAATGATATCGAAATGAAAATGAAAATTTCGTTACTTATTAGTAGATAGAATAAAATATTCTTTCTGAAGCATTTGAAGATATCTCAAATTTTTAGCATTTTCTTCTGGTAAAGTTCTACATTTTTTCTATTAATTCCCTTCAATCCAACTTTCTATGAAAGTAGATATCAAAAATCATGAGAATATCACTTATTACGAGATTAACTATCGCAATTGAAGATTGTATAACTTTCCTAGAAGCAATGGCGTAAATCCGGGGGGGTTGGGTACAAACCCACCCAGAGGCTCTTCGAAAATTGATTTTTTATTTGAAATGGGAAAGTATTTGTGATCTTTGTTGGTATCGAGATCGACCAGTGATGGGCAAAGAGTGATTGTTTTCAACTCTTTAAAGAGTTAACTCAGAGTTCAACTCAGAATTAATCGTTGATGAACGTTTTTGAACATTAAATAAATATGATTTTGCCATTTATTCTTGCTAACATCATTCAAATATATAATTTATTTCTATCAGGGAAAGATTTTTGCGCTTGCGATGCTCGAATCAAGTAGTCACCCGGTATAGGTATGTTGTTCTTATTTCACTATTACTTTTATTAATTTTTTTTCTTTTCATTTTATAAAATTTCTTCTCGTTGAAATTGAAATAGATAGGTAAAGAAAAGAGATGATTCATGTTTTATTATAACTTACTGTTTTTGAAAGGTTATTACATGTTTTTTTTTTTAGTTTTTTAAATCAGTTTTCTTTTAATTTTATGAAATTAAATTTTGTGAATTTGATAACTGATTACCACAACTAGATAGGTATTAAAAAAAAAAAGGTAATTCAAATATCTTCTCAAACTGTTTCGAGAAATCTTGATTCTTAAGGCGTAAAGATAAAAAACTCAGGCATTTAAAAACTGGAATGAAATGAATATTTCATCACTTGTAAATAATCTGAAATCGCAAAACTTATTGTAAATGCTTAACGATGATAAAAGAATATTCTAACGGCCGCATAATCAAGAATATTCTAAAAAATTTGAGAATATTTTCCAGCCTCGAAAAATTTTTAGATTGAAGAGTTGAAAAGAGTCGCGAAAGAATCGAGAGTTAAAAAGAGTTAATGATTCAGAGTTGACTCTTTTTTCAAATGAATCACAAAAAAAGTTGAATTCGAAGCATCAACTCTTTTTTCAAAAGAGTTTGTCCAAAACTGAGATCGACTATGTAAATAATTGCCAATAAAAAATTTTTGTTTTATGATTTCTGTCTCCCCCAAAAGGAATGTCAAGTTACGCTACTGCTCAGAAGAAAATTATTATTCTTAAAAAATAGTTCGAAATTTAAAAAAATGCGGATATTCAACTTACAAAAATTTGATACAAAAAATTGAAAATTTTATGAACTGACTGTACGAAAAATTATGAGGAAATGGTCTAATTTTGATTAAAAAATTGTAAAATATTTTATGATAACTTTTGCCAAAATTTTCAGATCTTCAAGTTTAATGAAAAGTGATGAGCTGAAAATTGAGTCATTTTCAACTGCGCCACAGAAAGAATATATTACATGTACTCTTAGTCTTATTTATTTCCAAACAATTTTCTTACCAGGTTTTGCATTTAGGTTTGGGGAAATATTGAGCATATCAAATTTTTTCTTGGATTTTCCGCACTGCGAGTGATTGATATCAGATGCTGCAAAATAAAAAAGTGAATCAGTCATTTCTCATCACTCCATGTGTACCTTGATAGATTTAAAAATCCATTCCCCTTTCGATAAAGATCTCATTCAGTGGATTAAGTACGATAGCGGTTTTGCCATCCAAACTTCCAAAGATACGAGCGATTACTTTTCAGTGATAATAAAGAGAATGGTTACCAGACAGCAGTCACGAATTACGTTCATTGAGCTACACCATCGTATTGTCGCACTAGGTTTACTTTAATGTGGGTGGAAAAGCGTGTACTTAGTTCGGGGAACAGGCTTCTTGAGTTCGCGGATACCACATGATTCAGTTTAGCTGTTTAGTTTCTTAAAACATGCTCTACTCACATGAAAAACAAATACACATTACTTTATAGTTCTTTACAATTTTGAAGCTTTTCTTGAAAGACATTTTTTTTTCATAGGTGCTCCAAAATCTTAAATATATTCTCACTCGGAAAGATAACCTGAATTTGGCCGCAGCATATTAACAATTTCTGAATATAAGAACAAAATACCATCTTTCACTTCACTCATAATAACGAACTGCTTTATCATTTCATATCATTGAATTTGCTTTTTTTCAACATTAAATGAATTTACGATAAAAAAAAAAAATAAAATACGAATCATTGTAACTTATAGTACATCGTATACTTTAACTGCCCACATAAACGTATCGAAAGGTATAGGAAAGCGACTTGCCTTCTTTCGATCTCTCAAAAGTTGGCAAATTTGAAATCTAGGTATCTTTTTTTTAGGTTCATAAATTTTTACAAGTTGGAAAAAATGGTGTAACTGAGTTGATAATTTCTGCTTATTTGTCCTCCTTTAAAAATTCCCTCAGTACGACTCTGATTGATAAAGAAAAGGAATTAAAAAGTTCGTTTTAATAATGCCCGTTACATGTAGAACCTAACCAACGCTACATACAGAACCATCACCTTACAATACATTAAAATACGATTTATCCAACTACTTTCTATGTTTTTGCTCACCGAGTACGATACTTAAATTGAAAATAGTAAATAATAACGAATAGAACAACATTTTAAAATTATAACTCGCAAAAATCTATGTTAAGAAAATGAAATGTAGTTCAACAAACGAATTCACTGTAACAAATGGTTGCTTTGGACCAAAAAGGGAATCTTATAAATATCAATTCGCCATCACCTTCAAAAATAATTATGAAGAAGGGGCTCATTATCTAAACTGGTTCTTCTTGAGTTAAGGTAGTGTAAGTTTGACATCATAATATTTCAACGTTCAAAAGTTTTATTTATGATATTAAAATATGGCGATAGAATATGAAAATTTCTCAGAACAAAATAGCAAAAAATTTCAAATGTTCGAAAGATACACTCGGATGTAAAAAAAATTACACCTTGAAATACTAATGGGTTTATCACCTAAACTAGTTTTGTGCGTCAAACAAAAAACTCCGTATCATATATTTCAACGCAATAGTCGCTACCTACGTAATCAAAATAAGATACCATAGAGTAGTAATAGCGTCACTATGGAACCGCTTTACAGACAAACATAATTCGCAATCGAAGTCAAACAAAATGAAAAGGTGATCTTTTTTCACTTGATATAATTAGTTCTATTTGTATGAAAATTAAAACAATTTTAATGTCGTGTTTGTGGTCTCATATTCCCCACTCTCCCTGGTGCTAAAAAAATTTACCAGCAACACATGAAGAAATCACAACTTGCCACAACTGTTGGTTCTTCAGTTTTACACGATAGGCTGCAACATATCTCTATTTTACACATCGAGTCTACAATGTTAAAAAATATTGCATTGAACGATCTAATTAAGAAATTTTGCTTAGTAAAGGGAAGGAAACGACTACTCAAAATTTAAATTTGTAATCAAATTTAGAATGTTTTTTTTTTTTCAAACTGTTGATTAGATTTAAAATTGTTTTTTTTTTTAATTTTCAATCAAGCTTAAAAGTTTGGGTTTGTGCCAAAGCAAACGTTTTTTAACAAAAATATGATCCATTAAAATTTTTCGTAATTTTTTTTTGGGCGAGGGGAGAGGCGACAAAAATTTATTGCCCATAGGCAGCGAAATCTTAAATCCATCTCTGGTAAACATGCTATTTGAATTCACGTAGAAATGGTAACTATATAATATATAACAAAGAAAAACAGTTAAAAAATAGGAAAATAAGATTGCGATGGCTCACAGATGACCAAAGTGAAAGAAAATTCTCTAAGGAACAGTCATCACACTAACCAAGGAGGCGGAAGTCTCTAATGGTCTCCGATTTTGTTGAGATTCAACGGAATCTTAATTGAAGCATATACAGCAGATTTATTCTTATCAATATCGACTCGATAATGTGACTGAAAAATACATAATTGTTTTACAACGAGCACGTATAATTTGAGATTAGGATGAAATGTTTCCTCGCATGCGACAATTTACCCATTTTTTCCTAATAAGAATGCGGCAGGAATGCTGGTTTGTACTGATTCGTAGTTCAATGTATCGATATATAACTCCCTGGCGTGATCGTAATCCGATATAATTCCACCAACGGCGCTGCACCTTCTGCATGTATTGCTTTTTGTTATTTTCTGATGAAAAAAAAAAACTATAAATGAATCTAGGATACGTTTTAGCGAGTGGTTACTAAATAATACAGAAAAGAATCGTTACATACTCAGACTTCGACAAAAGCCACTTTAATCAAGGTGGATTTTCCAATATTTACAATAACCATCTTTGGGCATATTGAAAATCCTCACGCTACCGTGAGCCTCCTAAGTTTCTAAGGACGATTTTCAGTTAATATCTATAGGCTGGCGTTCTTGAAAATAAATTTGTAGTGCCGCATATTTTTGATGGCAGACTCAATGCAGAAATTATCTGGATTTTCTGAGAAATACGTTGCCAACCCTTCTTGAAGAAATAACATTAGAAACATGACAGAATATGATACTTATGCGTCCACGTGCAGTCAGAACTTTCCTGGACCAAAATTATCCCGAGCGATGGATAGGTAATAAGAGTAAAATAGTAAAATGGCCGCCAAGAAATCCTAATATGACACTAATGGATTTTTCCATCTGGGGAACTTTGAAAAGCATTGCGTACCGAACTGAAATAACGACTCGCGATTACCTACTGGAATGAATTCATGCAGCCTGCGATGCAATTTGGGGAGATGAAGATTTGTTACAACAGGTGACCAATGCAGTGGTTAAATGTGCCGAACTTTGTCTTAATAATAGGGAGGTCACCTCAAAAATTATTTGTAATCCTTCGATAATTTCTTAAAATATGACTACCCATAATTTCATTGCTTATCAAAATTATAAGTATTCGTTTCAAAACTGGTCATCTAATTAAAATTTTGTTCCTTCGATTGTAAGCTAGGCAAATAAAATTGCACAACAGTTCAGAAAATAAACAAATGTTGCGCTTAAACATGGTCATTGTGAATAATATCAATATAGAGTATTTATAATGACTGGTCTAGGTTCTAATTGGTCATACGTCATGCCTGTAACAACCAATCAGCAAGTTGGAATGTTATAAATTTACCTCGACTAACTCATAAAATAAAAACACAAATCAGCTGACGATTCAAATCACAAACGAATTTTAGTCTTTCCCTGAAAACTGAACGATATTATTTAGGAAGGTAGAAATGAAACTACCTACATTTTATCACATTCTAGCGTTATGATTGGTCATTACGCATGTAACATATGACCAATTAGAACCTAGACCAGTCATTATAAATACTCTATTACGCAGAGGCGTAGCCAAGGGAGGTTTGGGTGGTCTCAACCCCCCCCTTGGCGTCAGGACACCCTTGTTAAAGTTTGACGACAAAAATTTTTTTTACTGTGCGCAAAATACTCTGGACTGTTGAAGTGTTGACTGCTATTCTTCCAGCGTGCTGTAAGCAATTGAAAAACACGACAAAATTCGTATCGCGTTGCATCACCCTGGTTCTCTGTCAAGACAGGTCTAGACAAGCAACACACAACATGGGTGCTCGAGGTTGCTTTTTTCGACTAATTCCGTAAATCGCATCACTTGCGTTGCGTTTGTGTGTATATCTTTGAGTAAGGTGTATGCATAATCTGTAATAGGCAACGTATACTGATGCTTATAAATTAGTGTATTCCATTGGGTGCTTAATCCTAGTTTTATTAGCATAAACATTCGTTTTTTAGTGAGTTATTGTTGCTAATTACAATAAATACGTATTTTTTGGGTTTTATCATAATGGAGAAGTATTTAGTGATTAAAAAACCAAAATTAACTGGAAAGAAAGATTTGAATATGCCGACAATGCCATCATCCTCTTCACAGGATTTGCACTTGGTAGAGAATAACAATCTTAGTATTTTGCTTCCAAATCTCGCGAATGATATCAGTGAATACTTAGGAAAACCGATTCCAAATTCTGAAAAGGTTGACGTTTTGAATAATATTTGGAACCCAGAACTTATTTATTCTGTTTCCAACAACTGTCTAAAAAAAATGAAATTTGAAATTTCAATATGCATGGTTCGACAGATTCAAATGGTTGGCTTATTCAAAAAGCAAAGATGGTGCATTCCGTAAGTACTGTGTTATATTTAATAAAAAAGAAGCTGGAATCGGAGATCGGGAGATCAAAAACTTTGTAGCTTGGTTACTAAAGAAATGTGTAATTGGAAAGATGCTTTGGAGATTTTCGGTGATCACGAAAAGAATATTTATCATAAAAATTGTTTAACCGACTACGAAAATCTTATGTTGATCAACGAAAATAAAACTGTTTGTGTCGACTTGCAACTTAATATTGCTAAACGTGCCAGAGTCGAAGAAAATAGAAAATTGATTATTCCAGTTATTAAATGTGATGTTCTTTATGGAAGGCAAGGTATACCATTGCGAGAACATCGCGAATCGCCTGATAATGTAACTCTCGAAAATCCATTGCGTGATGAAGGTAATTTTTTAGCAATTCTACTTTTTGGTTTGAATATTGAGGAACAAATTGATCTTAAACAAATACGAGAAAAATGTCAGAAAAATGCTTCCTATACAAGCCCTGAAATTCAAAATGAAATAGTCGTAGTCTGTGGAAAAATTATTTCAAACAGAATTATTGAAGAAGTTCGAAGATCGAAATTTTTCACAATTTTGGCTGATGAAACAACAGATAGTTCAAAAACGGAACAATTTTCGTTATGCATTCGGTATACCAGGTGACTACTTGATTCGAGCACTGCAAGCGCAAAAATCTTTCCCTGATAGAAATAAATTATGTATTTAATGATGTTAGCTAGAATAAATACCATAAATAATATTTGCTTAATGTTTAAAAGCGTTTATCAATGAAACGCAAAATTTTAATTCATACTTTCGTTGTCAAAAATGCATATTTGTTTTGAATTTTTTCACAGTTCAGCCAATTTTTTCGCTTGGGTGCTCGAATTAAGTAGTCACCTAGTATAGATACAGTAAACTTCAAAATTATTGAACGATTTTTAGGATTTGTTCCTTTGACAAGAACAACTGATGAGAATATGGCAAATGTCATAATCAATAAATTAAATGAATTAGGACTCGATATTCAGAATTTGAGAGGCCAAGGATACGACAGCGCTGCTGCGATAAGTAGCCAATTCAATGGTGTTCAAGCATTAATTAGACAGCATGTTGATTCAGCAAAATACGTTCACTGTGCCAATCACTGTTTAAATTTGGCCCTATCTAAATCTAACGAAATCATTCAAGTGAAAAATACTACGGGTACAATGAACAGGTGTGTAATTTTTCCAGCACTGCTAAATGACAGGGTTGCTTAGATTCTCATATCGATGCAGAGGCAGAGTCAACGAAAAAGAAAATTACTAAATTAAAACAGTATAATCCTACTCGTTGGGTAGAACGTCATAGCTCGATTTCAACATTTTTATATCTACAACCATACATCATTTCAAGTTTAGAAGAAATTTCTACGTGGGATGACACAGAAAGCTCCGTATCTGCATCACTTTTGCTAGCTGCTATCAAACGTAGCGAATTTAATGTGACTGTGAGAATACTTAATTATGTGTTGGGATACACTGTGCGACTCAGCAAATTTCTACAATCTGGAGAAATTACATTACTCGATTACCTAAACCTGAACCAGTTGGTCCAAAAACGAGAAACAACTTTACACCAATTGAACTTTTGAGTAGATGCAATACAGATTTATATCCCAATGTGTATATTCTTCTACAGATACTTTATTTGTTACCTGTGTTAAATACCACCAGCGAAAGAAGTTTTAGTACTTTAAATTAACTAAAATCGTATCTACGCGCAACGATGGGTCAAGAGCGCCTCAATGGCCTAGCACATTTATATGTGCATAAAGACATTTCTCCCGAAGAAAGTTTGGAGTAATTTTGTAAGTTATAAAATCAGCGTTTAGATTTCGGATATTAATGTACTTAGGTACCTACCTATATCTACAATTTTATTGAAATAAAGATTTATTTCCTTCTTTATCTGATAGATATGTATCCGTTTTCTATTTTTCAAAAAGTAAGTAGGTAGGTAGGTACTGTTAAATTTCGAAAAAAAAAATTAAGAGATTTTTAAAACCCTGACCCCCCTTTCCATGTGGTCTAGCTACGCTACTGATATCACGCGCCTTTTCTTATTAATCTATTTGATTTAACTACATCTTATGCCAGCGCCTACAATTTTCATAATAGACTATATATGTATATAACATTAGTAGGGAAGAGTCGGTATTGTAACGGTTACTTTTTCTTGATTAAATAAGCCAACGTCACTAGTAGATTTAATATCTCTTCTCTTACGAAATAATAAAAATCAAAGGCGGGATTTATAAGGTTTGAACGTTTAATTCCAAATAAACTTTTGATATCATATTATATCTTATTATCCCGAGAGCAATAACTTAAAAAGAAATCACATAAGTCGCGAAGACTGGTTTTGACGGGTTTTTAGTCATGAATGTTGTTCTCGCCGTTTGTCTTAACCGAACTGACTGATCATAAAAATTTACTTTCGTACGTTTCCTAGCTGGGCCACCAGAACTGCTGGCTCAGCTAGCAAATGTGCGCTTTTCCATCGTACGATTTAACCGTTAGGTTTTGTATCGTACGATGGTACCGTTACCTATTTCGCCATTTCCTCGGACTTCTGGAATTTTTTGAAGCCGATGAACTGACGAAGTAGGTCACGGAATTTTAGTCAAGAATTTGATATATAAGGTATAGTCCTAAAAGTCCTGAAATTACTTCTCTTATAATTTTTGAAAAGGTCCAAATTGTGGATATTTTATCCTCGATCCAGTTATCGAGTTTCATTTTAATGGCTAAATGCGTGTAATTTATGCAGTTTTTTGTCATACTCGATGAAAGAATGTTTCCTGCGAATGTTCTTTCAACTGCCTGTGTTTCGTAAGGGTAAAGGAGTGCTTCATGAGCTTTTTGTATCTCGTTTGGAGTATAAATACCTTTATTTATATTTTTTTCGAATGGATTGTATTTCCATGCATTTCTGATATTTGAGGTTAAATATTTTGGTTCAATCGTTTCATGGGGAGTAGGTGATAAGCTGTACCACTTGTTGTTTTCTTTTATTAAAGTATTAAATAAGGTGGAGCATGGTAGGGTGGATGAATATTCTTGTATTATTCTAGTGCGTGGATTTACAAAGTGAGTTTTATAACGGTAGTTTACTGGGATATCTTTATAACATGGTTGATTTGGCTCTAGGTTCACAATTACTTTTTTACATTTTGCTACGTGTATTGCTTCACCTGCTGTAATAGCGGTGGCACCTGGTCCATTGTTATAAAGATATGCAAATTCGAGTGGATTAGTAAACCCAATATGTAGTTGGTTCATTAAAATTTCTCTTTCGTTTAAGCAGTCGTTATATAGTATTTCTTCGTAGAGTTCTGTTAGTTATTTGTTTAGATGTATATCTAGTCCATTTAGTTTGGCTGTTATTTGTAAGTCTGTAAGAATGTCAGTAGATGGTATGTTTCTAGATATGGGAAGGCGTGATGTGATGTCCCATGGTATAAATAGAACGTCTTTGATTACCGTATTATAGGCTATATAACCACATATTTCAGTTTGTGATTCAAGTTTTATAGATAAATACCTATCTATGGAATTTATGAACATATATTGGTTTATGAATTCATTTTCATTTTCTTTTTCAGTGAGGTAAACATTACCTTGATAGAGTTCGTAAATTCCCTTATTAAAACACCCTGTGGTTTGTGAATTATCCCAAATATATACTATCTCTTCTTCGTCATAGCAAAATCCCTGAAAATTCACAAGAAATTTTTCCATCGATGTGAATTTTATTATTTCCTACATCAACTAATGCATTTCTTTGCTTTGATTTTGTTTTTATTTGACCTTGGACAACCACATTGCTCCATGATCCAAATATGTCTTCATAAGAGTCTCCTTTACATTTTCCCCTATAGGCGGTTTCACCAGCAAAGATGACTGGGCGAATGTGCGTCGTATTTATTGGAATATCTTCGAGAATTATTTTTTCAGATATTTTCATTGAAGAATATTTGAAATGTTCTTCGCAAACGTATGGGGTTAATTTTTTTGGGTAGATTAGATAATCATTTGTGGCAGCTTCTGAAGCTCCGAAAACATCGCAAATATGGATGAATCGAGAAATCTCACATGAGCAAGATTTTACTGAGATGGTTACATAATTGGTAGCCTGTAAGAGATAGCCTTTTTTTTCAGTTTGTTTCTGTGCTGAAAGCTGTTTATTACATTTTGGAATGTCTACTAGACTAATGGTAGAGAAGTCCAAGTCTGAGTCGTTATAATCATATGCTATTAAGCCAAGTGTAGGCATTACATAATTTATACTAAGGTATATCAAGGATATGATTAGAATGGTGCTGTTTAGCTGTTTTCCATTTTTTCCTCTTCCTTTATTGGGTCCTGATTGGTTTGATGGATTCTATAAAAAGAAATAGAGGGGGTATTAGTATTACTTTGGGAAATTACTTGTTTTGTTCTTTAATGAATATAAAGTGGCCTTCTTGGGTGGCTCGATAAGCATTTAAGGTTAAGAATGATTTTGTGGGTTTTATAATTATAATTCCTTCGCTATTGAGTATTAATTCGCCACAGATTTCGTTTTCATATTTTACTTGGTTTTGAATGAATGAAAGTGGTGATATGGGGGTAGTTTTAAACGTTATGAGGCATTTTAAGGCTGGAATATCATCTTTGTAAATTTGCACCGTACTACTGCTTTTTATGTTTGAATTTTTTATTGTTGTAACAATATCGTATGCTAGGCGACGAAAGAAAGTTTGTTCTTCTGTGGATGGGGAAGGTGGGTTCCAAAAGCGGAGTAAGAGATGGGCTCTTGCTTCTGCTTCGTCCATGCGTGGTAAGCTACATATGGTTAGTGCTAGGTTTTTTCGATAAATTAGGGATGATAATGTGAATAATACAATTTCACGTTCCATATAAGCGCGCATGGTGGGGTTTAAGGGTGTTATTTGTTTTTGAAGCACTATATACATTTCGATATTATGCACATGGGCTAAGATTATTTCTAAGGATAGTTGGTAAGTACGAAGATAAGATTCTATAATGTTTTCTATAGCCCATCTTTTAGAGTGTGGTAAGATAGGGGTTGTTTTTGGATATATCCATAGATTGCTATCTTTATCGACAAACGTAATGATATCGAATTTTTTTACTCTCTTAAGCAGGTTGGAATTTTTATCTTTAGCTTTAATTAGGTATCGCGTGATCTCGAATATATATTGTTCATAATTATAGGTGGTCGGTGATTGAAATAAAAGAGTAGGATGAAAAGGATAAATATGTGCTTGAAAATAATAGAATTTTCGTGTCGTGTTCCTGAATTGTACGGCAATTCTTCAATAAATCCGTATTGATATTTTTTCGTATCCAGTTCGGCGAATATTGGGTCCTGAAAAGAATGAAAAGTTTGTCAGGTTTGTGTCTTGTTAGTTTGGTCTGTGTTAAAATAGTTATCTCTTCGTTTCGAAGTACGCTTAGAATATTTGTCGAGTAGGTAAGTATTGTAATGTCTTCGGTGCGTTATATGGAGTTCGCATTGCAATATGAGATTTATTAACAGTAATTAGTCTAGGATATTTGTGCATTCAGCAGATTTATTACGATGTGAATCTCTGCATAGTTATATCCATTCAGTTATGTTCTTGTGTTCGTCGTGTAGAAGTGAGGTTATTTGACGCGAAGTTTCGTTTAATTTTTTTCTCTTGTATTTAATAAAATGGAAGTTCGTTGTATCATCTTAATGGAATCTGGACGGATCGACATACAAGATCCTGTATTTACTATGCTCCACTTCTCGGATGGAGAGTGGGGTGTAGAAATTAGGATTAAAGGACGTGTTCAGGAGGCTGTGAGCGCCGTGCCTTTCGTTGTTTCTCAGGAAAACATAAATTCGAGTCAGGGAAAAATGTTTCGGCTCCCTAAAGTGAAGCTGCATAGTGCAACAAGCACTACGAGAAGCATGATTCTTATACAGATTTTACGATCGAAATTCGCGGTACTGCCCTTCCTGATGAAGAGGGGTACGTTGATGTGTATTTTGTGTCGGAGGTGCTGGGAGAGGAGGGTGCATAGCACTAAATTTATATATTATATATATTTTTTTTTTTAAGGTTTGAACGTTTAATTCCAAATAAACTTTTGATATCATATTATATCTGATTATCCCGAGAGCAATAACTTAAAAAAAATCACATAAGTCGCGAAGACGGGTTTTTCTTTAATCATGAATGTTGTTCTCGCTATTTGTCACATAGAAAATGAACGAGTTTATTGTTGTCCTAAAAAGTGTTTTGAAAAAAATATGAATGAGACGGAAGTAGATGGTTTAGCTTGCTCAAAATGTTATGCATTTTGTAGATGTTATTGTAGATGTAAGACATGGATGAGTAAGTATAGGGAACAAGCTAAAAAATTTGTAGGGTATTAGCTATTATTTGTTCAGGAAATTCGCTTAAAATAAGTGAAAAAAACATTAACACTATCATCATTTGACTATGAAATTGTACATGTGCGTTAAATTATAAACTTATTATTCAATTATAAAATTGCTTTTTCTTGGAAAAAATTGATAGATTCTTCCACGTGGGTACCTTTTTTATACAAGGGTTAGTTATAAAACCTATGCTTATTTACATCAAATATCAATGTGCATACGTAAAAATTAGAACTTATTATTGAACCATAAAATTGCATTTTCTTGGCAAAATTGACAGATTCTTTCACGTGAGTACTTTTTTATACAAAGGATAGAATGAATCAAGTATGTTCGTTTACGTCAATTGCGAATGTGAAAACGGTCAAATTTTCAATATATAAACTCATATGATCTTATTGCTAAACCACAGTCATCACAGTGCTCTCTCGAGTAAAACAGTTTTTTTTTGTTCGTTTGCATATTGCTTTTTGTTCGTTTGCGTACCTGTAAAAATGAATACTCCACCATCTTCACCTATCAATGTGTCATCTTCATCATCTTCATCGTTTGAGGCGGAATACTTCTCACCCTCAACCCTTGCGACCTGCCTCTGTACCACCACCACATTCATCATCATCATCCAAGTCGTTGGACAAATCATTGTCTAACGAAGTAATGGAGTATATTACTTCGTTAAGGGAGTTACAGACACTATCCCTCTTTACATCTGTTACAAAGCTACCTTTTGGTCATATATATACGGTGACAGGTATGGTGAGAGAGTAGTTGGTGTTGATGGAGCCCCCTATACAGGGGTACACTTATATTTGGATAACTCTTTACGAACAGCGTTACCACGTAAGTTTTTGTTTTATATATATATATATATTATATATTTTTAAAAAAAGTAAAAATAATTTTCTAAAATGGCTACCTAGAGTGGCCAAGTGGAAAAAATCAAGGAGGAAGGTCATAAGATTGTAAGTCACGAATCTTCTAATCAAGTGGAATTTGATAATAGTAGTAAGCTTGGTTCTCCCAATATAAGTATTATGGAGGGAACATGTTGTACATTATTTTCTTATGGAAAATAACCCGTTCCACTTGACCTTAGTTTACCCTATCTATGGTAATTATTTGTGTTGAACACAAAAATGATATTTGAAACAGCATTTAAAAAAAAAAGTTAATATAGCAGCTTATAAGTCTTTAGTTTTTATGCAATAATTTTATTATTATATTTCTCAGTTGATTAAGGAGGTCTTATCCAGAACTACGTGGAAAAATAACCTCAATAAGAAGATCAGCGAGGTGATGGAACACATTTTTACAACAGAAGAAATGGCAACTTCTTTGTTAACTGAGGGAGGGCGAATTTCTTTAAAAACACTTCCTTACCAGCAAAGAAGCAGCTCAATAATTTTATTATATTATTATAGTTCTCAGTTGATTAAGGAGGTCTTATCCAGAACTACGTGGAAAAATAATCTCAATAAGAAGATCAGCGAGGTGATGGAACACATTTTTACAAAAGAAGAAATGGCAACTGTGTTAAGTGCCTTTACCAGTTCCTACGCGAACACCGTACATTTTACCATTCAATGAAAAAAAGGGAAAACAGACAAAAAAGAGGTTATTCACTGCTAGCCTGACCCTATATCTATTCATATCCTGTCTCTCATTGTATTGCTCATGAACCAAAGATGGAATATTTCATGGTTGTAACTACCTGCTATCAGCTGATGAAGACGCTGCCATGTTCACTGCCGAAGACTACATAAACTCGACAAAATTATGAGTAAATACGCGAATTATGACAGACTTGAACGTACTACCTGAGAGAATGAAAAATTTATTTTTTAATTTCGCGAAAACAAAAGCAATATTATGAACAGACATTGGTTGATTTGTATAATACTAATAATCATTACATTTTAGGTACCTATTCACTACATCAGCATCATTCGTTGTTTCTTAATCATTTTTTAGATAAATCATTGCGTAATATCTGGAAAAAAATTCGAAATTTGGAATTTCTTTGAGAAGCAACTAGGATTCGAACGAAACTGTGTATTATAGAGATAAAAAATACCGATAAATTATGCGGCGCGCGTGCCATTATTACCGGTTTAACATATCACACCAACATAATTCTGGATAGGGAATTAAACTCTAACGAAATAAAAAGTATAAGAACTGGTCGAAAAATACAAACTGACCTAGCTTTAGAATTATGCGTTCGTCTAGGTACCTATAATGAGGAAGGGTTTACTTTAGAAGATTTAAAAAATGTCGAAGAATTACTCGACATTCAAATTAATGTAGTATGCGCTGAAAACTTTAACACTGTAATTTATCGTGGTGCTGATAAACCCATTAAAATTTATTTGTATAAGAATGAGAACCACTTTAATACTATCAGCAAAATGAATGCTTTTTTCGGTTTCGTTTATTTTTGTTATAAATGCAATAAACCCTATAGTCATAAAAATAGTCATAAGTGTAAATTGGATAAAAAACCGTGTAACCTTTGCATGAAGGAACAACACGATGAAAAATCAATTAAGAAAATTTATTGTAAATATTGTAATCGTTATTGTTTCAATGAAACTTGTCTGTACGATCATTCTTTAACCGTATGCACAAGTGTTTATAAATGTAAAAAATGTGGGAAATTGGTGAAACGTAATGATATCGAACATCGTTGTGGCTTTGAAAAATGTAAGTAGCTAATCACGAATGCGTTATGAAAATAAAAACTCAAAAAGGGGGTCGTTGTTTGGTAGGGTGTAAAAAATGTGTTTCAAATAGTAATATTGTGAACCAAAAATGTACATTTAGTGAGAAGTACCTGTTTTTTGATGTACAACTTCTCAACTAACGAAGAATTCTGTTAATGGCTGATTTCTAAGGACCATAAAGGTTACACAGCCATAGCCCATTACGCTAAAGGGTTTGACAGCCAATTTATTTTACAGTACTGTATTAAAAATACTTTGAAACCATATATGGTCTACAACGGTACTAAATTAATGTTGTTGGAAATTCTTACAATTAGTTTAAAAATTATCGATAGCCATAATTTTGTCCAAACTCCCTTAAGTGCTTTCCCTAAAACATTTGGTTTAAAAGAGCTAAAAAAAGGTTATTTTCCCCATTTGTTATAATACAAAAGAGAATGAAAATTATGTAGGTCCTATTCCTGATAAAAAATTCTATTGTTACAATAATATGATGCCTTTGGTACAAACCCAGTTTATAGAATGGCACACTCAAAAAGTTCGTGAAAATTACGTTTTTGACCTTAAAACAGAATTATACGAATACTGTGATTCTGATGTGGACATTTTACGTCGCGGTTGTCTACAACTTCGAGAATTATTTTTAGAAATTGTTAATATCGACCCTTTTTGTTATATCACAATTCCCAGTGTTTGTATGGCGATTTATCGGTCTAAATATTTGAAACCAAACACCATTGGTGTGTTGAACGTTGAATTAAAAGATCAGTATTCTAAACAATCAATTGCTTGGCTCAATTCATTTGTTAATAAAAATATTAAGCACGCATTAAATGGTGGGTAGGTTAAAATTTGTGGAGCTAAAGTCGACGGTTACGATGAACATACACGTACAGTTTACCAATATTTTGGTTGTTTTTGGCACGGGTGTCCTAAATGTTATTACGATGATTCTGTGAATAATGTGAAAAAAGAAACAATGGGTGACTTGTACCAAAAAACCATAGATCGTTGTCAGTTAATCGAAAAAGCGGGCTATAACTTAGTAAAAATTTGGGAATGTAAATGGGTTAAATCTAAAGAATACAAAAAATATAGTAAACTCGAAATAATTGAACCCCTTAACCCTCGTGATGCCTTCTTTAGTGGTCGTACTGAAGTGTTTAAATTAAAGAGTATGTGCGATGGTTAAAATGAAAAAATTAAATATATCGACGTGTGTTCCCTATACCCAACTGTAATGTATTATGATGACTATCCTATAGGCCATCCTACTAAAATTTTAAAACCCACATATTTTGATAAAAGTTGGTTTGGTCTAATTAAATGTAAAGTCTTAGCTGCTAAAAATTTATATGTCCCTGTTTTACCTGAAAAAGTTAAAATGGCTAAAAGTGAAAAATTATTATTCCCATTGTGTTTGAAATGTGCTGAAAATGAACAACGTGAATGTGACCACACCGAAATGGAACGACATTTTGGGTGAATGGACCGATGAATTGGTAGGAGGGTACATTGAAAAATTTATAAGTACAGGTCCCAAATCATATTATTATAAAACAAATAAAAATAAAGAGACCACCAAGGTTAAAGGTTTTACTTTAAATCATAAAAACGCTGCAAAAATTAATGGTGAGACCTTAGAAAAATTAATTGATAAAGAAATTGAAAATATAGTAATTGAAGGAAACCAAATTATTCGCGATATAGACACTAAAAATTTGATCAACAAAGATCAAATTAAAAAATTGGGATTTAAATTTGATAAACGAATAATTAATAAGGATTTTGACACTCTTCCTTTCAGCTATAAACTTGTAGGTACCTACTTTTTCACTAACTCGATGAAGAGGTTAGCAATTATATACAAAGATAACGGGACTAATACGTTTGAAACATAAAAATAAAGAGACCACCAAGGTCAAAGGTTACACTGCAAAAAATTAATGATGAGACCTTAGAAAAATTAATTGATAGGTAAAAACCAGATTATTCGCGATGCACATACTAAAAGTTTGATTAATAATGAACAAATTAAAAAGTTACATTTTAAATTTGATAAACGAATACTAATTAATGAGGCTTTCGGTACGCTTATAATAATCCTTAAAATGTAGATATTATTAGTTACATTCTACCGTTAACCGTTTGTGTAAGCATTTTACGAATCGTTTGTGTTGCAAAAAATTTAAGATGCCTGCAAATAATATGTAAGTACCTTTCTTTTATTTTTTAATAATTAAGTAGATACCTACCTATTTTAATAAATTTGTATTTTTTATTTGTAGACCAGAATACGAAGAAGCAGAAGAAGCTATCAAAAATTACGTAGATAATTTCGTACCTGTAGTTATATAGGATGATGATGAAGAAGAAGTACAGTAAGTAAATACCTACTTTTTATATTAATTTTTCTTTATTTCAGCGTTGAAGTAGATGGTGAAGATGAAACGCTTATAATAATCCTTAAAATGTAGATATTATTAGTTACATTCTACCGTTAACCATTTGTGTAAGCATTTTACGAATCGTTTGTGTTGCAAAAAATTTAAGATGCCTGCAAATAATATGTAAGTACCTTTCTTTTATTTTTTAATAATTAAGTAGATACCTACCTATTTTAATAAATTTGTATTTTTTATTTGTAGACCAAAATACGAAGAAGCAGAAGAAGCTATCAAAAATTACGTAGATAATTTCGTACCTGTAGTTATACAGGATAATGATGAAGAAGAAGTACAGTAAGTGAATACCTACTTTTTATATTAATTTTTCTTTATTTCAGCGTTGAAGTAGATGGTGAAGATGAAACGCTTATAATAATCCTTAAAATGTAGATATTATTAGTTACATTCTACCGTTAACCGTTTGTGTAAGCATTTTACGTATCGTTTGTGTTGCAAAAAATTTAAGATGCCTGCAAATAATATGTAAGTACCTTTCTTTTATTTTTTAATAATTAAGTAGATACCTACCTATTTTAATAAATTTGTATTTTTTATTTATAGACCAGAATACGAAGAAGCAGAAGAAGCTATCAAAAATTACGTAGATAATTTCGTACCTGTAGTTATATAGGATGATGATGAAGAAGAAGTACAGTAAGTAAATACCTACTTTTCTAAAAAAATACCTATTTTTTTATATTAATTTTTCTTTATTTCAGCGTTGAAGTAGATGGTGAAGACCCACTATGGCGAATGCTTTGGCTTTTGGTGAAGCTGCATTTAATCATATGTTACATATGGGGTTTGAAGGTCTCCTCAGCGACTAGGATGAGGACGCCTTGGTGGCGATGTTAAATGAGCTGCTGGTGAAAACAAGGTATGTTGCATTTTTTACTCTTTCTTCATTTTTTCTTAGTTATTAATTAATTTTTATTTTTGCAGCGAAGATGAAGATTAGTATAAGTTGTTTAAATATTAAGATTAGTTTAAGATGTTTTTTTATTTTTAAAATAAAAATTCAATATTTAATGAATTGCTTTATTTATCATCAAACATGCTACTTAAACACATTTTTAAGAAATTCATAACTTAGTTTTTTTGTAATTGTTGGGTGTAGAATTTACCTTCTATATTTTCACCATCTAGAGCTTGGACACTATATGTAACAGGGTCTGTGTAATGCACTCTATTTATAATAAAAATTTCAGTGGTCCAGTTTCGACGGTATTTATTCGAAAATGTATATTTATAACTAGCAATACGTACACGATCACCTACACGAAAAGTAGGTTTTGGAAATTTGAAATTTTTCGACATGTACACACGTTCGTATATTTCAGCCTCGTTTTTTTTCGTAACACGAGATGGGGTTGTACCTATAGTGCGATGATGATGGTGTTCATTATACTCTTTCACGATAGTAGGTAATAATTTTACCCATTTGTGATTCTGATTTACTTCAAAATACAATTTTAATTTTTCGTTAATTGTTCGATTAAACCTCTCAATAATAGCTGCTTTAATTTCTATTCGGTTGATTAAGGAGGTCTTATCCAGAACTACGTGGAAAAATAACCTCAATAAGAAGATCAGCGAGGTGATGGAACACATTTTTACAAAAGAAGAAATGGCAACTTCTTCGTTAACTGAGGGAGGGCGAATTTCTTTAAAAACACTTCCTTACCAGCAAAGAAGCAGCTCGACCTTGTAAGAGTCCAACTTATGAGATATAAGTTTCAGGATTATAGGTACCTACTTAGTTTATACTTTTATAGGTCAACATGAAAAATTGTATTTATGTTGTAGCGCGTAAAATCACCAGGTATTATATCGGATACCTAAAAACTAGGGTTTTTATAATATGCATCGCGATCAGATACTTTTTTTTTTCAGGAAAATAAGATGTTTATTTTTAAGAAAATATATAAAATTAGAATCATGGGAAAATTTTGATAACTTATAACTCATCTTTTGAATGATCGACTTAGCGGTGTCTTACCATACTGACGCTCTTACTAATCTTATCAATCAAACCAATCACATTCACAATTAAAGGAAGAATGAACATTTTCAATTTGCATTTTGCGAATTAGCGATTATTTGACTTTTTGAATTTTTAATCATGAAACTTTAATCAACATTCGTATTTTCGTAAATATCGACAGCTATCAATAACTCGCAGTCCTTATCGATAACTATCAATGGTTTTTAATAATTTGGCAACACTACAAAAATAATGATGTCAAGTAGTACGGAACTATTTTCAGAGGATGAGCCCCCTTTTGAGGGGCTTTCTTTGAATGTGGGTATGTGTTTATTGAGCTTCGTTTAATGCTTTCCGTATCTTTACTAATAACAGCTGTTTTTTTTTTCAGTAAAAACTCGATCCGTCGAATTATCTCTAGAGAAAGTGGATTCCCCATCCCCAGTTGACACGAGTTGGGGCGTAGAGTTTTTTTTCTGGGCCTTTCACGCAAGGTATGATGTATTTTGTAATAACTTTACACAAATAATAAGGTAAAATCTGTAATATAATTTGTTTTTCAGCTCCAGTCACTCCCGTACAAGTGTTTAATATGTGCTATTGTGCTGTCATTCTATTGTTTGTATTATACTAATAATTGTTTTTTGTTTTCTTTCATGAAAAAAAACTGATAAGTGGAAAAACGAGAAGACCTGAAAAGACAGCTCGAGGTTCTTAAAAAATGTAAGTTATCTAAATTGTTCGACTTTTTAGCGATTCATCAGGATTCATCACACAATCCACATTCACCTGTTTTAATTTCCAGGTGAAGAAGAAGTGAATAAATTGGTCTTAAACGAAGGCGACATAAAAGAAAAGACCAACGACTGTAAGTAAGCAATTATTTTAGAATTTTTCTAGTTTCGTTTTCAACTTAAAAACGATAGCTATTACAGCCAACCTAATTTGGTAAAAGGTGGTTGGGGAGAGTGGGGTTTTCAGGTCTTTGCGTTTCAGATCATTTGTAATCATCTAGCAAATGTCCAACTTTTTGATTATACTCAAATTTTTAATACGTAAATTGAATCGAAAAAGTGATGTTAAATTCTCTATTGCAACAAAATTACTTTTACAATTTTTCATACCACATGACCCTAATTAGGCACTTTAGAATGTTAATTTCATACCGGAGTACAAACTCGCAGTGGGAAAACCAGTGAAGAAAAAATTTTCATTTTATTAAAATTGCTAGTATCAAACCTTGAAAAATTGAGGTACATTTCGAGTGTTTTTCACAATGATATTTGCAGTTAATGATTATAAATTATAGGCTTCGTCAAAGACGCCTATTAGAGGACTCTATGGATACGTAAGTTAGTTATAAATAATCTACGTACATTGATATAATCATAATATATAATTTTTCCTTTTTTTTTTTTTACTGCCTAAGAAGAAGAGTGAACCCTGTGAGGCGTCGGTTACCGTTCACCAACAATGTAACAATTTCACCGATCGAGCCATCAAGATGGCACCGAATTATCATACACCATAATGAATATGAATAACTAATTCATTTTTGTATTGAAAACTTTATTGTTTGATTAAATTAAATAACAATTATCAATGATAATATTGTATTATTATTTTTTTTTTACTACCTGAAACAACCCACAAGGAAGTTTACTAAGAGTAATTTACTATTAACACATAGTTACTTTATACTACAATATAAAGCACATTTTCGTAGAACTAAAGATGTTTTTGGCCTGAATTAGTTATATACTGATCGCAGTGAAATATACCAATACAGCTATAACACGTAAACCAATTAAAAAATTCTAATAATTGAAAAATCTTTCTTTTGAGGTATCAATTTTGATGAAAAATAAAAACTGAGTTATGATTTACTATTCGCAGGATTACTATAAGGAAGGAAGAGGGGGAAGAATTAGATTATAATAAGAAGGCGAGTTTTCCATCTTTTTTTCTACTTCTACAGTGCTCTAATTTATTCCAATTTCAAATCTCTATTGATATCCTCACTTTTTATTTAAATACATCTTTTTCATTTGATCATTTCTTCAAATTTAAATCTCTTTATTTTTTAATTATTTCATTTTTAAAAATCAATGACACTGAAAGGAGGGACGGGGAAGAAAAACGAAATCATGTAAGACAATTTCTTCATTCTTCTTCTTTTTTTATTTCGAACTTGTTGGCACACTTCATATTTATGCCTTTTGAAATTTTGATATTCATTTTTTTCATTTCTTCCTTTTTTTAATTTCAAACTTGTCAGCACACTTCATTTTCCAACTTTTTTGAAATTTTGCTATTCAATTTTTTCATTTTCCTTCTTTTTTCTTCTTTTTTTTTTTTGATAATTTTCGCTTTAATCTCCTCAAATCATCGCAATACTTTTGTCATGAACATGAGGAAATGAATGAATTACTTTCTTGCATATATATATATTCCCCCCTGCCAGTTCTACTACGAACTATGCACACGTGAATGAAATATTCAATAGATACATTTAACAACGCTAGTACAAGAACCACCAACAACGAAAAAATTATAGTGTGCGCTTTGTAGAATCAAGTTTAAGTTGTCTGCTTTTCCTTTCTAATTTTTGAAGTCGATAAATCTGTTTTTGTGGATTTAACTTTTTCAGTAATTCCGCTATTGCCTCCACTTGGGTTTTTCTCTTTTTGACTCATTTTTCGATTATTTTGAAATGTGATTAATCGACATACAACCGTTAGCTATAAATGGCGGACGGTAGAATCATTATGGCTCCACACATCCTCGTACATCTAACATAGCCAGTGCCTCTATCATCTCATTTTTGCGAGATGAGCTTGTTATTCTGCGAAAGAAAATATTTAACAATTGCTCGATACCACGAGCAGAAACAAGTTCAGCTTTTAATTTTTTCACATTCTGAGCATTAAAGGAACTTTTTCTTGAGCTTTGAACTTTTAATGTTAAAACCTACATATAGAAATTACTTTTTTCTTTCTCTCCTGAACTAAACAGACGAAGAAAATACTATACGTATAAAGTAATCTCTTCATACCGAGTGGCGTTCCCAATAAGAAGTGCGAATACGGAGTTGGGTCCCATGACAGTACCAAACTGCGCACTGTACGAATACGAATTCTCCTTCTTCATTATTTTAGACGTAAAATCAAAAAGAAGATTGCACGGTAAAAAAACGAAGAAATCTGTGAATGGAATCTTCTCCTTCCAGTATGAGGAGTCAGTTAACAGTTACCGTTTGATGTAGAGTAACTGTTGCAAGATTCTCAATTCATGATTGAATATGCTTTTCCAATTCGACGTATTTCAGTATATTTGTCATTGATGATAACTTCTGTTCAGCACACCATGCAAGGTATATGCGAAAGAACAGAATATGTAAAAAACGTCATTTTCAAGCACAAGGCTTGCCTTCACGAGACATATCTACTATATACTCGTAGAAGAGCAGCTGACTGACTGCAATTCTTTCGTGTTTTTATTCAAGATTTTATCTTGCTGTTTGCATTTAATGACGTCACGTATTCATGTTATTTTTCTAAAATAACTTCTGTTCATGACAACATAATCTCATGAATTTTATTTTCTGAGAAATTTTCAGTCAATTCTTCGTGCAATTTTCAAGGTAACGCCAAAAATATAAGGAGGAATCAGTATAAATAGTGATACAATTTGGTACAAACTTCCATGAGAGTAAATGCAACTCGGTATTTTCTCAATTTTTGCGAAACGTCATTGGGTATAAACTGTACTTTTAGGATACAGATTTCTCCAAAAAAAAAGAAAAGAAGAAGTACGGAATTCACAATAGTAATCATAAACTTTTCTGGAGGTTATGAATTCCGTGTTTTATTTTAGATTTTATTTTTTTATCAATTTCCTAAATGAGTCATCACATAAAATCGTTGTTTCAAGTAAGCATTGAAAAAAAAGAAAGAAAAAAGACTATTAAATTTTGAATATTGCTAAAAAACTGATCCTAGAATAAGAGTCTGACCATTTCTTGTAGTGGGTGGTCCAAAAGCCATTACAATAATATTTCAAATACGAACCAGAGAATTGTTCAGGAAAAGCAGCATGAGTTTTATATTTGTTGGTGTACACTGAACGTAATACAGGTTCTTTAGGCAAAAAAAAAAAAAAAAAAACATTTAATAAGTTCAATTTTAATGAAGTCGTAAGATCTTCTCTTTCCCCGAACCCTCCTTTTCTAATCAGACAGGTAGCATAATGTCTTTTTTTTAAATTGAAAAGAAGGTAAGAAATATTTATTAGAAAAATTGTAAATCGAAATTCATGAATAAATATTTCAATAATATTTTTTTCAATAATAATTTTAACAGACTGAAAAACATAAAAAAAAAAATTATCAATCACTTAAAAAAACTTCTCATTGGAAAAATCAACACCAACTCATAGGAAAACAGAGACAAATCAAGAGAAAGTAACTCAGAATGGATAATCATCAAGAATTATTTTTATAAAAAAAAATCCTATATTCTCTAGAATATAATACATAAAAATAGAACACTCGAAAAAAAATGTTTTTTTTTTTCTATTTTAAACTGTACACTCTTATTGCATTATGCGTTGTTTGAATTTTTTTTTAAGATAATGAGAAAAAACATAAATTCGTTTCAACAACAAAATCTAGAGAATTCCTGAGCTATAAAAAATTTTATACATATATAAGAATATTAGTAGGTATTCGCCTGCTGCATCGATTACCCTCCAATTTATATTTTTATTTGCACGAGAGTACAAGTAAATTATTGTAACTTTGTAATTAAAGAGAAAAGTGTAATAATACACCTTTATCTTTACTATAATATTCCTTTATCGCTCCCTGCTACTAGAAAATAATAACAATGTTACCAGCTCTTTATTTTCGGAGAATAAGCCCCTTTTTGAGCGGCCTCCTTTGGATGTGGGTATGTGTTTATGAAACTTTGTTCAATGCTTTTCCATATCTTTATAACAGCTGTTTATTTTTCGATAAAAACTCAATCCATCTAATTTATCTCTAGAGAAAGTGGATTCTCCATCCGCAATTAGCACGAGTTGGGGCGAGGAGTCTTTTGTGGGGCCGTTCACGCAATAGCATTGAATGTGATTTTTCAGTAAATCTACAATATATATATATATATATTAATTTGTATCACGTATTATAAATAAATAGGAGAAAATAATTCCTTTCGAATTTTTTATTCAATCCATGCACGTAATTTTTATGGAATTTTAAATGATATTTTAACGAATTTTTATTAAAATAACATTGGCTGTATTTACCAGTTCAAAATGAAATTAATGAGTACTTCTACATCGGATGTTAAAAAACACAGAAGTAGTCATCTTAGCAGCACTGAGTAATTACTTCAATAGATTATTGGTAAATTGGACTTTGAAAAAAGATGAGGTTCGGTGCACGTGTTAATATTTCCTGATAAGGGCCTATTTGCGTATTCCGGGCAAAACATTCCCTATGATTCAGTAAGTGACACGATCTAATCATGTGTTTTAAAAAACACATGACGGCTAGTTTCTGAAAAAAAAAATACCTCTTATCAGTGGATATAACAGATGAAATGAACTTCGGTTTATGTAGAGGTTATCAAATTACCATATTAAATCGTTCTTCGAAAAAAACACGATTTAATCATGTAATATAAGTGTTAATATAGTTTCTTTATTATCCCTTCCCTTTTTATTTTGGTATTATAAAATGAAGCGGCCGATGATTAGTTAAACTAGATTTTTAATTAAACTGCAATTTTCTGATAAATTCGGTTCAATTATAAATAGTGTTATTTTATTCGATGGCACTCCAAAATCAAAGAGAAAAGAAAACTGAGCGTCGGTCTAGATCAGTCGCTCATCAGTCAAGAAACTCTGAGTTAGAAGTCAGGTGCAGTGAAGAAACTCAAAGATATGAAATAATAATAAAAATAAAAATTTGTTTTCTTTCATGTAGTAAAAAAACAAATTGCGGTAAAACGCTAAGACCTCGAGAGCCAGCTCGAGGATCTTAAAAATGGAAGTAATTTAAATTGTATTTTTCAGCGATTTATCAGGATTCATCACATAATCCATATTCACCTGTTTTAATTTCCAGGTGACGAAATAGTAAATAAATCGGCCTTGAACGAAGACGATATAAAAGAAAAGGCCAACGAATATAAGTAAATAATTATTATTTTAGAATAAAATATTAGATCGTAACTAATTCTATATTGAACCAATATAATGGATGGGCTACATTCAATAGAGCCCTAGCAAAAAATCAATGCAGCATGATATTGCATATGGTGAAAGTAACGATCTAAAAGAGCGTCATATAGCCGATTAAAAACTCGAAAATGAAGTCTGGAAACGAGTTTCAGCCCCAGAAGCCTCCTTAGGAGAAAAAGCTACCGCTTAGGTGGTAACAAATGTCATGAAGGCTAAAAGAGCGCTCCGGGCAAGTGTAGGTAAACAAAGATATACCAAATATCCAGTTAATTTAAACGACGCTGATAAGGAATTTATCGTTAAAAGGAGCAGCAATAATAAAGCTATAATAATACATGTTAATTTAGCACGTACGAAAAATTCCGTGATGAACGAAATACATTTACATCTCACGACTTATCAAATTAAAAAAATTAATACAGCGAAGAAAAGTAAAAAAACTAAGATTGATATCAAATTATCTGCGAAGCAATATATAACAGTTATCAAAATAAAAAAACAAATGATAACCTCGTGGACGAACGTAAGCTTCATAATCTCGCTATGGAACAAATAGCAAAAGACTCAGGTATAAGGAAACGTTGTCGTCATCAATGGAGAGGTAAAGGAATATATATCAGCAAAAAACCTCGAGCTCTTCAAGGTGAGGGATTATATATGGTAAAAAAACCTCATCAATTAGGGAACGGTCTCTTACAGGAATTATTAAAAAAAAAAAGATTCACCTTTGAGTAATTTAGAAATTGAGAATTACGCTAAAAAATGACGTATACCTTATTTTCGAGATGTTTTTATGCGAGATACATTACCCCACAAAAGTGAAGAAAAACGAGTCAGCGGTGGTAAACTTAGATACCTCAGAAGGCAAAGGTACTCATTGGGTATGTTATATGAAGATAGGTAATAAGGTCGGTTATTACGATTAGTTGGGTTTGACACCTCCTCAAGAATTAATTACCTACTTAAACCCTAAAAAATGTTTCATCATGTATAATAATGAACAACAGCAAAAGGTTAACGAGGTTATATGTGGTCATTTATGTTTGAAATTCCTTCATAACTACATAAATAAATAGGTAGGTTCCTACTAAGTCACTTAAAAATGGATTTAGTACGTGAACTGCATAAACCTGTTATTAAAAAATTTAAAACACGTAAAATCATTACTAAAGGTATAGATCATATTTGGGAGGCTGACTTATTAATTATGTTACAATATTCGAAAGAGAATCGAGGGTTCAAATACGTATTAAGCGTGACTGATTGTTTTAGTAAATACGCGTGGTGCGTACCTTTGAAAAAAAAAGTCTGGTTCTCAAGCGAATGAAGGGTTTGCTTCGATTTTAAAATCTAGTCGTCGAAAACCTAAACAATTACATGTAGATCAAGGTAAAGAATTTGTCAACTCTGTATTTAAAAAATGTTTACAAACTCACAAATTCAAATGTACTCATTAAGTTATTTTATTTTTCGATTATACGGAAGCAAAGTTCTATCTGTATTTTGGAAAATCAATTAAGTTAGTACCTAAGATATGAAGTGTAGCAATATTTTATCTTTCGATAAAAATAGTTTAAGATATGAGTATAAATACAGTAGCAAGAGTTACAGTAAGTAGTACTTCTGTTTTTAAAATCAGTAAAATAAAGTGTTTTATAAGTTAGTAACAAATTTACTTGTTCGTTGGTGTTGTCGATAACAGCACGTGTGTACATGTCGAAAAATTTCAAATTTACAAAACCTACTTTCCGTATAGGTGATCGTGTACACATTTTCGAATAAATACCGTCGAAACTGGACCACTGAACTGTTTACTATAAATAGAGTACATTACACAGACCCCATCACATATAGTGTCCAAGCTCTAGATGGTGAAAATATAGAAGGTAAATTCTACACTCAAGAATTATAAAAAACAAAGTTATGAATTTCTTAAAAACGTGTTTAAGTAGCACATCAGAGATTAAGGTGTCTTCAGAATATCGTGAGGATCACGTAGAAGATGAACGCGTTTATTGTTGTCCTAAAAAGTGTTTTGAAAAAAATATGGATGAGACGGAAGTAGATGGTTTAGCTTGCTCAAAATGTTATGCATTTTGTAGATGTTATTGTAGATGTGAGACATGGATGAGTAAGTATAGGAAACAAGCTAAAAAATTTGTTAGGTATTAGCTATCATTAGTTTGGGAAATACGTTTAAAATAATCAAAAACGTGCGGTTATATAATCATTTAAATGTAAAATTGTTTTTTTCTCTGTAATTATTTCATACAGATAACTTATCAACATTATTTTATATGTGAAAAATTGTGATTTCTCGGAGAAATTGATGATGGGTACTTTTGAAAAATAAGTCAATTGTCCTTTTTACACAAAGCTGCTTTGCAAAAAACAAGTTAATTGACTTTTTACATCAAATGTGAATGAGAAACTGGTCTTTTTTTCAATATATAAACTCGTCTGATCTCGTTGAAAAAATCACAGTCGTCATCGTCATCAAAGTACTTGCTTTCGTTTCGCGTTTTTATCGTTTTTCCAATGGATACACCGCGCTCATGCTCTTCTTCACTATCATAATTGGAGTATTACCCCCTCGAATTGGCGAACCCTCAACCATCAAGGCCGACCTCCGTACCACCGTATTCACCTACGTCTTCGTGTTCATCACCATCTTTGAACGAAGGATCTTCGACACCATCTAGTGAAGTAATGGACTATATTACTTCACTAGGTGGTTTAAAAACGCTACCACCCTTCGTTAGTATGACGAAGTTACCTGTCGGCTGTATATATATGGTGACAGGTATGGTGAAGAGAGTGGCCGGTCTGGATAATGCCCCCTACACAGGGGTACAAATTTATCTGGATGACGAGATACGTACAGGTCTCCCATGTAAGTTTTTTAAATATATATATAGTGTATATACATACATACAATTTTTAATTTGTTTTTTTTTTTTATTTTTCAGAGAGAATCAACGATTACCTTCTCAAAAACGAGGAGGTATATGAGATCTTCAAAAAAACCACTGTTTTATTCCGCTACGATGGAACAAAACAGACGCAGCGTGGAAACACTATGGCCTTGGTGTCTTTTCCTAAGGTCGTACGCAATAATGGTTGTATCTGTCTCGATGCGTGTCTAACATGTATTTGTAGCCTTTCCCTTAATTCTCGGTAAGTATTTTCATCTTTTTTTTTCGAATGTGTGCCTGCTATACCGTACATAAGATAAACATCTCAATTGGTACGTAACTTTTTTTATTTTTATAATTTTTTATTAATAAAATTTCATTTTTTCAGAAAAAATAATGAAAGGAGAGTATAGAAATCGCCGTAGAAGAAATTTGTTTTATTAAAATTGAATTATATTTAATATGTTAAAAACCAGTTTAAAAATTAACGTGGCCTTATTCGGGTCAGGCACCTTACTTCTAACAGCATTCAACAATGTCCATCTAAAAAAAAGAATGACGAAGAAAAAGATCATAGATCAGGTAGATGATCTTTATGTGTTCCTCCACCAGTTACTGGAGAGTAGAAACGTCTCCATAATATTCATCATCCCTCCCATTCTCTATCCAGATCAGGATCTGGATAGAGATGAAAAACATGACCAATATACAGCCTTCTAAGAAGGAATCGAGGAGCTGCGAAACAGTTCGAAAAACGTGTGATTGTAATGACCCAGGCAGCAAAGATGTTGTTGAAAATGGAAAACCCAATCAAAAAAAGAATTTGGCACTCAGGAAAAGGAAGACCTGCTGCCTATGAGGGAGTTTTTATCTACATAAAAGGGAGATACCACCTAAATGGTAAGGTGGGTATGAAATGGCTAGAGGGGATTATCGAAGACATGAACACCTTTCGATGGAGGCAATGAAAATATAATATATATAACAAATAACATTTTCCTCGAATTATAATCAGTATAGATAGATGAATGATTATTTTTTGTTGTGTTTTTACACTGTTATATTATAGAATTTTTTTCCCGATTTTTTTTTGTTCTTGTTTAAAAAAAAAAAATTCCCTGAGCATATGTGACAGTACTTAATTTATTTTTTTTAGTAACACTGATTTTGTTTTTTTTATGGTTCCTTATAGTAATTTTTTCTGTGATCCTACGATATAGAATATATAGATGCATTACTTAGTAGCACGTTGTAAGAATGATATTAAAAATTAAAAAAAATGTTTCATTTTTATAGATTTTATTTTTACATAATATTTGGTTTAAAAGAGCTGAAAAAAGGTTATTTCCCGCACTTATTCAATACAAAAGAGAATGAAAATTATGTAGGTCTCATTCCTGATAAAAAATTCTACTGTTATGATGACATGCCTTCAGTGCGAACCCAGTTTATTGAATGGCATACCCAAAAAGTTCGTGAAAATTACGTTTTTGACTTTAAAAATTTTGTTATATCACAATTTCCAGTGTTTGTATGGCAATTTATCGGTCTAAATATTTGAACCCAAACACCATCGGTGTGTTGAAAGTTGAATTGGAAGATCAGTATTCCAAACAATCGATTGCTTGGCTCAATTCATTCAATAATAAAAATATAAAGCACGCTTTAAATGGTGAGGAGGTTAAAATTTGTGGAGCCAAGGTAGATGGTTACAATGAACGTACACGTACCGTTTACCAATATTTTGGTTGTTTTTGGCACAGGTGTCCTCAATGTTATAAAATGATTCTGTGAATAACGTGAAAAAAGAAGCAATGAGTAACTTGTACCAAAAAATCATAGATCGTGGTCAGTTAATCGAAAAAGCGGGCTATAATTTGGTAAAAATTTGGGAATATAAATGGGTTAAATCTAAAAGAATATAAAAAATATAATAAACTCGAAATAATCGAACCCCTCAACCCTCGTGATGCCTTCTTTGGTGGTTGTACTGAAGTGTTTAAATAAAAGAGCACAAAATGAAAAAATAAAATACATCGACGTGTGTTCTCTATACCCTACTGTAATGTATTATGATACTACAGCAGTTGGTCATCCTACTAAAATTTTAAAACCCACATGTTTCGATAAAAATTGGTTTGGTCTAATTAAATGTAAAGTTTCAGCCCCTAAAAATTTATATGTCCCTGTTTTACCTGTAAAAGTTAAAATGGATAAAAGTGAAAAATTATTATTCCCATTGTGTTTGAAATGTGCCGAAAATGAACAACGTGAATATAACCACAACGAAGTGGAATGTCAGTTTGTAGGTACATGGTCTACTATCGAAGTGAATAAAGCTATTGAAAAAGGCTACAAAATTATCGAAATTTATGAAGTCTGGGACCTTGAAAAAAGTAATACTCTCTGGAAGGGATATGTTGAAGCCCCCATAGTTACGCTACCGCCGAAGAATATGTTCAGGATATTAAAGAAAACATGGGAATTTTAATCGACATAAATAAGGTAGCTGCTAATCCTGGTAAAAGAGCCGTTGCAAAGTTATGTTTGAATTCGTTGTGGGGTAAGTTCGGTCAAAGACAAAATATGTCTACCATAGAATTTGTTACAGATCCGTGTCGATTTTACGAAATTTTATTAGACGATCGTTTAAAAGATTCACACGTATTTTATTTTAACGATAATATGGTACAAGTTAATTTCAAGTTCAAAGAATATTACGTTGATAATTTATTTAATGCCAATATTTTTGTAGCTGTATATACTACAGCCAATGCTCGTCTTCGTTTGTATGACGCGTTATCAAAATTAGATGAAGCGGTAATTTATTACGATACTGATAGCATTATATACAAAGATAACGGGACTAATACGATTGAAACCTAAAAATAAAGAGACCACCAAGGTCAAAGGTGTCACTTTAAATCATAAAAACACTGCAAAAAATTAATGGTGAGACCTTAGAAAAATTGATAGGAAAAAACCAGATTATTCGCGATGCACATACTAAAAGTTTGATTAATAATGAACAGATTAAAAAGTTACATTTTAAATTTGATAAACGAATAATAATTAATGAGGCTTTCGGTACGCTTATAATAATCCTTAAAATGTAGATATTATTAGTTACATTCTACCGTTAACCGTTTGTGTAAGCATTTTACGTATCGTTTGTGTTGCAAAAAATTTAAGATGCCTGCAAATAATATGTAAGTACCTTTCTTTTATTTTTTAATAATTAAGTAGATACCTACCTATTTTAATAAATTTGTATTTTTTATTTGTAGACCAGAATACGAAGAAGCAGAAGAAGCTATCAAAAATTACGTAGATAATTTCGTACCTGTAGTTATATAGGATGATGATGAAGAAGAAGTACAGTAAGTAAATACCTACTTTTCTAAAAAAATACCTATTTTTTTATATTAATTTTTCTTTATTTCAGCGTTGAAGTAGATGGTGAAGATTTATCTTATATTTTCAGGGCTGAAGAGATACCCACTATGGCGAATGCTTTGGCTTTTGGTGAAGCTGCATTTAATCATATGTTACATATGGGGTTTGAAGGTCTCCTCAGCGACTAGGATGAGGACGCCTTGGTGGCGATGTTAAATGAGCTGCTGGTGAAAACAAGGTATGTTGCATTTTTTACTCTTTCTTCATTTTTTCTTAGTTATTAATTAATTAATTTTTATTTTTGCAGCGAAGATGAAGATTAGTGTAAGTTGTTTAAATATTAAGATTAGTTTAAGATGTTTTTTTATTTTTAAAATAAAAATTCAATATTTAATGAATTGCTTTATTTATCATCAAACATGCTACTTAAACACATTTTTAAGAAATTCATAACTTAGTTTTTTTGTAATTCTTGGGTGTAGAATTTACCTTCTATATTTTCACCATCTAGAGCTTAGACACTATATGTAACAGGCTATTTTAATAAATTTGTATTTTTTATTTTCAGACCAGAACACCATGAAGCTGACGAAGCTATCAAAAATCATGTCGATAACTTCACACCCATTATTATAGAGGAAGATGATGAAGAAGTAGAGAAGAAGAAATAGATGTAGAAGAAGATAAGGCGAAGAAGAACTAGAGTAAGTAAATACTTTTTATAAAATATGTAGGTGTAACCTACTCATTTTAATAAATTTGTATTTTTTATATTTTCAGGGGTGAAGAGGCGCCTACCACTGTAAATGCGTTGGAATTTGGTGAGGAGGCGTTCCACCATATGTTACATATGGGTTTTGAAGGCCTCCTCAACGACGAGGAGGAGGACGCCTTGGTGGCGCTTTTAAATGATCTGCCGCGAAAAACAAGGTATGTTGCATTTTTTTACTTTCTTTATTTTTTCTTAATTATTAATTCATTTTTATTTTTGCAGCGAAGATGAAGATTAGGTTTTGAGATAGGATTTTCGTAGTTTTAAGTTGTTTAGGATTTTCGTAGTTTAAGATGTTTTTTTTTTATTTTTTAAAATAAAAAGTCATTATTTAATGCATTTCTTTATACAAACATTATATAATGTAATTATGCCATCATATAGTTGATGTCATATGCGAATCGAAACGTTGAATTAATCGAAATTTCTTTCTTTTTTTTTAAAAAAAATAAGGGAGTAACCAAATTATTAAAATTTTCAAAAATGTTTATCTAATGTTTTCCTTTTTCATAGTTTTTGGTTGTGCATTCTAACATCCCTTATACCTTTTCTTTTTTTGTTTTGGAACAGGTACTGAAAATTTATTCGCCAAAAGTTTGGTTACTGCTTTCAATAGGAGGGAAAAGAACTTGTTTAATAACATTTCTTTTGTTTCATCGTTATTTTTGCACCCAGAATATGTTTCATTTTTGAAAGAGTATGAAACAGAGGCGGCTATAAAACATATTACCAATGTTTTCACAAGATTAAATGAAGAGTCTCTTGGTAAATTTTCATAATCTTAAGAGTTTTAAAATTTCAATAATTAGGAGTTTTTAAAATTTTGATTGTCTTATCTATATTTTTAGGATCAACTATCGCAACTACTGACAGTTCAGATAGTATTGTTACTGCAGATCAACTTCATCCGAGTACTTCGAATAGTCCAACTCTGAATCTAAGCGACCCTGATGATCCAGATTCTGAGTTTTCTGACTCTGAAAATCAATCAGAGCGAGAATTCCGTCCATTAATTAGGAATCAAAGAAAAAATGGAAGCAAAATATCCCGAGGTCAAGATAGTTTTGATGAAAATTACATCATCTTTCTCAATTCAATCAATGAATACAAGGATGCCAATAAAGAAGAATTGAAGATTAGAGCTCAAACTCGCGTTCGGGAATTTTGGCAACTGCAGAAAATCAAATTCCCGCAAATTTTCAAAGTAGCTGATGTCTTATATGCGATACCACCTACTCAATGTAGCGTAGAACGAATGTTCAGCACATTGAAATTTATTGCTAATAATTTGAGGCTAACTTTAACAACCGAAAATGTGAACGACATCATTTTATTAAAAATGAATTCGGCGTTGTAGACTATACTTGTAGAGTTGTAGCCTTAGAATGTATTTGTTATATATTTTGAATAGACGTATCATTCGCTTATACTGTCTTTATTAAATTGATCATTTCTATATAAATTATCATTATTATTCATGAAAACATTCATACCATTATACCCAAGAATAAATTAGAAATATATACCTACATTACAATTACAAAATATCAATTCTAATTAATTCTAATTTATATTTTATTTCCAGCAAATACAAAAATACTTCATAGCATAATTATAATGATCTGAGTTATCTCATTATTCTCATTACTCATGCATACGTTATACACGTCTCATCTCAAATATCTCAATAATTTCTCCTATTTATTTTCATATTCATGTTGCTGGTTACAACATTAAAATGGACTAGAACACAGTTAACACGGATCAAAAATAAATAAATAAATAATTGTACCTCTGGCCTAGGTGGTAGCACAGTGCGCATGGCACATAAATGAAAAAAAAAAATAATAACGGAACGATACCGTTACTGGAATGGAATACTTGGATCTTTCTGTTGATGTTACCGGAACGGTACCACAACACAAAATTTATTTAAATACCACTACCATAACGGTACCGGATACCGGATTCTTTCAAATACCACTACCGTAACGGTACTCCACCAGTACCGTTTTACGTTCCGTTCTGCACCCCTGCCTAACATACATGTAACCACTCTTTTTTTTGGCGGGGAATCCCTCAACAAGATACCATCCAAATTACAAAATAAATTTTCAGAACATATATGGTATCATGCTGAGGAAATCCCCGTCAACAGGGACGGGTGGGAGGGAGTATGGTATCTTATATTTATACCTTCTAGAGTGCGCTGCTAGTATTAGTTCTTCCCTCATGCGTAAGCGGGGATTCCCTCATCATGATACCATGCGAAGGTTAAACTAATATAATAGCGCTTATATTATTTTAAATGCATACAAGAGTTTGGTGTATTATGGTTCAATACATGCAATTTATAAAATATTTCATTTAGAATGCGTATAAAGACAAATTATGAATTTAGACGAATGTGATACTCATGAGATACAAGGAACCCAAACTCTATCCTTAACGGGGCTGCATAAAACTTAAGCGATCGTTCCTAGTAATCATACTACTTCTCATTCATATCATACTGTTGTACTCAACAGTTTTATCGTGATTTTTTCTACTAATCCAACACCTTTAATCTAAACAGATTTTTCATACACAACTTTAAGAAGACAGATATTTGTCATCTTGTGATGTCAAGATAGATGTAGATGAAATTGAATCTAAATAATGAAATAAAAGGATTGTACTCAGCTGGTAATGATGTTAGCATCGGCGAATTTCACAACACTTTCTCAAACAGTAGCGGACACAAAAAATAAACTAACGCGAAATTCATATCGTAATTAAAAAAATTAAAAGCACCACCGTACTTTAATCACTACGAGCAAATGATGGAACTTCGATAATACATTCGAACGCACCGCATTTCAATTAATTGCTTACTTGTTTATTACGGAATACGAATTCACTAATTAACTTACTGAACTATGAACTGAACGAACGTTCTGTTTTCTGATAGTACAACGTGGAACGTGCAACGCAACGTGTTTCACGTTGGCGTTTCACAGCTCATAAATTTACAACTTCCACGTTGACTGTCTGCACGTTGACTAGTGATAGCGAGCCACACTACCGGCTACGGCTTGTGCCGCCATGCTAATGCTATACTGCCTTGAGCGATTTCGTGATGACGAATGAACGAAAGGAATAAGAATAATCTGGAACTGGAGCCAACGTGGAAACACTTTTGACTATCAGCTCGGCTAATGATTAAAGAGCTGAGGAAGTTTATGTTGTGAAGTTCTTAGCGTCTAACTGGAGGCTTGGAGTTGAAATTCTTACTCGTTTCATTTTCAAAAGTCATTTTAATTAAAATGCATTTATATAAAATAGTTGAAATTACGGAAATAAACCTCAAAAACTTTCAAGAGGCTTTTTAAACAATTGAATTACACGATCCTGAATCTATTAAAAATCTAAGTATATGATTTACAAATGTTACATCGCATTGCGGGCTGTACAATAAATACAGTGAAAGACGGCGAGAGCCAAATACGGCACTAGTACCAAAATTTCTCTGATCCTTTTTTCCGATGCATCTTTCACCCCTTCCCCCGCCCACTTAACATTTTTTACACTTCACTTCGTACTACAAAAATAACAAAATTTATCTATATTTTATAATTCATTTTCATTATTTCAGAAAATATCTAATAATGATAATAAACGACGCATTTCTGTCTGAACCCATCAAATCAATGTTCGATAACTTTCTTGCGATTTTTTTGAACTTTTCAACTGCTATTTTTTTTTCTAGTTCTCACACGTTTTTCAATATGGCTCAGTGAAAAATTTGGCCCCTTCCACATTTTACGATCCTTCACAAAAAATCTGGGCCTAGTGCACCCCCTCTCGCCTTCTCTGAATACAGTTTCGAAAAAAAAATCTAAAGACTTATCTTGCTTATTTAATACAATCAACAATGACTCTTGTTCGCAACTTTCTTTTTTCAGACTCCTTGAATAAAGGAGGGTTAAAATATTGTAAAAACAAATGATGGGAAAAGAATATTCTAAACTTACTCTTACGATAGAACCTTCCAACAAATTTCAGATAGATTATGATTAAAAAAAATTATATTGCACAGTACAGTGCACACCAATACTCTCATGCTACATTACCACGATACTTCAGTCTTTTTTTTTTTTTACGAGAGTTCATTTTAGGAATTAGGGTAGAAAACAAGCATCATAAATTCATAATTCTATTACAAAATGCTTATTCATTTCCTTTCAAAAAAGAACACATTTTCTTGAAATTTTTGTAATAAACGACTAATTATTTCCGTAAGAGAGTACGAACTAGGCAAACGCTGAGTTGGACGAGTCGGGTTGAAGGTATTTATTTTTTGAAAACTATACCTACTCGAAGCCTTATACGCACTTCAGCAAATAACTTCCAAAAAAAAAAATTGTATCCATTGCTTCAAATTAATTTTTATTCATTTTCTTCAATAAGAAAATTCGACAAAAGCTTAGAATAATATAGTTCATTCGCAATTAAATTTCCACGCTGTAACTGATAAAAAGATATTAAAAAAAAAATACGAACGACAAACATACTTTGGTAATCTCAACAACGTAGCTAAATCAAAACAATTAAAAACATCGAGTAAAAAATAATATCATATAATAAATTAAATAAATAAGTTATAAAAAACAACACGCGACAATGTTTCCAAATAAATTATGACTAATTCAACGCAGTCGACGTTAAAATGGCCACTCCACGTTCGTAAAAGCTGTGGTGCTCTTGACCAGAGGCGATATTCAAATCGATGGTGAATAAGAGCTCGGTACGTGTCGAGTTTAGATAAACTGGAAGCGATAATTTTCCTCGTTTTGATACATCAATACCAGAAGTGGTGGATCTGCGGATTTTTTTTTTTGTTAAAATTCAAATTTGCATTTTCTATATATTAAACATGTTAAAGACTTACGCTCGAGTCCATCGCAACAATGTTAACGGAAGCTCGGTCATTATGGTAGATGTAAGCAGTAGCTGATTATTTCTACATTGAGCTCCTTGCAATTTCAAACCTAAAGAACAAAAAAATCAGTCAGTATACTTGAGAACGAAAAATCTATATTTGTGTTTTGAAGACAAATGCGGAACAATTTAAACTTCACGGTTTTAAAAATAATTTTTTTTTGTATATCATGAGCGGCTAGTTGAAATTTCAGTAGCATTTAAAAGAAAAATCAGAATACTGAAAATGCGTAAAATAATAAAATTTATTCAGCTTTCGCTACTCACCAGTAACACCGAAACTGCAGTCATCTAGCATACTTTTTTCTACATTACTGGTATCGGTGATGGTTACATCCAATACCAACTCTTCCAACGACCAATTATTCGCTTGAGCGATGCATTGACGGGTGGCCGTAATATATGCCTCGGGATTGAGTAATCCTCCCAGCCACACAGGGAATGTCTAAACAATTGATGAGAAAATTGTAATGAAAACGATTTTCAAATAATAACACAAATGCTGCAAAATATCGCATAAATAAAATCTCACTTTGATTTGTTGAGCTCCTTTGGATACCAGTTGGGATACTTGTTGCAGTTGCTTAATCCTCTCGCTGAAATCTGTAATCCATTGTATAACGGTACAACCACGTGGTACCGTGTACCTTCTCCAACTACTGGGTATAATACCCTTGACCAAATCACTAAGCATATTGCGATGGTAATTCGTTTGTTTTTTATCACCCTGTGGAAAATATTCATTAGTGAACGACTGGACGTTGATTTTCGTTTAAAATTTATTCACGATTATAATTTACCTGACAAATTAATACAACGTCGTCTAAATCATGTATAACATCTTTCAATAGCCTAGAGCCAGAATTCACTTCGCGTTCGAAATAACGATACAACGGATCTTTGATATTTTCGGCGGTTCGTTTCAACGTCTGCAAGAGCATATCGTTACCGTCAATTTATTTAATTCACGACTCGCAAAAAATAACTGCAACGTACTTGTAAAGATTTCGGCAACAGTTGTAACCAAGTGGTGGCAGAATTGTGAAGCGTTTTCATCCACGATGGTCTTCCATCTTCGTACTTCTCGCCATCACTTATTCTAGAAGTTTCTTCGGCCGAGTATGCGAGTTCGTCTTCATCTTCTAATTGCTGCATTTTCAACAATTTACTCACCAAATCGGTTCCTAAAATTTGTCATCGGTGAGAAGCTTTTCGTGCAAATATTTTCGAAATGATAAAAATACGCCCGCTTACCTCTGGTTGTAAGTAATACTTTTTCCGCGTTATTTGGCAATCCCAACCACGACGGTGTTTGACGATCGGATAGATTTTCGATCCAACTTAAGAAATGATCTCTTCGAGATCCATCCGGCATTGTTATGTGCCTAAGTAAATTGGTAATAAGCGAATATTCTGCGAGTTTAAAACATTCTTCGTGAAATTTCATATTTTCTTACCTATTACCACCGGGACCGCCAGCAACACCGTCCACATTAGCCACCAGAGCGAAATCGCTTTCGAAACTCCTGGCCGTGAATAATTTCGATAAGAAGGAAGACAGAAGACGTTGATCGTAATCATTATCGATTTTACCGCCATAAATGCATTGCGAGAGTAAAGTCACCAGTGCATCCCAAGGTACTTTTTCCGGTGGTAAATTTGTACGGCCCTATAAAAATATTACAATCGATCGAAATTTTTCCTCAGTTTATTTTTAAAATAATTCATTGAATAAGTCTTATTTCTGTAGCGGATTTCCGCTCACCGTGACTTTTGAAAAGGCAGGAAAAAAAATGCATGAAAAATAAACTCAAGGAAGTCCTAAATTGAAAGAAGTAATGTTCCCAACACCAAATTTCATCAATAAGGAGTGTGGACTTTCAAAGCGTCAAAATTTTGTCGTGTAAGTACTTTCTCGTGGCAGTGAGGATACTGAATCGTTCAGTAAAGCGTATCTCAGAAATGAAAATTATGCAATGTCTCCAACTCCATCCTCGATCAATAAGGTGCTCCATTGAAAGATTCGAAATGAATCAGTGTAAAATTATTATAATCTATTTTTCATACACTTCGTAAGAGTTGTATTCCATATCACTCAGTTCTATGTGAAAAGCTAGCGAAGGGGATTGCATTTTCCTTTCTTTCGTCCAGCGCAAACATATATTTTTCCTTCTAAATTTTCGAGAAGAGATACCACCATACCCCTTACTCTGCTGTAACGCACGTACATACATTGAAAATAACTTCTATGTTGTATTTTTTTTTTCATTTTTTTTTTGTGTTTGATGGAATCATTCCATTAAAATGTGTGATTTGATATATGTTGCAAATCTGAAATTTCAAAAATTAAACTCATTGAAAAGCAAACGTGCTGCTGTTTTCAACCACTCGATTTTTTTTTTCATCATAACAATTTTTTTGAAAAATTTTTCAGAAGAATAAAATTAAGAATATTGCATTTTTTCGTTTTTCCGCCACCAAACACTGCGACAAGATTGAGCTTTTGTCGTTTACTACAATGATATACATCAGTTCTGATCTATGAAGGGGGGTGGTAGCTCACTAGGGAAGCTCGTGAGCTGCTCCATGCGGATTTCGATGAAAAGTAATCCAACTTATAGCACCTAGGGTTAGTACACTACCATAAAAATTGTGAGAGCATATTTTGAGTTTAAAGTTGGCAGAGTGGAGACAAAGTTGAACCTCCTCTTCCCCTCTCTTGGAAACATTCTTAATGAACTGGTTTTTTGATCAAGTGATTATGTTCTCTGAGAGTACTCTTCAAGGCAAACAGAAAATATCATATGACATTTTTGCCTATCTTCAATATTGAAGGATTGTTCAAAATCAAAAAACGTCAACATTTTTTGTCACACGAATCAAAAAGTTAAACATAATTACCTTTGTGTATGTATGGTGGCCTATACCAATATTTTTTTTAAATAAGTTTACTTTACCACATTCATAATTTCAAAATCTGAGAAAGTAGCACAATACAAGTAGATAGAGTTTATATTCATGAAATATTAGCCTTCGTTAATCTGCTTGTTCATCTATTGCTAAGCATTTTTTTTCTTTTTCTTTTTTTTTTTCAAGCATTCTTATAAGAATGAAGAAAAATTCAATCCGGAGCATGCCAAAGGATCCAAAAAATTTTTAAAATATGTTCTATCAACCATACAGAAAGAATGATTCGAAATTTCCAAAGGATAGATAATTTTCCAACTTAAGAAAGCTTATCATTACTGACGTATAAACTCTAGCTTCATTGTGCTACTTTCTCAATGGCATAAAATTACGAAATAATGGTGAAGTTGACTTATCTAAGAAAATATTGGTATAGGCAACCATACATACACAAAAGTAATTAATTTAAATTTTGACTAGAAAAAATGTTTAATTATTTCGTGAAAGGTTAATTTATGTGAGAAAAAAATCTTGATGTTTTTTGATTCTGAATTAATAAATTAAACGACTGTAACGCTTTCAATATTGAAGATAGGTAAAATTCATTAGACATTTTCTGTTTGCCTTGAACAGTGCTATCAGATAACATAATCATCTCATTGAAAAAGTAGTTCATTAAAAGTATTTCTATGAGAGGGGAAAGGGGGTTCAACTTTGTTCATAATAATTCATCACCCCTAAGTACTATAAGTTAGACTACTTTTCATCGAAATCCGTGATGGGTAATTCACGAGGTTCCCTATTCAATGAAAAAATGCAGGACGAAGAAAAGAAAATAATAATCATATCTGATATCTTGGCTCTATGAAACTAGGTCGATTTTTTTTTTTTTTTAGAGAGACTACAATAGCATATACTGATGTGTGATGTCGAATGCTTGAGGGACCTAGTACCTGAGTGAACAACGACAGGATAAAAGAAATAATATGATTATCATCTCGTATACCTTGGCTCCATACAACTATGTTGAAATTGCATTCTTTTTTCTTATGCGAAATATGTCATGATGTCGAATTTTGATGAGGGCCTAGTATTTCAGTGAACAATGGTACGAGGAAGCAAATAATATAATTATCATCTCGGATACCTTGGCTCCATAAAAGTAAGCGGAAATCGTATTTTTTTTCCTTATTGATAATAAGTACTGATGTTGAATCTTTAAGAGGTTGGTACCTCACTGCTCAAGGTAGGTGTCGTGGACATAGCATAATTTTCATCACTCAGATACTTCGTATCGAAAAACCCAATGTCCCACTGACTCCAGAAAATACTTAGGGGCTATCTATTTATTACGTGAAGCATTCAAAGGGGAGTGGGTCAAGTCGAATCTCATCTAAACTTACTTTTGAGAGGAGGGGGGGGGGCTCGGCAAATATCGCATAATTCATTTTTGCAAGAAACAAGAGTAAAATTATGAGAAAATAGAATTAAATAAATTAAAAGATGTTTCTTAACTAAAATATGGATTTAATAATACTCGACGAGATTTTTTTTTTAGAATAAATCCGACGCATTTACTGGAGATGGCGAGAGCCGAATAAATTTCTCGCGCCCTTTTTTCGGGTATGTTTTTCAACCTCTCTTCCACCCTTGAATTTGTTCGTTAACTTTTATGCGCGTTTTTTTGAACTTTTCAACTGATATTATTTTTTTTGTTTTCACACGTTTTCCAATATGACTCATTAAAAAAATTTGGCTCCGATGAAATTTTACGGGGCCTCAAAAAAATTCGAAGCCAGTGCAAATGCACCCTTTGCCCCCCCAGCCGTTTCTCGCATTTACACGAGAAATACACATCTTGAAAAATTTCACGGAGAATGATGGGTTGGGGAGGAAGTTGAGCCAAATATCTTGAAATTTCGCCAAAGGATGAGGGGGAGGGGAGTGTTCAGAAAATTTCCAAAATCTCCTCCGCAATTAATGGACGCCCTATTAAGAGATTAAATTTTGACCTCTTATTGATGACACCTGGAGTTACGGGTCACATCTTATTTCAATTTAGGATTTCCATCAGTTTATTTATCATGTATTACTTCTTTGCCAGCTCCACAATTTCCTAGATCACTTTCGAGCCCACAAAAAGTGAACTAATTTCCATACCATAGCAGTAGCATCGATCCACGTGTCCAACGTATCGCATGCCACCCTCAGGTCCGATTCGTTGAATTCGTAATATTTAGACCATCCTAACGGCACGTATCTCAAACGCTCTTGAACGATGGCGTGGAACCAGGCCAACAGGAAGTACAGGCGAGCACGTTCGTTCGGCGCTTTCATCATACGCGATGCTGATACCTAATCGAAGCAAAAAACAAAATGAAATTTCCACATCGTCTTCGTATCGAATTCAAGCTTCAGTACCAACCGTGCTAAACGTTCTCAACAAATTAGCTTTAATTCCGGGCGGCGGTTCGAAGACAAATATACGCCCGGCGCGTAATAAATTCACGGGCACTTTGGGATTCATTTCCATCGTCAAGAACAGTCTGAAGTTCGTATGCGGCTGTAAGCTGTGCAGTTTCTTCTCCAACTGCACGAGCCATTGGGGCGCCAAATGAACGTTTTTCAATAACACCCACCTAAAGGTAAACGCACGAGTTGACTCCGGCTCATTTGTACGAACTACATTATACGATAACCAATCAATAATATTACTCACTTTCCAGTACGAACGGCCGCGTTGATCACATTAGTAGCTTGATTAAAGCCTTCGGCCGATCCGATAGCGATGGACGCGATTTGTTTGCCTAACTCGGCGGCTAAATCGTCCACCCTTCCTGACGCATCGTATCCGGGTACCGAGCACAGTAACACCGGTACACTGGCACGGATATCTTTCTCTACGATCAAGCTCAAATTCAATTCTCTTTCGGCCGACATCATGAATTCCTCGCCGAGCACCGTATCCACGAATATATGAGCAGCTGCTATGGCACGATCGGCTCTGAAAGCCTAACGCAACAATTACTCGTAAATGGTCAATCTAGCGTCAACGGTTCAACCTATTAAGCATGTTGTAAATGACTTACCTGAATGGCTAGAAGTTGGTACATTGCCGTACCGATGGCACTCAGTGGGGTCTTCTCGTCCCAAAGTTTCGGTACACACTGTTCGGGCGTACTTTGCTGTAACCACGCTCCGAATTCCGGCATTTCTTGGATTTTCTGCGGTAAATTTCTAAATGGAGGTAATCTACGAAAAGACGTAAATTAATCATCTCGTCGTACATCCTGCCTTTTTTTTCTCCTCTTTGAATATACTAACCTTGTGGCTAATCTTAACATAGCCTCTAATTGCTCTTGGTTGAGGCCTTCTACAGCCGGTGGCTTTGCGTTTAACATGCCTTCTTTGCCTCGCAAGAAGAACTGGAATTCGGCGTCTAGGCTTGGTTCGTCGTGTAGACCTTTCAGGTGGATTTTACACAACAGCAACGCCAACGTTAATCTATCATTGTGTAGCATACCTCTGGCTACTCTTTCGTAACAAATCTACAAGAAAAATTTCCCCAAAAACATTAAAAATTTGTTCAAAACAAAAAAAAAACGTAAGCAGCCATGCCGCATAACTGGAGCTGAGTTTTTAACTGGAGCTTGTTTTGATTTGGTAATAAACTTGCTTAACCCTTCATGACTACAGGTCACACCCATTATCAAGTCTGAAAACCCCTACCCCATCCCTTCCAAAACCACTTGAGAAGTTCAATTTGGAACAAACGTAGTATTTCTTGCCATGAAATAATCATATGAACACATACTTCTCAAATTACAACTTTTGAAGATCCTCAAATTATCTTCAAATCTTGATGCTCCACCATTATAGATCCATTCTGACTCAAATTGAAGAGGTCATATTCTGGTCATTCACTAATCCAACACACGAAGTTTGACCTTTTTAGGCCGATTTGGTGATGAGATATGGATGATTCATGAACTTTCTTGCCCTAATTTCCCCTCCAAAAGCCGTTTTTTGCTCTAACTCCCCTTCAAATTCACTTGGGAAGCTAAGATCAGAATAAGTTAGTACTTAGGCTCATTTTATCATATGACATGGCGATAAAAAAATGTTCGACCTCTCGTGTACCCCCACCACATTTCAAGTTCGATAAACCCTCCCTCTCCCCTCCTAACATCATGTATGGAGGTGAATTGGGGATATAGTATATTTCTTATGCCCAATATTCATATGAGTACATATTAATTACATTTTTACCAACTTAAGGCTCCTCAAGCTCTACTCAAATTTTGATACTCCGCCATTTTGAATCTATTTTGATCCAAATTCAAGAGGTCATATTCTGGTCACCAACTAACCCCACACACAAACTTTGACCTCTTTAACTTGATTTGGTGGAAAGATATGGAAGTTCAAGAAATTTCATGACTCAAAACTTCCTTAAAAAGCCATTTTTTGCTCTAACTCCTCTCAATATGCACTTGGAAGCTGAAATTTGGATATGTTAGAGTCTGAGACTCATTCTTTCATATGAAATCAAAAACAAAAAAAATTTGAGCTACTTACCCCTTCTCCAGCACCCCTCAAAATTTGAGTGATCCACCATTTTGAATTTTTTCAAAAAAAAAAGTATATTTTCGCATTTATAAGAAGAGTCTCTCACCAAAATTTAAGCAAACAAAAAACAACATTTCCTCAAAAAAATGGTTTTTGCTTTAACTTTCCTCAAAATGCACTTAAAAGCTGTAATTTCGATATGTTAGCGTCTGTGACTTACTTTTTTATATGAGATCAAAAACAAAAAAATGAAGGTATTTGCCCCTTCTCCAGCTCCCTTCAAAATCTGAGTGATCCGTCATTTTGAATTTTTTCGAAAAAATGAAAAATATCTTTTTGTTTGATTTCCAAATAGAGTCTAATACCAAGTTTTGAGCAAATTTCATAAATTATCGCCATATATATATATATAATTATAGTTACGTATAAAAGTCAGCTCCCGCTATGTAAAAATGCAGTTATAAGTTGGCTCCATGTGAAATTGAATACCGTATATGGAGCTGACTTTCACAAAGCATGCACTAGTTTCGCCAAGGCGCGCTCTATCCCATGGCGTACTCACCAGGAGGAGCCAACTTTCTCTATAAATGTATATTTTAATATACAACTCCATATACGGTATCCACTTTCTCATGGAGCCAACTTATAACTGTCTTTTTGAAGGACGGAGTCGACTCTCACATGTACTTCTAATTGAATTTTCCCTTATAATTTTCGTTCTAATAATCGATTTAGTATATTTCTTCCATTTATAAGATGGACAAATAACAATCAACTGTTTCCTGGAGGCTAATACCTTTTACAGCCATTTTTTAAGGTGGATCCAACTTTCACTGTTTTTCAACGGACCCAACTTTTATACGTAACTCGATATATATATATATGGATACCAAAAAATTGGACATTTGCCAGATGATTACAAATGGTCGGAAACGCAAAGATTTGAGAACCGCACCCTCTCCCGACCCTTCCTTCACACATCAGGTGCCAGGCTGTAACAGCTGTCGTTTGTTAGTTGAAAACTCAGCTAAAAAAAAATTAACCAAATATCGTCGTTGATTTCATAAAAACCTCGTATGTGAGTTTTTTTTTTCAAAAATGCGTTTTTTGGCTCGTTGGATTCCTCTTGACGAGCGGCATCGATTAAGAAAAATTCCTATTTGTTTAGTACAAAATATATCAATAATTTTTTTATATTTTTTCAATCTTACAAGTCAACTTTGTATAACAGAATGATGTTTTGTTTCATTCTCCTGTAAAATTTAGTTTTCAGCAAACAGGAGTTTTTTATAAAATCAACGACGACATGTAATTATACTCACGGCGAATAAATCTTTCGTAATTATATTCAAACGAGCAGCGTGATCAGTGATGGTTTTCAATTTCTCGTTCGAAAACAAAGCCGAGCTGAATATTTCTAAGAAGAATTTCAACGAGTATTGATACAAGAAATGAATCTGATTCAGCGTATCCATCGTGAAGTACATATTACTACACGCCTAAATGAATAAAATCACATTTCATGACCTCCAATCTCCACATCTGCACGTACTCTAGTAATACGAAGAGCTAAAAAGTTACTTACTTGAGACAGAGGTTTATATTGTAGAGAAACAGTTTCGATTTCGGCGATAACTTTATCGGTTTCTTCGACTTTGGTGCTTATATCAGCGGCCTCTTGTTTCAACGTTTCTAAAGTTGTGATGACCGAATCGTCATCCAATATCTTACCCTTAGCTTCGTTCAACGCTTGCAGCAAACATTTCTCTAGTTGTCTCAATCTTAAATGGAATTCGCCTTGAAAAATAACATTCACAGTTGATAATAAATCTACAAGAGGTGAACTGGTCATTTATTGAAGAATATCGTATAATAGAAATTAATTTATCCAATTCTGTCGATATATCGAAGTTGACGAAAATAATCAAATTCAGTAGGCATTAATGAGGCTGAGTTTTCAATTCGGGTTTGTTCAGGTTTACACAAAATAACGTCGCCGAGTCTTTCGCATTTACAGGCTACACACAGTATCAAATCTGGAAATGCCTACCCAACCCCTTCCCAAATAACTGAAAAAGTTGAATTTAGAATATGGAATATTTTTCGCCTGCAATAATCATACGAATCTATATTTTTCAAATTATAGCAATTTGAGGCTGCTCACGTTATCCCTAAATTTTAACGGTTCCCCATTTTGGATCCATTTTGACCTACATTCAAGAGCTCAACCTTACATCAATGGCGTAACCAGAATTTTCTCATGAGGGCGGTGGGGGGGGGGGGCGGAAGTGAGAACTTCCAAGGAAATTTTGAAAATATTTTTGCAAAGCATAGTATGTCTTGGGGGGAGGAGTGAAAATCCTGAACTTAAAAACATGATTTTTATATAGGTTATAAAATTCAAATAACAGCAAATGAAGGAATTCTTTATTAAATCGAATTCACAGCTAATGTCGATGTTATAATGAGGTGATGCAATATTTTTTCGAAAAACAAGCAAAAATCATTTCACGTATCAGTGTTGCTAACGAAATCAGTTTTTTCAGTCGAAAGTACAAATGTAACATCAACTTTTTAGAAAAATTTCTGACCTTATGGGAAGAGTTCAAACCCCTAGAAACCCTCCCTCCCCCGCTACGCTACTGCCCTACATACAAAGTTTGATCTCTCTAGGTAGATTCAGTGAGGACTTAAATAGAAGATACATAACATTTCCAGGAGTAATTTTCCCTCCAAGAGTCATTTTTTACTATGAATTCACTTGACAAGCTAATATCAGAATAGGTCAGTCACTTGGACTTATTTTATCATGTGACACCACAATAAAAAATTTTAGACCTTTCGTGTACCCCACCACATTTTAAGGTCGATAACCCTTCCTCCTCCCCTCCAACATCATGTGCGAAGCTGAAGTGGGGATATACTATACTTCTTATTCCTAATAATCACGTGAGTTCCCATTAATTACATTTTTACAGATTTGAGGCTCCTCAAGCTCTACTCAAATTTTGATAATCCGCCATTTTGGATCCATTTTGACCCAAATTCAAGATTTCATATTTTGGTCTTCAACTAACCCCACATATAAAATTTGATCTCTCTAGGTTGATTTGGCGAGGAAATATAGAAGATTCAAGAAAGTTCATGACTCAAAACGTCCTCAAAAAGCCCTTTTTGGCTCCAGCTACCCTTCGAATGTACTTAGGAGGCTGAAATTTCGATACGTTGGTGTCCTTGAATTACTATTTCATGGAAGATAGAAAATAAAAATTTTGAGTCTTTTGCCCTGCCTTCAGTCTTCCTCAAAATTTGTGTGATCCAACATTTTTGATTGTATCGAAATAACAAAAAGGCAACGCTTTCGAATTTCCCAAGAAGAGAAACTCGCCAAATTTTTGACAATATTCACCCCCATTACCCCCCCCCCCGCTACGCATAAGCGAAAAATACGCATGTAAGTATACCAAATAGTTGAACACTTGCCAGATGCTTACAAATGGCCTGAAACGCAAACATATGAAGACTCCTCCCTCTTCCGATCCTCATTTCCGAATCAGGTAGGCTGTAATAGCTATAGTTTTAAACTAAAAATTCGGCTAAACATAAGATCTTAGCCTTTTCCACAAACCAACCTTGCAATTTCAACAAATCAGATCTCTTCGCATCAATATCAGGCCGTTCGGCTTTCAGAACCTTATTCAAGCACTGGCTCTGTAACGACGATCGAGTAACCGTGAAATTCACGAACGTAACCCTCGAACAAATATCCGGCGGGAATTCCACAGTCGGATCTCTGGTAGACAAGAAGATGACGAACGATGGCGACAAATCGATATCTTGGTCGCCCAATGTGATCAATACACGACCACCGGTACGTCGCAGTTCACGGTTCAGTACAGGATTCAAGATAGGATCGTAATTCTCTACGTCCTACAATTACAATAATTTTCAAAGACAGTTCTGTACCACGATACGAGCAATCCGACTACCATGCGTGATACGCACCTGAACCAGGAGCGGATTACCGAATCTCAAAGCCGATTCTAAATTCTTTCTAAACGAATCGTCCAGGAAACTAGTCTTGGTGATTTTCCTATCTTTATATTCGTTCAATATAAATTCGGTAGCTTGACCAGACGGATCGATAATCAACGGGTACCGATTGAAACGCTGAAAATACGAAACGTTAGCTAAACTGTTTGCAACGTGGTGAATTTAATTTCCACCATGTATTACCTTCAACATAATCGCGTTTTCTGTACAAAGATCGTCCGCAGGTAGAGCGTTAGCTTGCCACCTCAATCTTTCGTCCGGATTAGATAAATATTCGGTTAACGCGATATCCGGTCTATACTGGATACCAGCTTGAGTTAAATGATGGCTCCAAGCGGAGAACAAATTCGTACGATACTGTAACGAACACATATTCAATTGAGATAGTCTGTATGACCATTACAACATACATATAAGGTCGCCTCTGCTTACATGTTGATCGAAATACCCGGCATACGCTAAATAGGCGGATGACAGCAACACATCTCCTATGATTGTGGCCATTTGCGATTTGAAAGTTTCACTAGTAGCTTCCCAACGTTCGCGTTCGATACCAAGCGATTTCAATAAAGCAATCGATCTGTCGACCTGTACAAAAGCACCGAATTAACTCGTACATTCATAAAATACTGGAAAGCATGAGAAATTGCCCTATGACTACCTTAGCTTGAACATTTTCTAAATCAGCTTTAATCGCTGTCGCTTGCGAGATGAGCAACGCGTATTCTTCTTTATAGGCCGAAATACTCTTTTCTAATTGGGCGATCAGAGCTTTCATTTCTTCGCCTTTCTGTTTATTTTCGTCCGCTTGTAATTCCAACGATTTCAATTCTTCCCTCAAAGGTTCGACTTTTTTCAACATATCGGCGTAGCTTATCTATTACATAAAAAAATGAATTAAAAAAAATAAAATAAATAAATGAATAAAACAAAATAATGATAAAAACGAAACTTCGAACAGCAAATAGAAATAAATTAAAATGATATGGACCCAGAGGATATTTTTATTTTATAACCTCACAGTGACGTAGATACAGGAGGGAATCTGAGGGGGTCAATTTCGCGAATTTAAATTCAAATTTCATACATATTCAAAATTTAGATTTTAGATTTCATATCCAAATTCTTCCAAGATAACTTTTGGATTCCAAATCTTCATTCTTTGATATTCAAGAATATCAAATCTGAGAAAAAATATTTTATTGAGTTTTTCGTTGAGGGGAGGGGGTTAAGGATCAAGACCCCACACATATGGGTAAGATCATGAAAAAAATGTTTCTAGATCAGATCACAGACAGTCGAATAAATAATATCACTTATGATCTAAATCAATTAAAATTAAAAAATCTTATTTAAGACCGCGAGAAAATATCACAGATCAGATAATAGTTCACACATTTCAATTTATTTACATGCTGTTTACTATCTACTTAAATTAATCTTAAGTAAATTTTCTTAAAAATGAATCACAGAAGTGTTCACAATAGCTTTAGACATTGAAAAAAAAAGATCAATAATTATTTTAGATAATAATTTAAATATATTTTTTCAATCCATTAAGAAATGGAAATCCAATTTTACATCAACATTTATTTTGATTTTTTGGTCATCCCGAAGTTTATATTCTTATTTTACTTTTACTATAAATGCTTCAACACATTTTTCTTGAATTCATGATTCCATGATACTTTTTATGTATTATGCAGAATTACAGATATCCACCACATACTTAGATGATGCAAAACTGTCAAGTGTCATCTCCCAAAATTAAAAAAAAAAAATAGTTTAGATTTTAGATTTGGTTCTTCGCACGTAAATCAACTTTTTTTTAAAAATTAAAATTTAATTTCGAATTCAGTTCGAAATAATATTAAATTTCAAATTTTATATTTTTTTCTTTCTATTTCGTCTATTACTATCCATAGCTGCTATAATTGACGTGAAAAAAATTTCTCTCATTCACGACGACAATGACGAGGGGTAAATGAAAATACGAAATCAAATCAAAATCTTGGATAAAAATTAAGATTCCGAGGACCAATTTGGTTCACCCTCCTCTTGGCAAATCAGTATCCAACACAAACTGCTTTAAACCTCATAAAAGCTGATTTTCATTTTATTTCAAATCACCAAGTTTTTCACTCGAAAGTCCAAAACATTTTTCATAACTAAATTAATTCCACAAAACCCTAAAAAAATGTTTATTTTTTTTTCAACTAATTCAAAAACATTTATCGAGCGTTTGAAAATTGATTATTACACAAATTTTTCCCTTTTCTGTGCACAGAGCAGAAATTTTCGAAGTTACAAATAACTATCATAATTGAAATTTTAATAGTACTTTTTGAATTATTTAAAAAAAAAAAATTGTCGAAAAAGTAACATTAAACATTTTTTATTCAATACATCAAACACTAGAAGTCAAGAAATTGTAAGAGATGAACATGGGTATACGCCTTCCAAGCGTCCTCAAAAATTCAGACACGAGAATCAGCACAACTTATTCTTCACAGGAATAAGTTTTAAAAAATAGAGTAAAACAAGAATACAAACTCAATGAAAACTTTAGTTTGGCGGGATAAATCTGACTTTCATTGGCCATAAATTGATTTAACAAGAAAATGTTCAAAAATTTATTTCAATTTTTCTCAAAAAATAAATAGATTTTTAGAACATTTTTTTGTAAAATTAATTAATGTTCCACCCCCCCCCCAAAAAAAAATAAAAAATTTTATACCTCAAAATAAAATACATTTTTTAACGCATACTCTAATAAGAGGAACAGACGAAGTAATTGCAGTAGCATAGCTAGAAGCAAGGGGAGTGGGGCGGAGGAGGGGAACGGTAAAAATTATTTTTACTGTATCAAATTTTGAATAATAATTAAACTTGTTTTCGAATTAAATTTTATTTATATTCGTATTCTGAATAAGTGCAAAGAGAGAGGGGGAGAGGAAGAGATAAAAGTTAAAAATATGCACCCTTCAAGACTAATTTCCTTGCAGCTAAAAATTACATGCTATAATAGCTACTGAATAGATGGAAGCCTATATACATTTTCGGATACAGATAAGTTGGCTGAGTTCAAGCCATAGTAATAAAAAAGCCTTTGTTCAAAATTTTAATATCTAAGAATTTCTCTCTTCAATGTATCTGAAATTTCTCAACATTTAGATCGAAGAAAATACGGTACAAATTTTTCAAGTATATGAAAAATTGGGATGAGGAAGACCTTAGAAAATGTAGGTAATTCAACATTTCATCGACTTAATCCCAAATTCGACCAATGGCCATTTACAGTCTACGCATAAATCTGATCTCAACGTGTTATCTTGAATTTAAAAATAATTTTAGCAGTTTGCTCACCTGTGCTACAGCCCATTTCACCATAGGGCCACAAGCCATACTGGCTCGGTTTACTTTTTCGAACGAATATTCAGGATTATTCAGATACCTCGAATGCATCTTTTCTCGAACTTCATCGCTAAAACAAGATTTAAGAGAAAATTGTACGAATGCAAAGATTAATTTAATCGAATGAAAACTTACTTTAAAAAAAAAATAAATATTTTTCGTCTCGTTTTCATTCACTACTCTAGGCCATAACTAATTCATAACTCACGTAATATTTTCGGTATCGAAGTAAACGATAGAATTGATGAAATTCTCCCTCATTACAACCGCCCTAATAGCCTTCCAATCATTGGCTGCTTCACCCAATAACAAACATATCGACTCCAAAGCCAATTTAATAACCGCCGGAGGATTAGCCATCGATCTGACCTCGACCAGTTGTTGTTTCTTAATTTCCTTGACAGCTGTAACCCGATAATGAAAATTATTATTTGCTCGGTTCGCGTTGGTCTATTACTCCAGCCGATACACACCTTGTTGAGCTTCAATAACAGCCGGTTCGACTTGAGCAAGATCCGCTTTCACGTGCTCTTGCTTCTGAGCGATTTGTATGGTTTGTTTTTCGATCTCCGTTTGAATTTCTTGCGACTGTACTTTTTTCTTTTCGGCTTCTTGTTGATCTTTCACCATCTGCTTCAGCTTCGCATTGGCGGCTTCGTTTTTAGCTTGAAGTTCCTGAAATGAAATTTTTACGCCGGAATTTAAAATGACGTAATGTGCATAGGGAAAATGAGCTTCACCTTTGTAAAACGTTTGGCAAAGGGTACTTGACGTCGACTATTTTATATTATTGTTTCACACATTATAAATACCGAAATGATGAAACTAATATGTGCAAATTTCATCTTCCCAAGTGAATTTGGAGGGAAATTAGAGCATTAAATGACTTTTGAAAAAGAAAATCAAATTATACATCAATCGTCCATATCTCCTCGTGTCTCTTCGTTAGACACCAGAAAATGATTCATTCAACTTAGATCAAAATGTATCTAATATAATATAATGATAAAAATTTTGGAAAAGTTTGATCAAAATAAGTGATATTAATACGATATGGATTCATGTAGGAGTATACTGTATCCCAATCTACTTTCAAAGGTGTTGCTGGAGGGGATGGGCAGGGATTTCCAGCCTCGGTACTGGCTGTGGGTATGGGGCATTTTGCGCATAATTTTCAAATCTGAATATTCCTTCACTGGAAACTCAGCTCTAGTAATGAGGCATGGAAGCTCACATTGTTTCTACCAGGACTTATCAAGAGTCGAGAGGAATTCCGCTGAATACCTACCTGAGATTTTACAGCTAAAGATTTCTGCATTTCTTCAACCTGTTCGACGGTTTCGGCGATTTTACTCAGACCGACGTTCAAATGTAACTGTTGTTCTTCGAGTTCAGAACACTTTTCCCGATGGAGTTTAACAAAATGGTTAATAAAGTCCAAGTAATGCCTGAAAGTATTAAAATTCGGTTACGTCAGAGAGGTAAATTCATTTTTAACATTCACTATACCTCGTATATAAGGAATAAAATAATTTAACGTTTAAAAGGTGACATCCACCTTACCTTGGAGTAATAGCCATTGTACGACTGCCACGTTTTACCAGTCTGGCATTAGCCTTATGCAATGTCTGGTGAACGTATACGAACGCATTAACCACGGCGTCGCGATGTTTCGGCGTCGACGACACCATACTGCACGCTGACGGGAAGAAATCCGGTACCTTCCAATTACTCGGTCCGTCCAGATCTAATTTACACGTGAACTCTTTGCCCACTTGGAATAACGCCGTATCCGACCAATCACCGAACCAATTCAATACGCAACGATTGAACAAAGCTGGTGACGTAGCCGCCCTATCTTTCAGCCCTTCTGACGACGGATTCATGGTGAATACGACGTGTAAATTTTTCATCACTTGCCCGGTGAACCATTTGTATAATTCTTCGTTCGAATCCAACATCAAACCTTCTCGTTGAGCGCCTTCTTTGCACTGGGTCATCAGTGTTGTGTACTCGTCGCCTAAAATCGGAACATATATTTAGAAATTTTATTCGCAATATGAAAATTCTATTCCATTTCAATTCGAACAATATTTTGATGCTTCATTTTTTTTTACAAATTATTTTTCTCCTAGAGGTTGAAAAAACATCATCAATTTCCCCCTCACTCCTCGCAGCAGGGAGGAGCGTCATTTCAATTTTTATAAATCATAGTCAACTTTGAGTGCATGTAAAAAAAGAATCATTTCACTTGGAGATGAACGGGTGAGTAGTTCATTTTTTCAATCACTTACAAATTCGGCAGCTGTGCATTTTTCCATCTTATTCATTTATACATGCAATTCTCAATTTCATCACAAAAGTCAAAGAATAAAATAAATGGAAAAATGAATTCAGCATTTACAGTTACAAATAAAACGATACGCCACGCCTTAATTCTACTCATTATGAGTGCTCAAATAAGTGCCTAAATAAATACTACGCCCTTTCAACTGCCCCCCTCTAAGAAACATATGAAAGTGAGGGATAGACGAAGTTGATTTAAATCTTTCCATCATAATAAATTAAAATAAAACGAAAATTAATGTAAGAAAACGTATTTACTAAATCTTTGATTTTTGTAAGCAAAGATGGGAATAATGGGCTAAGTAGCTACAAAATGTTCAAGAATAAGAAATAAGTTCATCGTTGCATTCAACACCACCAAACACACCTAAACGATATGCCACAACTCGAGTAGTGTTTATCACATGTCGTTGAAAAAATGCTAGACTGTACCCCCTCCCCCTCCAAACCCACGTATGAAAATTGAAAAATCCTCGAATTCGTTTTAATGCTTTTCACCATTATAAACTGAAAATAAACAAATAATTTGTAAAAACGTATTTTCACTAAATCTTTGATTTAGTCCAACAGGAGTGGGGGTGGGCTAAAGGGCTTTACAATGACCGATGCTGAAAAATAAGTTGATCATCGTACTCATTGCTCTCAAATACCTATAAAATGGTGTGTTACATGCCCATGATGATTTTCTTGAATTTTTTCAAATTTTGGCGACTTTATGTAACCTTTTCAAGGGGCTGACTCTTATTTTGAAAATTTCGAGCAGAAAGACAAATTATTAAAATATAATATTTAATTATATTATTTCCAGCTTTCTGAATACTCCAATAATATATTTTGAGTTTAGAAAATGAGCTTTTCATGTGGAAAGTTGAACTTTCACTTCTCGAAAGTTTCACTGATCGGTAACCATGTCCTGTAAATGCACTACTGCAATGCAAAAATCGTTCATTTCCGAGTCAAATGATTCTCTCTTTAGATTCACTCAAAGTTTACAATACTTATAAGAATGCAATATTAACAACAACTGAAAGGGCCTCCCTCCCCTCCCCCTAAAGGTTTGGGGAGAAACTAATGATGGTTTTCCAACTTCTAGAACGACACTAATTTGGAAAAAAAAATAACAATAATGAACGAAACGAAATTAATAAGTTGAAAATTCCAATCGATATGGAACGAGGCTTAAGGCTTTTTTTCCGCGTCACTGCGAATCCAATACCTTCGAAAAGACCGGGTACTTCGCCGTTGGCTAACAACGTATTCATTCGTTCCAAGAAACCGGACTCCAATACGTTCGATTCGTCTAGAATAAAAGCGATCTTCTCGTTCTTACATCCGGAACGACGGAGCACCGCTCTTAAGTCTTCGTCGAAATCTTCGCTCGTATATTTATTATGCACCTAAACAACCAACCGACGAATTAATGTGAAAAATCAATTAATTTTCCAAAACATGCCAAACAAACAAGCCTCTTACTCGTATTTGGAACACCGATAGCCCGTTCATAAAGGCCACAAATCTCGACAACGTCGTTTTTCCAGCACCAGATACTCCGATTAACAACAGATGACCTTGGGGTTGTCTGAATATTCTATCAATACGTAAAACGTGATCGAGAACTTCGTCGAATAATACCAACGGTACGTCTAATTCTTCGTCGTAGAAAACCTTTTAGAAAAAAAAAATTATCTTTATATCTTCGCATATATTTTTTTACATTTCGACTTCTCTTTTACTCACCTTTAATCTCGCCTTCACGTATTCCTTTAATTCTTTACGATCTACAGGTACGTAATCCTTAGATAACCAATTACTGTATAAAATAGGTCGAGCTAATGCCACATCTTTATCAGCCGTTGGGAAATGTTTCATAGCCACCAAATCGATATTTTCGTTGGTCCAACGACGTTCCGAATCCTCGACCAGACGATCTTGGAATAATCGCAACGCCTCGTGAGCCCATAAACGCACCAATCCTTCGACCGAGAGTTGCTCCAAAGGTCTAAGAACGGAAAAATTCGGTCATTTTGTTCCACGTAATCGTCATACAACCAGTGACGGATTCAGGTATAGTCAACATAAGCTTATTTCGAAGCGATTATCAACAATTTTTTGAAAAATGATCACATTTTTTTATTTTTTTCAATTTTTTCATCGCGTTTGGGCTTTTTTCAGTTTTTTAAATGAAACAAACAAACTTGATTCAATCTACACCTTTTTTATTCTTACACATAATTATTAAGTTTTTTTTTTTTTTTTTTTTTTTTCAAAATGCACTAATTTATTGTATATTTTGTCTTTCACATGTGCATATAATAGAACTATTCAACGATTTTTTTTTTAAATTTTTCATCATTTTGTAAGGAATTTTCTTCTTTCTCCTTTATATACACAAAAAATCTGTGAATTGCACTGTTTTCCTAATAACCTTCGAGATAAAACAAAAATAAAATTTTTAAACACATAGATATCAAATATTGAGCTGAAGATGATAAGTGTTTCTTAAGTTGGGGGGGGGGGGAGTTGGGAGAGCTTCAACAGTCATGTAAAAAAATTAAAAATACACATAACTACATGCCAAGCGGACATATTGAATTTAATCTAGAGCACTGAATCTATAAATCCGTCACTGCACCCAACCTATCCAAACTTACCTAATCGCTTCGCAAATACCACGCACCCATCTGGTCATTTCACGTGGCGAGTACACGTAATGAGGTTGCATATCTTGGGTGAAGCGTTCCTGCGATACGAGATAAAACTCGACCATCGCGTTAGTCAACGGTTCTGCGAATCCTTTCAATGCTGGCGTTAATCTCAACATGGCTCGATTGAAAGTTCCATAAATCTGTTTCAACGACGTTTCTCCCGGATAATCGACGTATATGACGGGCACATGACGAAGGAATCTATGAGACAACGGTTTACGCCCTGGATCGGTGGGCGGATTACAAGCGCCTACGAATTGGATACGTTCCAAAGTAACCCAAGTTTGATCCGAGGGCCTGAAGAATCCGCGATGTTCGACTAACTGTCGCAAAAACGATATCACCCTTTGGGTACCGTACTGATCCATATCCGGTAAATTAATTTCGTCGCAAAACAGTACCAGCCATTTTCCCAACTAAGAAAGAGAAAATTTATTTGTCCATTAAAAATCATTACGAACGAATTTTGGTGAGGAAGTATAACGGGGAAATTTCGTTCGATTTTTCATTTACCTGAACCGGCGATAAAATAAGACCATTGGGTGTTTTACGATACTCGCAATAATGGTCGAATGTTTTTAACAACAATTCCGGCGTCGTAGCGGACGAGAAATTCAATCCAACTACTTCCATATCAGGCAGAGCTCTCAATGCCGAGAATAATGTCATAGTTTTACCCGATCCCGGAGGCCCACATAACACTAAAAAATATATTTAAAATTAAAACGTCAATTCCAATCTCTTTGAATCGTAAAATAACCTCATTCGCATACCGATAGGTTTATGCTCGGCTAACCAAGTGTACAGCAGGGATTCGTGACGTACTGTATCCAAAGTTGGTACCACTACATCCGGAGCGGCTACCTTATGTGTTTCTACTTCAATCTGTGGCACTCTATTAGACCAAGGATTCCAATCACCGGTAATAATGACCTAAATGTCGCAAAATGAAGACAATCAGCATCCACCAAGTGGGCAAGATTTTATAAGATTATTCTGCATAAATTGCCATTGCCTGCCAATGTGTCGTATTCCTCGAAACAAGAATAAAGGACAAGTAAGTACCCATATGGCCAATCTGTTCATGATAGAAGATAGAGAGTCATGTATAATATTAATGATTATGTAAAAGTTCTGAATGTACTCAGGCGTGAACTGGCTTTAAAAAGCATGACAACAAATTGATTTAATAAGGGCTCTAATTGTTAGGTTCAATGATTCTTCCCACCCACCACACATACTATTTCTTTTTCCCAATATATTGCACACACGTTACTTGTGAAAATAAACTTAATCGAAATTCTACAAAATAACTTTTTTTTTTTTTTTTAATAATTTTTAATAGGTTGGAAATTTATAATTTAATAATTTTTAAATTTTTTTTAAATTATAATTTTTATTATTTTAATTTAATATTATTATTAAATTTTATTACATTTGTTGAATGAATAAAAAAAAATTAATTAAAACTTTAAAATTGTAGAAGTGTTTGATATGGTTTGTCAATGGCGGAAATTCTGTCGATTATTTCATCATTGTCTAGCTCGTCAACAAAACTGATGTCGATACATGATTCTTAAAATGTGTGATCTAAGATCAGATCAAGATCATTTCAAAACTTAGAAAGTGATCCTTATGAAATCAAGTGGAAGTCTGCTAGGAAAGTATCTCTTCTAAAGATATGAAGCATCGAAGCCTCTTACTTGGATTTTTTTTAACCAGCTAAACATCTTTTACAATGAAAATTCTGCTCTCAACTTCCGTAAGAAATAATTTTCATTTTTCTACAATGTAATCATGGAATCATGGAACACAATTACTATGTGTGCTATTTTCAAGAAAAAAAATTCTATAAAATTCTTGTCTAGCCAGAATATTGAAAGAATTGTAAAAACTCCTATAGCTACTTCAATATCGCAGCTACGCAAAATGTTCGCATGAACTTTTCCATTGAAATAATGAGTACTAGAAAAATCCGCAATCCAATCATCAAAGAACAAAAATCGGTTCTCCCTCCATGTTAAACTTGATGTTTAAACTATGATGGAAGTCGTTTTTTTTTTTTTTTGATAATTTAATGAAAAATTACTGTTGTGATGGTAATTTATAATAAAAAAGTTCAGATACAACGTTTGCCTATCTGCGATGTTGAAGAGGCAACGTGAGTTTATTATCTGTAAAACCCCATAGCTCCTTCAATTCCTTCAATATCGTAGATAGACCAAATATTTACATGTTTTTTGCGTTGAGAACAATTCGCGATCACATCACTGAAAAAACCAATAATTCTCCTCTCATAGTCAGCAACGAACAAATGTTCCAAAAATGGTGGGAAGGGAAATCTCAATCTTTTCGTGATTTAATGGCGGATTATTCTTGTACTCATCATTTACAATAAAAAAGATTAAACAGAATGTTTGCCTACCCCTTAAATTGAAGGAACTACGCTATTTCACAATTTCTGAAACTTCATAGCTCCTTCAATATTCCAGATAGGCAAAAATTGTATACGACTTTTTTTCAATAAAAATAGTAAGCACAACAATATTACATAATCATATTGCCCAAAAATGCGCATTTTTCCCTCGACATGTTTGAGTACTTTCTTATCTATCTCCTTTCCACGAAAAGATATGCAATATGCGTTCATGACCATTTCTGCTCGTATCAACGAGTACTACACAATACACATAAGCGGAATGCTGACAATCCATGCTGAATCACTCTCCATAAACACTCTTATTCGCGAATATATCACCTCGTAATCGATAATTGGCATATTAGAAGTAAGCGACGGTAACGTGATTGTGGTGATTGAGCGCAAAAAGTCACCCAAATCTGAGCGCACTTTCAATTTAGCATCACCAGCAAAACTCCACAGTAGAGCGTACACCAGGCTTTTCGGTATATACGCTTCTATTTGCTCGCTTTGGAGGGGGAAATCGGCGTGACTATGATTATACTGCAAGATGTTCCTATTAAAAAAAAATAATAACAAAAGTGTTTAGAATTCATTAAAAAAATTCGTTGTCTCTTCTCTCAATGTACTAACCTGACACTTTGATTTAACATAGAGAACAGAGAGCTAAGAGCTCTTAATCGAGTGAAGTCCATAATATGTTCCTGCTTCATAGCGTATTCTAAACTTTTCACTACGATTCCATCCGGTGAAAAATGAGTCTGTAGGATGGCGGCGACATCCAATTGCACCTGAAAATACATTTTTCAGAAAACATAAAATAATCATTGTTTCCACAAGAAGAAACCAAAAACAGAAAAGATGAGATTTTAGATTTTTAATTGATACTTCGATTTCGAGCACGAAAAAATTTCAAATTTTTACATTTTTATTTTATAAAACATCTGGGTCATTCCATATCAGTTCACAAAGCATTTTATATCATAGTCTTCGATACAGAAATGTCCGCCTCAAATTAAGAATTTTTGCAAGTTCCCGTTATGAGGGGAGGTGGGGGTGGAAGCATCCCTAAATCAAATTCCTAAAAAACGAAACGTCACATAAATTTGGAGCCTCATAAGCCTCCAAAAAAGGCATGGACGTATTTCGAAAATACCACGATTGAAAACCCATCACATGATTTCTTTTGTGGTATTTTTTATTTTTAAAAGAAGGTCCAAATTTGCTCCAAATGTTAAAACTACGAACTCAAAAATCCTGTTTTTCAGACCAACTAACATGAAATGACCTATCTGTTTTCCTCTCATCTAACCTGCATAGAGGGAGAAATTTCGACATCATTAATGGACGCCTCGGTCGATGCCTTTTTCACGACAAACGACGTGAACGAAGTATCGTCGTCCGCTTCCTCCAGCGGAATATTACGTAATCTGGCCAAATAATTTTCGAAGATCATTTCAGTTGATAAAACATCCTCGGAGAACCATACCATTCCACAACGTGAAACAGTGGCTAATGTTGCATATTTCAAATCTTGCACCTAGAGCAATTCCATTTTAATTAATACTGTAAACTACAATCTAATTGAAACATTAATTTATTAAAATATTTTCGGCAATGATTTAAAAAAAATTAAAATTGATTTTTTTTGGTTTAATATCATATCAGCACTATTTAATTTTCGGCTTTAAGTGACTTAAGATTACTTGGATATTAAACTACAAAATCTACTGTTTTTAAGCATCCTAAAATATCACTTATTTTAAAATTTTCAGTAACGTGTTTCAAATTTTTATTTTCTGGTATTTTGCATCTTTTTTGCCAGATTATTTCAATTTTTTTTTTCAATGCATTATTTTTCAAATAATTTTAGTTACATTTTTAATTCTCATTTGATATAATTATAATCATTTTTGTTGACAAAGCAAAAAAATTTTCTGTTCAATTTTGAAATTACTTTTTATGACAATAATTAAAAATTGATATTTTTTATTCAAATTTTTTCAAATTTTTTTAAAGGAATAATTTTTCAAATAATTTTAGTTATATTTTTTATTTATACTTAGTATTATAATTATAATTTTTGTAGCAAAACAGATATATTTTTTATTCGATTTTAAGACAACGTTTCTGGCCAATAAAAAAAAACGATATTTTTCATTTAAATTTTTTCAGTTTTTTTTTTTTTATGAATTATTTTACAAATAATTTTTGTTATAGTTTTTCTCGACTTGAATGAGGGTTCACTTTTCATCTGTTCAATGGTTACTTACTTCAAACATAATTCGAACGTTTGGCGGTAATGAGAGACGTTCGCCGTTCGGTAAAGTCAACAATTTATTATCATCTAAAACGGAATTCAAATTTTCCACCCATTCCGGATCAACGTCTCCGTCGAATATAATCCACTGCCTTTTATTGATTTCTCCTCTCACATTATCGATGATTTTTCTAAAAATTGTAAATTACATTCAAACGAGGGCTATTTCATGGGAAGAAAAACAGTCCCAAACGAGTAACACCACTGACCTCAAGATATGGGTGAAAAGCCCATCAGTCCATTCTCTAGTATTCGGATCTAAAACACCGTACAGAGCTTCTTTGGAAATAGCTTTAGGATCAATGACATGAGCTATTCCTTCGACACCTTCGAATCGTTCCAATGCCTTCAGTAATACCCTCCAAGCGGTCGATTTACCCGATCCACTCGGTCCGACCATCATCAAACCGTGATTTAAATTACAAATTTGATATAATTGCAGAACCTAAAAAAAATCTTTTATTACTTACGAGTATTTTATCGAGTCATTCGCACAAAAAATTACTATTACTAAATACCGTTCACTACAACTCGTCATCTACGAACACATCACAACGCTACCGATCATAATACTCACTTTTTCAATCCACGTAATCCCCATATAATGCTATTTAACGCAGCACGAAAAAAAAAGAGCAAAACAAACGACCGACGATAATTAACGTGTGTATACGTGCGCGTACGCCGTACAAAAGTACAAAATAATACACGAAATTCCCGGTGCAAGGTGTATAATATTTAATAATTTAATTAAAACTAAAATTTCTCTTAAATACCTTTTCCATCCAAGGACCTCCTTGTTCGTCGCCTTCGCCGCAGACTAAATATTCTTCTTGGCATACTTTTTTAATTTGTTCTTTGAGGCCTGTAAATTATAAAAAAATTAAAAACCATCTACCTCATGTAGACTGAAATCAACGCGGAAATAAAATACAATCCAGCTTACCAGTCATTTCGGCTCTCGAGTAAGCCACCGAGGGGAAGACGTCGTTTAGTAACGAAAACAACAACGGAATATCTTCGGCTACTAATTTAGGAACCATTGTTTCGCAAACCGATTGAATTAAAATCTACAGAAAACAAAATCTCGACATCAGTTTCTCAAATCACACACGTAATTCCCTCATCGATAAAAATACAAACCTCTTGCTCCGGTAGATTTTCAGCGATAGATGTCTCGTCTACGTTAGAATCGCCGGAGCTTTTCTTGTGCTCTTTAATACGTTGGATTCTGTCGCGTTTCACATTACCGGCCGATACGAGCACCGATTTTAAAGCACGCAGGCCGAAATCATAATGCGATTGGTTGGATAGTTGTTCGCTACATAATCTGTAAAAATTCGCCAGTAAATAATTTACTATTAATTTTTCAAAAATATATTCTCACCAAACATAGACTTCGAAACGTACTTGAAAAATGGCACGATTTTACAAGCCAATTTTTCGGCCGATCGAAAACCTTGAGAGAACAACATCACTTCGGCGATCAATTGACGATCGGGCGTAGTCATCGCCAATGAACGGAATAACTTTTTCAGATTGTCTGGTAAATTGGAACGTCCAGCGTATCCTGGATTCATGGTGATGAAAATGGCCATGTCCGAAGATACCTTTACTTGCTTACCCACCAATTCCACGGTGAGACCTATTCGTAAAATATTTCATCGTCATATCATATTGAGAAAAAAAATTAATTACTGAAGCTGAGTTTTCAATGGGGGCTTTTTCAGACCTGCAAATAATATTGTGTCTTTTACAACTACAATCAGTATTCAGGTTTGAAGCCCCACCTCTCCCCTTCAAAACTAAATGAAAAGTTGAACTTAGGATATGCGGTACGTCTCACACACAGGAATCACATAAGCATATATTTATTAAATATATACCAATAGGCACGGTCAATCAACAAGAAATAGTGTAAAAGGTGTAAATTCAAGATATGAAGTTTTCTCCCTTGGGACTTACTGTCAAAACCAGGCTAGCTACAATAGCTAACTTTTTCATTAAAAACTCAGCTATAAAAAACAACAACAACAATCCACATACTTCCTTCTTTTTTAGCATCTTGTTGAGATTTCAATGCTTCTTGAATGGTTTGTATTTGCTGCGACACAGCCGACAGCATTCTCTCTTCTAACCTATTAAATTCGTCGAAACATCCCCATGCTCCGACCTGATAAAATATTCGTAATAATTATTTCATACTATATTTGATATTCCCATCCAATGGTAAAACATCTATAAATCCATACCTGACATAGACCAACAAATATCCTTCCCATAGCTTGGAAATCGAAAGTTTCATCGCAATTAAATACCAATACGAATCTACCCAACTGATGACCCAATGCTTTAACCGATTCCGTTTTACCAGTACCGGCGGGACCTGTGTAGAAAAATATGTTCAAAAAATCACACGCCATTCGAAAACTCTCATTATTCTCCAAATAAGCGAATTTTACCAAACGGTGATCCTCCGAGTCGAGCTTCTAGAGCTTGAGTCATCGTTAAATAACACCGATCTGTTAACGGTGTCTGTACCAAACGATCTTGTACACCGAGGTATTCGAATCCGTAATAAAACTTCGCGTTGGCCATATGAATGGTTAATTGCCTGAGCACTTCGCTTTGACGAGGATCGAAATAGAAACGCATCTCACTCAGCCACTCGAATGATCTGGGGTTATTGACCCCAGTCGACAATAATCTTCGGGTTACCGTTCGTTTGTGAACGAATTCGTTAATCTGAAATGAACGAAAAATTTACTCGATATAAACTCGATTCGTTTCTATTGCCCAAAATTTACCCATTGTACTAACCAAATGCTCCAATTTCTTACGCCTCAGAGGAGGCTGTTCTTGGAGCACGGAATCGGCTAACATGTTCAACGTGCTTTCAACTTGAGTTAATACTTTTTCCAGAGGTTGCAGGCTACCGGTACCATCGGCGTTGTTACTGATTGCATGTAAAGCCGCTTCTACGTCTTCGCTCCATAATATCTGAGCCGCTAATATTACGATTTGAGCCTACCAAAAAATACCCAATTTATTATTCGTTTTGATATACGCATCCAACATTTAATTTCATCATTCCTCTTTGGCAGCCCTACTTGATATTTATCGCAACAATTCATATAAGTGGTTGTATCGAGATTCCCATCTTTAAACTGTTTCATATCTTGTACAGCTTGGGCCAAATACGATGCCAAAGTGACTCGCATTTCTTTCTCCACCATCGTCAACCATTCGTTGATTTTAGGATGTTCGATGATAGACACCGGAGAAATGAATTTCACCTACGTGACATTTTCCACACGTTAACCCAATATATAAAAAAGAATTCACTTCCAAGATCTTCCTTCAAAAATACATACTTCTTCTCCTTCGCGAGAAGATATACCGGTAATAATAGTATTATCGTCATTCAAAAGTATAGACGATACACCGGCGAACATTTTCTTGAAGTGTTTTTGTAATCTAGCGATATTTTTCGTATTACCGATAATTTCCAACAAATCTTCGTCTCCGACGAAATAAAATCTACGCGAAAAATACTCATTATACGAATCATCCTTTTGAAAATCTTCAGTAATTTTTGTAATCGATAAATACCTCGGAAACGATGTTCTTTCACGTTCCAAATACTCTCCCAAAGCTTTTTGAATTTTACCCAAAAGATCTGCCAAACGTTCCAACGATCTTTGAACGCCTTGTATATTCAACACGTCCATTACTTTCGGCGATTTGGAAACCTTTTTCATTAGGCCTAAGAAATCGGAGCTGTAAAATCGCAAGTTTCGTATGAGAAATATCACGCAGAAAATATACCGTTTTTCTTACAAGTTGTATTATTCAAAATCAATGTTTGTGAGGTGAAAAAAAATTGTGATTATTATTCACAAAGAATATCAAAGCTTTAGGTCAATATTAATTTGCCACGTTGAAATCAAAGCTTGAAAATTTAATTTTTTCCCAACCTTATTACCTTATGCCCCTCGAAAAAATTTCCAAGAACTTCAGAGAATTACTCGAAGTTTCTGTAGCGGAACTATTTTGATGATTTTTTTTTAAAACAATTTATTTGAACCAAAAATATATTGGTGAGAAAAGAAGAAAAAATTAAGAACACAGCCTAAAATACTTTTCTAGTTTTCATTTTCTTATTCATTCACTTCCTTAGATATTCATTTATTTATTCGTTCATTCATAATCCTGTACTGTTTCATGTTTTTTTATTTTTTTATTTTTTATTATTTATTCTCAAATTTCAATCATAGAAAAATTCACAATTGTTGCTCGTTGTCCCAAGAAAGGAAAAAAATTGATTAAAAATTTTTTGTTTATTTAAGAAGCCTAAATAGATTTCAAAATAAATTTGAAAGACATATTGTTCAATGTTTTTTATTTATCCTCAAAATATCAGCTCTAGAAAAATTTAAGATTTTTTATTCGCTGTTCAAAGACTGGAGAACAATGGTTACCAATTTTTATATAGTCAAGAAGTCATAAATATTTTAAAAATAGATACAAATAATGTACTGTTTCATTTTATTGGCACAATTTCATTTTTAGAAAAATTCTAATTTTTTTGGACGTTATATAAGACAAAACAAAATTGATAATTAATTTTTTGGATTCAAGAAGTCTAAAAAATATTTTTTAAATAAATTTGAGAACTGTAATATTTTATGTAGCACCACCCCCCCTCCACCCTCACCGAAGTAATAGCATTAGCTAAATTCAGAATTTTTTGCGCTGTGGCCAAAGACCGAAAAAAAATTGATCATTGATTTTTTGTACATTTACTTACTTTTACTTTTTTTTTTTTTTTTTTTTGAAGCCTAAAAATATTTTTAAAATAAATTTGAATGACGTAGTATTCAATGTTTTTTCCCCCTTTTTTCATTCCTAAGATATTAGCTCTAGAAAAAAATTCAAGATTTTTTATTCGTTGTTCAAAGATTGGAAAAAGTTGGTTATAAATTTTTTTTCTTAATTAACGAGCCACAGTGAAGAAGTGTAAATATTTTGAAAAAAAATTAAATAACAAAGTTTTTTTTCCTAATCTCGCAGTTTCAGCTTTAGAAAAATTTTGTGTTTATTGCCCAAAGAGCGGAAAAAAATTTACTTATCAATTTTTTGTGCATTCAAGAAGTGTAAATATTTTTAAAATAAATTCAAAGACTGTACAGTTTTATGTTTTTTTTTTTCAATTCCTATAATTTCAGTTTTAGAAAAATTCAGAATTTTTTGTTCGTTGTCCAGCGATCTGAATTTTTTTGCACATTGGTCATTAATGACCTTCTAAAGTGAATGAAGTACATGAGAAAGAAAATAATAAACAGATAAGATGAAATAAAATGAAATAATTCTCATATCAATTTCAAGCACAATTACTCACCAATTTTTTTAATAGTCAAAAAGTCCAAATATTTTCACAAAATAAATTTGAATATTGCAGCATTTTGTTTTATTATTATTGCTTTTTTTTAACGGCTGATAAAATATGAAATTTAAGAATTCAACAAATACTATAAAACTTGCTTTACTCTTGGGCAAATTAGGCTAAACATTCCTCTTTCAAGGGTTTTCAAAACATCTCATTTTCAATAATCAAGTCTCTAGCCTTATATTACGCCATCTTGAAGTTGTAACGATGACACTTTGGGAAACTTTCAAAGGCAAAACTTGGAGACAATTTTTTCTTCATGTCCAAAAGAGCAAAAACGAATCTCATATTTACTAGCCCATTCATCACTTACTCGTTTATCAATCAGTTAAAAAAAGAGGATTTTCATTTTAATACTATTAGATCTTTTAAATATGTTTGTAACTAATGATTTTTTTTTTCATTTTGAAGTCACAAAATTTCAACTCAGTTCCAAAACAATCAAATTTCCTCAAAATAAAATTTTAAAAAACTCTCGAGTTTTCAAAATTTCACCTTCATATAACAAGAGCAGATACTAGCCTAGAGAGGTGCAGTTTCTCCATCATACTATTGAGAACATTCAACAACTTTTTCCACCCACAGCTCATCAATTTTCAACAAAAAAATAATTTCTCCTTCCTTCATTCATACCTAATACTTTGAAATCTAGATGTTTCCACGGGCAATAACGTCTTAATATCGGCGCTGCCCGAAAATATACCCTCCAAGTACACCCATCGTCTTTGTACGTCTATCCAAACATCAAACAGAGCATTTATCCTGTTCAATTTCTCCTCCCACGACAGAGCTTCTTCTTCGAACACCTAAATTGAATAATATAAAAATGTTAATTTTATGTGAATTCTTCATTATTTATATTTATTTATTTTTTCTATTCCTTACTTTGTAATAAGGCGACAATTTCATGGCAGCTACCGAATTAATATGTTCCTTGACTTTGTTAAATAGATCATCCCATCCTCTAATAAGGCGACATTTATTCTGATAATTAATCAAATCCAGTTCATACGAAAGCCAAGATTCTCGAACCTAAAAAACCCATGTAATACATCATAAAAATCACGATTCGTAAAAAAAAAAAAAAATATTCACGAATAAAAAAGAATCGCACCTGTCTCAAAAACTCTTCTAAAGCCATTTCTCCTTGAGCGGTCAATATGATCTCTTTAACGACGGATTCGTTCGCTTGCAAATCCACATCCCAAACCTGTCCCAACGTCAAATCAGACAGTACCCAATTAACGCGTAATTTACGCATCAACTGCTTCCAGTGGCGTTCTTTCAAAGCGTCAGATTTCAATTCGACCACCATGATGTTGACCTAAACGACAACTCGATTATAATACCACTGCTTATACGTCAAAAAAATTCAACACCATTCCCTTATTCACCTTACTATACCCTTGCAGCATTCTCTTCACGTACTCGTACGAAGAATACTGTCTCAACCTAGCCGGCAATTCTTTCAGTTGCGTAGTCAACGTATCCAGTTGCTGGCGAAGTTTACGTGGTTGAATAGAGAGCCACGGTTTTTCGCGAATCTCGTCAATTTGCGCCCATATCCGGCTCAATTCGGACCAAACGCCTCTCAAGTCCTGTAGTTCTTCGAAAACGACCGTCATACGGTCGTCATTGGTGCTAATACCGCCTGAGAACGATACCGAAGTTAGTACTCGCATTGGTACAAGCCTTGAAGACGAAACTCACCATTACCTGGTTCTTGTAATTCCAACGCTTCTTTGGCTTTAGCCACGTTATCTCGTTCTTCTTTAAGCCTGGCGAATTTACTCTCGAACATTTGTAGCTGCTGGAGCGCGTCGTCGGCCTAGTACTACCTTCCACCGGTTTACTGCGCTCCCATTCGGTGAGGAAAATCGGTGGTGCGAGTCTCCACCGCTTTATCTTCGGCCACGATTTTCATTTGTAAACTTTGCACCTGATAACAAGACGCGTTTAATTTCGTACCTACCGAGGATAATTTATCGATTCGTTATCCGAGGGCTGACGCGGATCCAGTAGCTTAACTAGTTTTTTTTTTTTGGAGCGGCCGTAAAGGAGCCGATGAAATGGCGGGGGGGGAGAGGTGATTGTAAAATATATGAAATTTGAAATAATAAAAAATTTTATGTCATTCAAAAATAAAAAAATAATTTCTTCATCAAAAAAGAAATAACGTGTTTAGCTCTTAAATCTTAATCCTCCAATTCGTTTTTTTTTTCTACAGAGGGGCTAGACTGCTTTTTCTGATAGCTACGGCCTCCTTGAACTTCAGCAATAACACCACTGCATGGATTCCATCGAAACTTGGAAAATTTAATTTTTTGATTTTATATGTACATACTACCCCCTCCCTGAGTATAAGAAATCATGTGCATTTGAGCAATTTTAAGATGATAATCCAAATTATTGGAAATTTGACTCTTTTCATTTGATACTAAATTTTGTTACTTTTTATTTTATTAAAAAAAAAAAAAAAAAAAAAAAAATATAGTGCATGGAATTATTGGTAGATTTAACTGCGTAACATTATATCATCTAGTTTAACTATAATCAATACTAGCTGTAATATAGTAGGAAAATCAAAATGCACCCTCTTCGGCGCAGCCTAAATACAGGCTAGGGGAAAATGGTACCACCCTTTATTACAAATTCAACGCTCTTCATCTTTTACCTGGGATGCTCTTCACGTAGAAGCACCAACAAGCGAGATATTTAAAAAAAAAAACAATTTTTACAATATTTGCAATTTTGGGCTCAAGGACACTTCAATGACTCAACAAGTACTGGCCTTGAGGAAAAAAATGCATATCGCTCAGTTTTTTTGATTTTCGATTACCTTTATTGTGTTATGAACGATTCTGACACATGACCAATAAAAGCGAAAATACACCGAAAAATCAAACTGCACTATTTTTACCCCCCCCCCCCATTTGAGCTGACTGATTCCGCCCAATTGCTCGTAAATTTTATATTCTTCATTCTATAACCAAGGAGTTTTTTCTGTCAATTTGCCAACAAGTGAGATACCTTCAAAAACAACATTTTTGACGGTCTTCTACATTCTGAGGCTAAGGGCACCCTTTCTTGCGCTGATAACTCAACAAGTGTAGGTTATACGAAAAAAATGTATATCACCTAATTCTTTGTGAATTCAAATCCCTTCATTTTCGTATAAAATTTCTTCACCTACGACTAATAGTAGCCGAGATAATTGCAATTGAAAATGTGTTGTCTCCCTTCTTTCCTTCCAAAATGGGACCACAGCGGGATGCGACACAATGATCTTTTCGGTTAGAGAGGGTTCCTCGAGATGTCGACAGGACCCACGTCAGCTCAGAGGCTATCTCTTACTTGAGCTTGTATCGAGGAATCTTTTCGTTTCATGATTTCATTAAAAGCTCCCCACTCTCCTTCGATGTTATCAACGTGAAGCCAATTGTTGGGGAAATGGAAACGTTGTCTTTCCAAAATTTTCTGACCTTCACGATACAGCTCGACCTGAAATCAAATTCGTCATTTTCCGCTCTTTTTTTCGATTCGAAGCTCGTCATGTAATCGAATCATGTACCTGATTCTCCCATGTTTTCAAATTTCTCTTCAGAGCCTGAACATAAGTTATGAAAGAAACGGCATCTGAAGTGCTGGCCGCTTCGATAGATTGTTGTTCCAAATCGTTTCTCGACTATAAATAAAATTCTCCATTAATAAGTGTTATTTTTAATTTTAATTTAATATGTACTAGTGAAATTTACTTTTGATAGAAGAGCGTGGAACTGTATCATTTCGTTACCCAACTGAGAGCCAAATTTCGTCAATATATCTTTATGCCAAGAGTCGTACTTCAGCGATACTTTACTTTGCACTTTAGCGTAGTCAACCACGAATGGGCCTATTTCACGACGAGTCTCTGTCGTATCAAATGTGGTTCGTGATTTCCTAAAAAAAAAAAAAAAAAAAAAAAATAAATAAATAACTGTTCATTCTATACACGATCCAAAACAAATAAATAGCCAATGCAACTAACTTGACGTCTTTCAAACATTTCATCCACAAATTGATATCTTCGCCTAATTTATTATACAACATATCAGTCTGCAAATCCCACAGAGCTTGATATTGCAGCCATTCTTGCTCATATTCTTTGATCTACATCAAAACATCGATTTCATATCATAGGTGAAAATACAACCCCGAAAACTATATCTTATTTTCTCTACTAACCTGTTTGATCTTATTATCGATCGCCTGATAAGCATTCTCCAACACAGAATTACCGGCTGGAAGTTTAGTAATCAAATTCCTGTATGTTTCGTGAGTAGGACAATCCCATCCCACTTGATATCTGGTACTTTGCAGTCTCGTTTGCGACGTCACAATAGCCTGCCACGCGTACAGCTGTTGTAACACGTGAACGCGAGCTTCGTCCACGCTCGGAAACAAGTACATGATTTGGTTGGTGATTCTAACTTCGTGGACGAGAACGTAAATCTAAACCAACGAATATCCGTGTATTATAACACGAAGTATATCCAATCATATCGATCTTAACCTTAATTACCTGAGGCTCGCCGCCTGGCTTATGAGTAGGTTGCACTGGAGCATCTGTATCCATACTCAAATCAATATCCTTCTTTTTACCTTCCAGAGCATCGGTCCACGCTTGAATACCAGCTTGAAGCCGTGCAGCGAGATTTTTCTCTACCTGTGTGTATCGTACAGTTGGATTACTTGTCGTTTAAATTCGAACGCAGTGGGTTCCAACAATCTATCTACTTACCTCCTGGTCTAATCTGTTCACCCAGATGTGTAAATTAGAATACTGACGTAACGATAAATCGTCTATAGCGTGTTGTATTTTAGCCAAAATATCGGCCAATGTATTCGCCGAGTACGGGCACGTTTCTAGAGAACGTACATCGACGTCTAATTGCTCCTCTACCACTAGCAGATCTTCGACTTTTTCTTGGAAATTGAATACTTGCTCGGCTAATCGTTGCACGTATTGATCCAGCTTGTAGCTTTCCCATACTAATTGTATACCCTACGAAAATATGAATAGTTTATGTTTACAAATCTGTAGGTGATCTAAGTTTTGAGTAAAATGTGCGAATTTAAAAATTCCAAAAAGTCAAACGAGTAAGGATTTTTAACGAGAGTACAGTGAAACTAGTCGCCAACGGAAGAAGGAACCCACAACAGCCGAAAAGGTTCCAAAGACAAGGACGATTTATAATTTTTTTAAATGTATTTTTTTTTTTTTTAATTTCAAGATGAATTTTTTTTAAATAATAAATTTTATAAAATTTAATTCGTGCAGAAGAAGGAACCCACAAAAACCGAAAAAGGTATTAAAGACAAGGACGATTTATGAGACGAATTACAATTTTTTTAATGTTTTTTTTTTTTTTTTTTTAATTTCAAGAATAATTTTTTCTAATATTCAATTCTATAAAATTTAATTCGTGCATTTAAAATTGATAAATTATTTTCTTCAATGACTGTGAATTGTGAAATTGCCAACATTAATTCATTTTTATTCCGAAAAAAAAAAACGTTGTATTCAATGCTTAAAATGGAAAAATAAACAGCAAAAAAAAAGATATTCACTGTTCGCGTGTTCCAAAAGCGGGGAAATTCAAATCTAACGATTTAAAATCTCTTATTTACAGTGATGAAAATTTGAGGGATTCTAAATTTCTTTTTTTTTAATTTACTATAATATTTTAAAAAATGCTGAAAATGTTATAAACATTTGAAAACATTACTATCTTCGATGGATTAGAAAAAAAACAGGAAATTCTAACAAATTGAAGTTATCTTAAAATTTTTTTTTTTCAAAAAGTTTGCATAACTTGAAAATTTGAAAAATTATTTTTACAGGTACTGTTGTACATATGGGTGGCTTAACGTCACCAGGATATAAAAAAAAAAGAAAAAGAGTTCAATAATTAGAAAAAAAATTATTTATTGTTCCTTTAAACCAAATCTAGGGCTTCCAAACATTGAAAAAGAATAATATCTCTGATTTACTTGTAATTTAAAAAAATATTTTCTTTCTTTTTTATTTATTTATTTCTTTTTTTTTGACGCCGTGTACAGCCCTGTGGCTAGAGGCGTTTTTATTTTGGATATCTTAAATTGTGGAGTATAGTGGAACAGATTGTAAGAATTTAATTACGTTGGTGATTTTTACCGGATCATTAGCAAGGATGATTTCCATTTGAGGTTGAGGAAAATAGGTATTTCTGTAATTGCTAAATTTGAGGCATATTAAACACAAATTTGAAATCTGAACATAAAAATAATTTCCCAACATTTTGTCACAAAAACTTTCTTGGCTGGATGTTTAATTTTTACGATATTTTTCAAATATGATTTCTAAGCCAATGATTAATTTTATACGACGATCCTGGAAGATGGAACTTGGAAAAACGTAATTACAAAGTAAAAATCCCAACTCTGGCTAATTACAACCGAATGACCTGAAATTTGGTATCCAGATGTAGGATACTATAAGTACACTACCGCATTTTTTCAGACTTTTTTCGTCAAAAATTTGAGCTTGAAAATGATTGTGGAAATTTCAATTCATTCTTTAAGTCCTCATTTTGAGAGAAGTCAAAAATATCAAGCATGTTTCTCAATATGTTTTATAATTTGAGAATTTTTTCAAACTCGGGACATCAAATCGAGTTCATAAAAACCATTCTGAAATGTATTATCATCTCTTACTTTTCACTTCGTAGACGATACTAAAATTACATTATCTGTATTTTTTGTCAGTTGCACATAGACTTTTTTAAAAAGTATTTTATATGGTTTTTAAATTGATTTAACCTATTTACAATATACATACATTTCGGGGCCATTTCGTCGTTACTGACCCAAAATTCGAAGGAAACATATACGATAGGGTGAAGTGAAAAAAAAAGTAGTTTACTGTTCCTAGCGCAGAAGCAGGGGTCGGGCCTGAATTATAATTTCAATGATTTTTTCTATATTTATAAAATTTTAGACGAATATTTCAGTTCATCTGATTACACACATTAATGATTTTTATGAAATTTACATACCACATAATTATACAGCAAATGCAGTTATTTTACTAATATTTTTTTAATCATAGAAAATTCTATTTTATTTCTCTCCAATGCGAATTTATTGCATCGAGGAATACTTACTTCTGCGATAAGAGACTGCACATCTTTACGCAATCCAGCCACCAATGGGATAATACTCGTCTTGTCTTCCATCTGTTGACACAAAAAAAATTCTAATACATCAGTCGACAATAAAATAAAAATTTCCAGCATCCAAAATAGCTCAAAGCACTTTCAGTTGTATAAATACGAATTTAAATAATTTAAATAGAATGGATCAATATCGAGAAAAAATATTAAATTTCATCTTTATCGAAGATAAAGGCTAATTCTACAGAAGAAAAAAAAAACGAACAGCTTCAATTATGAAAATAATTTGTTTATCTTAATTGGCGAAATTTGATCGCTAAATCAACATGATCATGCAAATCAAATCTGAAGGAAAGCCTGATAAAATCAATCAAGCGAAGCTCACAATGCGAAATTTTACTACCTTTCCAGACGCATTCGGAGCACAACTCCTTTGTGACAGCTACGAGTAATAAATAAAATAATTTAATTCTTTTTACATCGTTTCCTCTTCACACTTTTCGAAATGGTGATTAAAAAATTAAATAAATACAGAAGTACGTGTATTTAAAAAAATAAAAATAATAATAATAATAATTTTTCTAATTATACCTTTTCCAAAGTCCGTTCATATGTACGAATACTTTCGATTAACGAAATAGCGAACGGATAAAGCTGATTTGCTTGATGTGCTTTATTGACAATGGCTAGAGGTACTCTGAATCCTAGATTTTTCAAATTTCTAACCTCTTTAGATAGAGTGATAATTTCAGTCAAGAAATTAACCTTAAGAAAAATAAATAAATAAACACCATATCATTATAATTATTGTTGGAGAGACAAGAAACAGATTCATTACAAGAATAGTCCGCAAATACCTTTAATTTCATGAAATTCTTCTGGCCTGTCCTCGACTTTGTACTTTCGATGGTGAAAATACGTCCAGTAACGCCTAAATTACGTTGCTGCACGGTGCGTGCCCAATCGTCGAATATTTCTTGAGTATTTAATTTCAATCGAAAACTATCTCCGTCCGCTTTTAATTTCTGACCTTCGATATGATTCTCCCAACCTTTACCTGTAATTTAAAATTGGATTCGTATCGAACAGTTGACACGAATACAGTATGGAAAAGATCATTCAGTATACCTAACACAGCTTCGACACGATTCAAGTACATGGTCAACTGCCTATCTATTTGTTTGGCCCAAATAATCGATCCGGATATCGGTGGTAAATCTCGAGCTTGACTCATACGAAATGATTTACTCAATCGATACTGAACCTATTGAAAAATCGTTAATTAACCCGAAACAATATTCAGACAGAAACTCTCGACCCATACTTTGAATTTCTCGTGCAAAGCTTCGATATCGTCCTTGACACGTTGAATGAGCTGCGTTTGGTATTCTCGTATCGCGCCTCTAATATGTGGTCGTACGAATAAAGCGTTGAAACGCGAAAAAATACGGAACATTTCATTGGCATTCTTAGCCGTGCCCAACTGATCGCGAAGATGAGCGGTGATACGAGTTTCGACGCGATCGATTCGTTCCTCGTATCTGGCCACCGCAGCTTCCCAAGCTTCTTGGCCTTCTCTGGTCATATCCAAGCAATTCACTTCTTTCACATTTTCGTAAGCTAAATTCACCTCCTAAAAGAGTAAACATATTATAGCTTCGATTTCACATAATGAAATAACCGTCTTGAATCTGAGTACCTCTATGGCACTGGAATCGGCCGAATCAAAAGATGTATCGTCTTGTTGCTCGCTTGAGCCGGAATTGAGGATTTGATCGGCTTCCGGACCTCGAGTAGAGGTGGCCACGACGTTAGGTCGTAAGACACGTACGATTACCGTACGTAGCTGTTCGTGTTGGTATCTGAAACGACGCATGTGTTCCATACGCGTTTGCAGCCGTTTATGTACCGGCGACATTCTCCACACCATTTTTAATTGTTCTTCGCGCTTCTTCTTAACGACGTCTCTGTGAGATATAAGTTTCATTTTAGTAAGCTCCCAAAATAATTTATAGTATTTTAAACAATTACGACATTAGTTGATATTTTAGCTACCTAAGTAGAGCTTGGAGCTTATCGTATTCGTCGTCCCAGGTGGAGAATACGCTGTAACACTGCGCCATTACTTTTTCAAATTCATCAAATGGAATGTGCATCAGTCTCCTGGTACCCAAAACCTTGATAGATTAGAATAAAAATTAATATCATTCTTTTTATCAGTTTTTCGTTAAAATGAACACAAGAGCTGGGAAATTTCCAATTTTTTCTCGGGAGGGAAGTGCCAAGATCATATCAATAATAATGGCCAAATGGTCACAAAAAAAAACATACACAGAATTTCAGCTCCTCAATCAATCCCTAACATTCCTAGGAAATCAAAATTTCATAATTTTGAAGTTCAGTAGAGGTGGGGAGTTGTAAATGAAGATGTTTTTTGGGCTCACCTACTTCAAGTATCAATTTTTGATAATAACCATTCTATACAGGACGTCAACTAAATCTGAAATGTGGAGATAAAAATTCGTACATTTTTCCAACTTTCTCTGTACGTACCATTTCATACCTTTCTCGTTTTTTTTTTTTCGTTGGTAATTTTATAATTTTAATTTATCTAGAAAACAGCTCAAGTTTTCATTAATTTGGATAAAATTGAAATTCTTGCAAAATTTCATACTTGTTGGAAAATTTTTGTACCTTAAAAGAAAAATGCGTGTTTTTCCGTAATTTTTGACCCAACTGGTCATATTGCTACATGGGTCTAGGGGAGAGGGAGGGGTTGTATCAAAGTGAAAAGTGGAAACAATATTAGGAATCACTGATGGAATATATATATAATTTAATAACCTAAAGTGATTACTTATGATCCAAGATGTCGCGTGAAGGGCATTTTTTTAAATCATGGATACATTATGAGGAGGGTAGGATTTTTTTTTATTTTTCAAAAAATTTGGAACTCCCTTTTTCACCCTTTCCATCGATGTCCCAATCCACTGGTCATACTGAGAAGCGAAAAAAAAAAAAAAAAAAATCCTACAAACTTTTCCATGTAATGGTAAAGCCATATCAGTGGTCCCAAATCCGGATAAAAATTACATATTCATAATCATTCAGCATCTCAAATCATATCTTTCCAGTTCTGTTTGGGGTTTCCTCACCTCTCGAAAAAAAACCTTTTTTTTTTTTTAAATTCATATGACTTTGAGAACCGTTAGATCACTATTATCAACATGGCATTGGCATTTCAGAACGGAAAAAAAAAACGAAAATCAGATGCATAAGCAGAGATACGAGGTGTAGAAGAAGGCCTAAACTTCCTCAGATATTAAATCAGTCTCCCAACATTTTTTGGTTGTTAATGTAATTCAGAAAATCATCCATTCCGTTTTTCATACGATCTTCAATACACTTAAAAAAATGTCTACAACGGTTTTTTCGAAATGAATATAGAAAAATTTCAAATATACAAAAAAAAAAAAAATCTTAAGACATTAATTTCGAAAAAGACATTTTCATGTAGAGATCGAAAAATTCTGACAAAATCAACAATGAAAATTTCAATTTTCTAATGGGCGACGCTCACGCATAACCAGCGAATAAACTTCTAAATTCCGGCTAACATCAGTCAACCTCATTAAACACGTACTTTCAACAACTGAGTATTTAAATCGCGCGAAATAGCTTCAACTAATCTTAAAGCACGCTGCATCGGATACTTGGTGCTACGGATTTTTCGTAAATGTCCAAAAATTTGCTGAACGGCGCACGAATGCGATCTAACTCCGTAGCTGAAAGTAAATCATTGATGGGAAAATCCTTCATCAACGGATTATAATCGTTGACAGTGGCTAATGCTTGTTTCAAGCCTTGAAAAAGAAAGTGAAGAGAAATAAATGATGAATCAATTATTTTTTGGTTTTTCAATTACTTGAGAAGAAAATGAAAAACTATACCGGTGTCTGTATCAAAGCTAACGGTAGCATGAAATCTTTTTCCATGCTTAAGAATATCTAAAGTAAGAGCTACTTCGATACTTTCTCGTTTTTCTTGAATTCTATGTAAAGCTCTTTCCAAATTTAACCAGAAGCTGATTTCTTGCAGAGCAGTGCCATTAGAAGGATCGCGATCTAATTTCGTAACCTGAAAAAAAAAAAAAAAAAAAAAAAAATAGAATTAAAATAATACTTTGCAATGAGTATCTGTCAATCTGGTGTTTTTTTCAGATGTAGTATTTACTTTCTGAATTTCCTTAATCCAACGATTTACGCCATTCTGCAACTGATTTAGGAAAGTTGAATCTTCAACTCGATCACCAAAATCAGCTACTTTGGGTTTTCGGTTTTCTTCGGCGCATTTCTTAATAACAGCAGCGACTACGGGATGTACTGGTAGTGATATTTCGGGTATATCGATGTTCTGTTGTAAATGCAATAATCCCATTTCCAATTCGATCATTTTTTTCTCAACTGACGGCGCCATTTTATCACCATCTCTGTACGAAGTAAAGTTTTTCAGTTGAATGATCTTTGATAAATTAATAACGATTAAATTAAATAATACGAACCTATCAACGCGTCCAGTTTCACGAACGTAACTCTTGAAATAAGGAGCCATAGTTTTACTAATAAATGCATGTAACGTTTCGTACGGAGATCCTTCGCTAAAATTGATTACACGTAGTTGCGAATTCAAAGACTTATCAGCTTCAACGACTGTACCACGTTTAATCAAAGCCATACTGAGGGTACAAAAAATACACACAGTAAGAAATAATTTTAACACACATCACAACTATGACTCGATCGAGTACATACCAGCTCATTTTAGGATTGGTGAAATGCACTCCATTGGAAATGAGAATAGTTACTAGTTCTTTTTCTTCTTCATTATCTGCACCGGGTTCGGCTTCTTCATCTGTAAAATGAAACACATTTAAGTTTCCAGAAACAGGTTCAAATATCGTCACACCGCTGAAACACATCTACCTTTGTTGCTACTTTTCTGAATGAACAGAGATGATACTTGAGAATCGGATAGAAATTTCTTGATGCATTCTAAATGCGAGCGATCTTCCAGCGCAACATTTAACGCGGTGTTCAAATCTTCGCCTTCTTCTTGTAGAAGTACGGTTATAAGCTTTCTTAGGTAGGATATGAAAGTATTAGCTTCCAGGATGGATGCTGAGTGATCATCGGAATTTTGATCCAGATTACTGCTATCCAACGAATCCCCCATGGTGGTTTACTCGTTCCGCAGGTTATTTCTTGATGACGATGTACTGTGGTTTATATCATTTTGTCAGGTGTATTACTGTGCAAAATAAACGTAATTAGCCGGTTGGTTTTGTAAACACTGCGTCTCAATTTAAGAGTAAAAGTTATGAAATTAAGTTACTAACATATTTATTAAGTTCAACAAAATCGATACTATTGGATTTTCTTCCATAAAATGCGAGAGTTTGACTCAACTGACATGAAAGATGAAATTTTTCTCTGAAAACGTAAGAACATGAATATGAAAATGTTTTCTGTTCTTACTTAACGATGATAGATGTCGCTTTTTTCTTCTCAGTGATAAGTGCGGTGTAACGTAGCGCTGTCTATAGTGAGTATTGTTAACAATTTTTATCGTGAACTTTTTAATTTTTTTTAACAAAAAAAAAAAATTATTATAAAATAATACTTTGAATCTTTACTCTGACTTATATTCTTGAATTACAATTAATACCTAATGTATAATTATTTGAGTAATAACACTGATGACTGTCTAGTTATTTTGTAGATTTTTTTTTGGTTTTTACTAAATCTTTAATAGGTATAAAACACTACGATTTTTTAATTTTTTACTCATTCATGATTCAAATGCTGATCAGTGGCTCAGTTAAAGGGAGGGATAGACCAAGGCCTCCCAAGAAGTTTTAGCCTCATCAGTGGCTAGCCCATTGATTTACCCAAGTGTTTAAAATAAGAGTGGAAAGCGAACAAACAGCTCAAAGTTTTTGTTTTTGAGTTTATTATAATAAAGTGAGTGAAGAACACCATAAGATATTCAAAATTACAGTCGTCCGAGGGCATTTGAAGAGCAGCTAAGGAAAAATAAGAAAAAATGATAGTTTCGAAAAATGAAATTTCTAGAATCTCTCAAATCTCCTCACTAAATCTACCTTGAAAGTCAAACCTAGTATGGGTGGTTAGGTAGGCACTAGAATACGGTCACTTAAAGGGCATGATGGGATAAGATAGTCGAAAATGCCCCCGAGAGCTTTTCGAACGGTTTCTAGGGCAAAAGGTGGCCCACATTGAAAAAAAATTTTGACAAAAATTTCAGGCTCCAGTTGCGCCTATTTTCGGAGATAGTTTTTCGATTAAAATTTTTTTTCTCGTCATATTATAAAGGTGGAAAGTTGAAATTTTATTTATAGTATCTTGACAATGAAAGGGTTTTTCAGTAATTTTTTCAATTTTTTTCGATCAATTTTAAAAGAGTTATGCAATTTTTAAAATTTCAAACCGCCATTTCTATGGCAAGTTTTCGAGGTGCAATTATGAAAAAAATTCCATAAAATGTATCTTTTACCACCAAACATACCATAAAAATTTCAGAATTTTTGGAGTGGTGCAACATAGTCAAAAAAAATAAAAACTATTGCAGCGCGCTATAAACCAAGCGGTTCGGTACTATGCGCGCTGTAGGCCGAACGAACGTTACACGACGTTGCGTCGCCGCCTTAACAGTGCATAACAGCTTAACTGATCTTCTCGCGCTTAAAACATTACTTAGGCTTATATTTTTTCCTTTTTGGTTTACTTATAAGTGAACTCCTACAACTGATTAAATCAATTAATAGGCCTATTCCGTTGTTTATTTGAAGAAAAAAATTCTTTCACCATAAAAATAACAAATATTAAAAAATTATGATAAAAATAATTATATTCTTATTAATATTTTTCTCCTCCTTATTATAATAAAGAGGAAGACCACTTCAGTTTGCAAAACAATCGTTACATATCATGCTTCTGTTTGCATGTAATATTATAATTGTTATGTTACCCCTTCACTATAAGAACACTAACCAAAATTTTTTGACTTTTATATATTGTGATAAATTCTAAATTCAAATAATTAATTTCGAAAATGTCGCATAATGAAAAGTGTATTAGATCTAATTTATTTTTAAAAAAATAGCGACATTTAAAAAACTATCAATTCTGAAAAAGATGCGAATAAGTTTTCAAAGATATTAGGGGAAAAAATAAATGATGGTGATATTTTGCACGATAACTGTAGAAAAATAGTTTCGAAATGTTACTCAAGCACTTGTAGTGTTTATATTCAGTGTTTCGTTTTGCTTCATCGCAAACATTTCAAAAATTAAAATCTAATGAATATATAAAATTGGATTTTTAATATTTTTTGTTTCAAGTTTTTTTTTTTTTTTTTTTTACATCATAGTAATGCCAAACAAATTTTTAAAAATCGTTAAAAAGTTTTTGTTATTCTTGAAGAAATTAAGATTAAAGAATTAATTAAAGCTATAAAAAAATTTAATTTAAATATTTTAAATCATTATAATTTATTATAAAATTGTTAAATAAAGAGAAAGAAAAATTAATGTAAAAAAAAGTTATAAAAAATACGAAGTTACAAAAATTACCAACCCTTAAAAATCCGAAGTCATTAGAAAACAACATAATAATACTTACAAATCAAGTGTACTTGGCGGTCAAGGGGTATAGTGCATCGCATCGCGTCGCGTCGCGTGTGCATCTGTAGCCATTTTTCAAAGCAGCTAAGAT